>JAJJWX010000491.1:0-445776 GCA_023529315.1 Papaver bracteatum | reverse complement strand
GAATACCCACGACTGGTATTCTGTGAGATTCGCAGGTAAAGTATGGGTGTTTATGGGTGAAAACTATTCCTGCCAATTTTGGTAATTTGGGGTGTGGATGAGGAATGAATCTAAACCTTAAAAAAATGCACTGCACGGTGAGTGCTTGTAGATTCGAGAGATCAATCTGTGCAAGTCCGGCCTAAACCAAGAAATGGACGTTCTAGACTTGTTTCGATCACAAAGTGAAGGAGATGGGGTTGATCTTAGGGAGGGAAGCGAAGAAAGTGTTGAGATTGTGAAGGTGTTGGCTATGTATAACTTGTATCAGAAAGCTGAAATGGCTTGCAGGATGTAATCTATCAGTTCCGGTGTTTGAATACGATTGTATCAACACTTGCCTCTATTATCTCGTCTTGTTATGTTCTTGTAAAATAGGGCGGAGAACCTATTTATGCAAGTCTTTTAGCCTAACCCTCGTATCTCATGGTAAGTGGAGAAAGTGGAGTGATGGAGTAGTGTGTTGGTGTCACACGACCAGGCTTGCCCACTACTCCCATCATCACTAACCGTCCATGACTTCCTGACACGTTCTTGTGATGGCGCATTGTGCGCTGCACGCTGTAAACCTCCAGACCAATACCCCAGTATGTATCCCCCAGTTTGTGACATGATTGATGTATCGAGTGTGTGGATCACGTGACCCACAGAAAACAGCATGTAATGCTATATTGAATAACTGCGTTATTTAGGAAGTTGATACTTGTGAAGTATCGTGTGTATACTATGCAAGTATTGCATTGAGTATATTCAGCATGTATGAAGCATCGATGTTTGAGCTGACTTCATATGATGGTTTGGAGGCTGCGCAAGCAAGTCCTCCCTTGGACGACCACATGGTGTGGTAGAGTGACGGATGGTGATCACCATGACTCCACACTGACCAATTAAATCCTGACCAGGGCTGTGTAACTAAGCCGGTGAAGTTGGACGGACGATATGATATTTGAGATACTCATCTGCGAACGATGATGAAATTACGGTTTATGAATAGGTGTGCAAGCATCACTTTTCATCTTGGTCGAATCCAAGCTTGGGACACAATTTTGGCTAGGCCGGTCGAGCATGCGTGTAGAAGGCATGACGGTGTAGGCGCCCATACCTCATTGTATCATGAAAGTGTGATCTGGGCCACTCAATTCTTCCGGCGAAGTTGAGTGGTTGAGATCAATTTGCGACAGAAAACTGGTGCCGTAAAAGCCGTTCTTTATGCCATCTTCATGCGCACGTTCCAAGACGACCAGGATTTGTCGGTGGTAGGCTGGAGTTCACGTCCATACCCTGACATCCCATAAAAACATGATCTAAGCCACTCAATTTGTCCGGTAAAATCGAGTGGTCAAGATTAGTTGGCAGATTGGGGAGGTGCGACCACGCTAGTTTGGGCGGACGATTTGGGATAACCAGGCATGGTATGCCTTGGCCGATCAGGTGATGGGATAGATGGGTCCACGGTAGTCATTTCGGTGTGACCGAGCCTGCTTGATCTAATCTCGGACCCTCTATTCGTGCCGGAGAAAATGGACGCTCGTGATTTCAAAACCCTAACTTTGGGTTTCAAGGCCGTGCGTCATGCTCCATTCGAGCGCACGAATTGGAATAACTAACCATAGTTGGTCCTGACCGATTGGTCAGGTGTGTAGGTGGGCCCACGGTGATTGTGTTGACATGCTTCGTACCCTTTGAATCTACATCTGCACCCTCCATCTATACCTGCGAAGATGGATGGTTGTGACTGTTTTGCGACACATGTAATGTGATGCAAACCCTAATTTAGGGTTTTGCCTCCATACTACTATGGTCTGGACGTATTGGCAAGCTAGGACAATCTTTTGGGGAGGCTGACCATGCGAGGCCCGTATTGGTTCGGCAGCAGATGTTCCATACCTGCTTGGGGGTTATGGAATCGATCTGGGCCATCCAATCATGCTGGTGGATTTGAATGGTCGTGGTCATATCCATACTGATACGGTCAGTCCGGATGCTCAATTGGGCTAGTATAACACACCGAGAGTGGCAGCATGTACGGGTATTTCGTACATGTTTCATTATAATGCTTGGAGATTCATGTTGCTTTGATGAGAGCAACACTCAGTCATCATGCCGCACTGATAATGAGTACAGGAAATACAAGGTTGGTTGCGCATTAATTAATAATGATATAAATTCACAGGGTATATGGGATTGTTGCTACATGCTCCAACCTGGATGAATTTCGTGTATTTTATTCACAGAATGGGATTGTTGCCACATGCTCCATTCTTGGTGAATTAATAAAGTGAAGGAGTATCCATCACTTATTAATGGCCTTATCTTTTACAAGATGTTAGCGCATAATTTTTGGGTTTTACAATTTTAACCTTAAATGAAAATCCACCATCAACATTAAGTCCCATGCCTAGCACATAATGGCTACACTATTGTGGGGTAGGCATGAGATGGTGACATACATATGTGAGAAATACAGGATAAAGGAAGTTTACCCGGAAGAGTATTGACCGATCGCTAGTTGTCCATGCTGTTGCGCTTGTATGGAATTCTTTGGTGGGACCGGTTTTCTTTTTTGGGTATTTGAATCAAAAGAGGAATCCTTGTTCTATTAGGATTCTTCCAAATTTGTCTATAAAAGGGAGCAACCCTTTTCTTTTTCTCACGAGAGATTTTTTTTTTGTTCAGCCAGCTCCCTTTGTGCTCTCCATCGCATGCCGTGACCATGAATTCTTGGAGTTGCCGCTGACGTCCCGCCCGCGCCGTCCGTCCAAGGTAAGTTTCGGTTTTTTTTTTTTTTAGGAAAAACCCTAATTTCTTAGGTAAAAACCTTTTAATAGATACAACATGCTTAGCTTTCCCATCAAGATTAATAGTAAAACCTCCCATTTTTGCTAGAACTGCGATCCCGTGAATATGCCGTATTTTGCTTATCCTTCCATTGTTGCATGCAAAACCTAGCTTCTTAGGTTGTATCTTGGAAAGAAATTTGACTTGAATTTCTAAAAAATGATTCCCATAAATATAAGAAAACCGTGCTATAATACGATCATGAATGCTGCCCCACCATGTACGTTTGAGTCGAACGTGGGTCCCACCCACACATGTCTGATTGAAAGTCGACCTTGTACTAGTCTTAGTCTTGTTCCCTGAACCAATACCGGACTTGAAACCAATACCGGACTTGAAACGAATACCGGAATGGACCCAATATGTGCACCCCCAACGTGAATTGTGTCTTGTCGTGTGTGACTACATCTCATGCGTTTTTCATACGAGTTCTAACTCAAGTCTTTTATTTCATCATGGAATACAAGAAAGAATTCCTATTGAAATTTCTTCTGGAGATAATGCTGGTGCCAAGTCAGAAAGTGTTGACATCTTCAAAGATATGCCGAACTTCGATGATGAGTTGTTCACCTCGCCTTTTCCAAACATTAAGATACATCCTTCTCACAAGATAGTCCTGCTCTCCGGTTCAGAAAATATGGAAGCTGATCCATCTTTTTCTTCAGCACCTGTGATGAGATTTTGTCTCCAGAGAAATGAATATCCGCCTTCTCCTATCGACTTCAAGATTTGTCATACTCCACTAGGTTCTTATGAAGTATGGATGAGACGCATGTTGAATAATAAGGATGTTAAAGCTAATTTGGCCGAAGCGCAAATCCTTAATGCGGTCATGGCATCTGCTGATCTTGAAATTAAGAAAGACGTTGCAGGTTTGATTACTTTCGTTTCTCGGTGGAGCCCTTCTACTCATACAACTACTAGGTATCACCCCGGCCTACGGTCGGGGCTCAACCTTTCAGTATAGGCATCTTCTTTAGTTAATCAAAATGAAGACATGTAGTCAAACCTTGATGCCACATTTTTTTACTAAAGTCCCTTGATCATGTTTACAGTTTATACCAAAAGCTATTTGATAAAAACGAACAAAATAATTTAAAGAAGAGCAATAAGATCCATCTTATAGATGGATCCAAATTAGAAAATAACAAAATTGAAAATGAGTATATAAAGTTATAGTTTCCAGAATTTGCAGTGAACATCATAATCCCACAACTGCGCCATCTAAAAAAAACCATCATAATCCCACAACTGCGCCATCTAAAAAAACCATCATAACTCTAAGTAATCGCTCCAGTAATTTGTATATGATTTTGAAGTTCAGTTTTTTCTCACTTTTATACATGGTTGAGAATCCTTTGAAGCTCTTACTATTATATTGATGGATTGTTGTGTCTTTTGCTTGATAGTCTTTCATTTTACTACGAAGATAATTACATAAATATGATAGCTGACATTCAATGGATGCAATTGCAAAGATCCAAACAGAAGATAGAAATCAAAGAACACAAAGATATACTTTCATGAGTACCTTACCAAGTAAAATAAAAGAGCATTATATATTGCTAAAAAATCAACAAAGGATTCATAGCTGCATAGTGCACATTGGTATTCTCATCCACCATTTCAACACATTCTCTTGGAGTCATTACATAGTAAAATGAGTTTCACTTGTTTGAGCTCCACCTCCCAGTACCCTTAAAGCTTGTCCCGGCAAACCTATACATATATTTTTTTACGTACCAAAGCATTGAAAGTATGCATGTAATCTAAGACAAAAAAAGAGAGAGCAAATACCCGAACATTGGCACCAATTTGCAATGTTAGGTTTGCCGCAGAAATTACCCCGAGTTTTCATCTACTCTTGAATGCTAATTATCCAGCTAGCATTATTCAATTGATAATCCATAATACTTGGGAAACTATCTTTATGCAATATTTTCTTTCTTTTTTTCACTTTTCTTTTGCTACTTCCGGTATGTAAATTCTTCTATCTAATAATATATTCTTTTTCGAAAAAAAAAAAACTGTCCCGACTCTAATTGCGGCTTTAGATTGCCTGAGCGATGCATTGAATAGACGGAAATAATTTTTGCACAACGGTTCTCCTGCACATGTGTTATGTATATCAAGTGGAAGTGGGTCATCACTATTTACGCTTCACGGACATTAACAATCCGAAACAAAAAGCAAATTGTGATTACTGCAGACACGTATATACAAAGTGAAGACTTCATGGATTTACTTGAAGTTTAGTTGTAAAAGGGTATTCATGCATGCCGACATAATTTGTTATAAATAGAATCCATGATAAGTTTATTACATGGAAAAAGGATCAACCCTAAGAAAAACAAATCAAAACCCTAATGTAACTATGTATAGAGATTAACTCATGTGCAGTTGGATCAATAAAATCGATTTTCGTGCAAAGAAATCAAATTCGAAACAAACCCGCATCTCTTGATCCTATATGGACTCCGAATACTCGATACTCATCCATTAATCACTCGTGGTACATGTTCCGCACTTGGAAATTTAGTTAACGACAAACAATTATGGGTTTTGCGTGAAAGAAGCATATTGTACGGAGGATTAAGTTTAGTGGTCTGGCACTTGGAAATTTAGTTAAACTGAGAATCATATCTATTGTTTTTATTTGGAAACTCAAAGCCCCCATAATTAGCAGTGATTAAGTTTAGTGGTTTGGCACTGGTCAGTTTTGTTCCGTGTTGGGGTGTAATCTCTATCGTCCAAACTAATAAAATCACAATCGCATATATAAGTAATGGACGCCCAAAAGTTGTTTTTTACAGATCGGTAGATCCCATCTATACCCATCCGTATAGATGTTTATGGACGTTCGGATTTGTCCCACCCCTTTTGGACGGTGGATCTGTCCCCAGACAGAGGCAACGTTTTCTTATTCTATAGATATCTATATGGGGAGAGATAACTATTAATCTGGAGAGTGTAGCTGAATTAATGAACCTGCCTATCGCCGGAAGTCTTTATTACGAGCTTTCTGACACGGAATAACGTAATTATGACATCATACTTCAAAAGGTGGCAGGTTTTGACAGTCTGGATAAGGAGGAGGAGAAAGACACAAGATGCGTTTACACCTGGTGGGTGTCGGAGTGGTCTTTTGAAAACCCGGATCAAGGGTTAGAAAATGAGCTCAGTGTGATTGCATTCCTGTCTTTGTGACTATACAGAGACATATTTGATGACGGTTCTGGAAAGAAAACCATAAGAAGTGACCTCGTTAAGATCGCTATAAGGCTAGCAAAAGGTGAAGTTCTTTCCCTAGGCGCCTTGTTCCTTGGATCGTTTTATTCTCATCTGGACACCTTAGAAATGGACATGCATATTTCCAACGGGTACAAGAAGGTGGAGTCGCACGTTCACTTCGCTTTTCTTCAGGCATTTTTATGGGAACATTTCAAAGGCTATGCTCCTGCTCCTGCCAATTCGCTCAACAGTTTGTATGGTGGTTCGAGAATACTCCGTTGGCATAGGAGGCGTCCCAGAACTGGTGCGAAACTCATCTTTGATAATGTGTCTTCCATAGATTTCCATCCATGGGGACCGATCCATTCTTCCCTTGTTCAACCGAATACCTTTGCTATTGCTTCTGACAGTCTTGATGCTGCGTTGCGTACCGATGCTAAGACTATGAGATTCGGGGAACTTGTTTATCTGCACAGCTGCATCCAGGGATATGTCTCATCTCTATTCAACGAAGCATTTACTGTGACTCTGTACAATATTGATAGGGCTGCTCGTCAAATGGGATTTGACCAGGGTGTTCCATTTATCCGTCCATCAGAGGTTCCAAAAGAACTTCTCCCAGATATTCTTAATGCTGACATGTTCTTAGAACGGATGAGTCTTCCTTTATGGCCTATTGGGAGAAAACCAGCGGTAACCGATCAATATAAGGAGTTTTGGAGGAAGCAACTGTTAGCTTTTCAGAAGTTCTCAGAGGACGTTGTGGCGGATTCTCGTGGTGAGCCATCCCCTGACGTTCTGAAGAAACATTTCCGGTTAAAACCACTCCCAGGAAAACGGACCAGAGCTGATGATTGCAGTCCCCAAGCAGGAGGGAGATCTAAAATGCAGGCATGCGATTCGGTGGTCCTCAATTCCTCCAATATGCAAGTACATAAATTTCTTTCCATCGACTCCTTTATTTCTCCGAAGTGATCTCTTCTAAGAGTGATTCTTGCTTGAATTTAGGGAATTCCGAAAGAGAATGTTTTCACAAGGTTGGCGCGCATTCGGAATGAAAAGTCCGGTAATGTTGGCCTTCGTGTTGAGAGGTCTGGCGACACTGATCCCCATGCTGAGAAGTCTGGTGAAATTGAAACCGCTCCTTCACTGGACAATGACAGAGATGACGAAAGCTCGACTGGACAAGGCACCTCTATAAGTGATATTGTTGATGAGGTGGTGATGGAAATCAGTAACCAGAGAGAAGTAGACATCAGGATAAATGTAGGTGAGGCGACATATGCTATTGTTGAGACGACTCCTCTTGAAGTACATTTTGAACAGGCTCCGATCAATCAAGCTATGGTGACTTATTCCGAAAGGCCTCCTACAGTTGACAAGGCTCCTGCAATTGGTGAAGTATTGGTAATGCAGCCTGGGGCTTTGTTCGATCCTCCTTTCACTGTACCCTCTCCAGGCCATGTGTTGGTTGGAGGATTTAGCGTGCCATCTCAGTTCAAAGGGTTGTACAAGGTGATATGGGAGAAGCACGGCCACATTGCTACTACTACAAAGCTCAAAAGTCACCTTGCACTAGTCAATCGCGTCCAGGAAGCTTTATTTTCCATCCATGGGATGAGCGTCACGACTGGTCGAACAGTTTCTAAGGAGATGATTGAAGACTGGAAGTGCCATCGAGATGTGTTTGTACAGTATGGCTTTTATGCTCCTTGGTTCTTCAAAGGGTTCTCCGAGATTCAGGAGCTCCAGAAATTACAAGATGAAGTCCCTTCTGCGTACTGTGATACTAATCAGGAAGAGAAGATTGAAAGGTTGTCTAATGAGTTGAAGATGGAATAGGCCGTTCTTCTGGAAATGAAAGCCTCTCTTGCACAGAAAGACGAGTTGTTATTGAATTACTTCCCTTGAAGAATTCACGCAACCTATTTGTTTCTGAGAACAATCTTTGCAATGCTAAAGCTGGATTGGAGACCACCTGTTTTGAACTTCGCAAGAAGAGCGCTTTTCTTTCTACTCGTTTGATCAATTCTCGTGATCGTGCCAATCGAATATTCAACCATCTTGCTTATGCCAAAGATATTGAAGATATTAACCACCAGAAAGCTCTACTTCGTGAAAGTCATCTGAAAGCTCAAGTCTTTGTAAACAATATTCTCTTATCAAGATCCTTGCCTCCAGTGAAAGTTGAACCTCTGGAAATATCTGATGATGAAGTTGTTCGTGATCCTGATAGTGACTTTGATTACGAGAATGATGATGAAGAACTTGATGGTGTAAAAGAATATATCCCTCAAGGAGAAGCTCCTGTTGAGGGCTCTTCAAAGGGTAATGTTTCGCAATAATTGAACACTGCTGATGATCCTACTCATCTTAAAGATCCAGAACAAAGTGTTGATGAAGAGCACCAAGCATGATAAACTTCTTTTCCCAAGTTATCATTAATCCTCTTGTTTTTCTTTTTTTTGAACTCTTTCTCTTGGTTACTGTTGGCTCTCTTTTTACGAACAATTCTGCTTACTGTTTATGTTTCTTAAGAAGTATATTTTATATTTTGTGATAATGAATTGACCTTTATCTAATTGAATACTTTCTTGATTTGCATAAATTGAATAAATTGATCATATGAAGAGAAATAACATATCTTAAAGACTTAGCTTAGTATTCCCTTTCCCATTATTATTGCTCTTCAGGTGATCAATTGTTGTTGTAAATATTAGAATATATGCCTCCGTTTAAGTTGCGAAGTTTCAAGTTATTGCGAAGTAAATAAGAAATCCCCCCCTTGAAGTATAAGAAGTATGAAACCTCCTTGAAGAATTATGAAACATCCTTGAAGAAGTATGAAAATTATGAAACATCCTTGAAGAAGTATAAGAATTATGAAACCTCCTTGAAGAAGTATAATAATTATGAAACACCCTTAAAGAAGTATGAAAATTATGAGACATCCTTGAAGAAGTATAAGAAGTATTCAATCCTTGAAGAATTTAAAAAGTATGAAATATCCGTCCTTGATTGCGAATAAAATTGCTTCTTTTGGTAGGAATTCTTGATACATATTCTTGTTAAGAATATAAATAATCTCCAATGACATTGAAAAAATTGACTTCATTAGTTTCTGTGATCTTATCATGCCTTCCTATATAAAGGTCTTATTTTGCCACCTCTTTTGCGATAAAGTCGCAGGACGTTGGTGCACTCGCATGCCTCAAACCTTTGACTTTATCTTAACAATATATTTGTGTTTGCGATAATATGACAAGTCTGAATATACTTTCGAATATACAGCCTTGTGACATTATCATCTTGCGATGAAATCGCAGGACGTTATCACACTTTCATGTAATAACCCATTGATCTCATCTTATCTTCTTTGTATTTAATTCTGCGAGTATATATATATATATATATTTTACTTGCAGAAATACGATTGTTGCACAAATATGATAAGCCTTTATGTTCTTGCGAACAAAAATCCTCATGACATTTGCGTCTTATAGCACATATCATCTCCCTAATGGAGGGTGATGCCCTTTATCTTCCCCTTGGTTGCCCCTTCAAGGAAGCGTACATCGACCATACAAGGTTATCTCTTCCCATCCGGTTTTTCCAACAACCAGCTTTTGTTCGCAACCTCTTATCCTTTTTTCCTATAGGGATTATAGTTACGAGGTTGCACCCTATGGGGTATCTTTGGGCCAAGTGCATCATTTACCAAGACTTGTCAAGAATGGCAGATGTGCTTCAAACCCATCCGGCACTCTTGACTCAACCGTGTACCTCGGCGCCTTGATCATTTTCTGCACTTCTTGGGAAAGACAGTATGCCTTAGTCGCCCAACCTAAATCATGTTACATCGCAAGATTAGGTTGAGAATCCAAGGTGTCTTACCCGGATAGGTACCCCGCTTTTGGGTTATGTACCCCGTAATTTCCATGTACTCAGGTTCTGTGGTGGTGTTCCATTTCCCCTGAGACATGCTTATAGGTACCCCCTTAAATGACGTACTTTAGGACTTTGCCTCTTGCGAAATTTTGCTTCGCGAACTAGGGTGTACGTCACAAAGGTTTGCATGTGTAAAATTTCTGCGGCTTTCTTTCTTTTTTGAAAGCTGATCATAGTTTGCGGCTTTCTTCTATGAAAGCTGATCGCAAATAAACTTTTGCGTCTTTCTTTAATGAAAGCTGATCGCAATAAGAATTTTAAAATTTGTAATTTTGGTAGTTTCTGTGGGAGTAAATGATATTCGCAAAATTATCATGAGTTTTATGGATAATACCTTTTTAAATACAATCTATTCCAGGGTCGACCAAGTCTTAAACCCGTGTCTTTCCCTTACGGATCCATCACCGATAAGCTCCACTTCCCACAACCTCTTTAATGACATATGGTCCATCCCATTTTGGTGCTAGTTTTCCTCCATTTTATTTCTGGTAGGGAGGTGTTTCTCGCATGACCAAATCACCTGGTTGATACTCACGTTCAATAACTCTCTTGTTATACTCTCGAGCTAATCTTTCCTGATAAATTTTCATATGTCGCAACACCTTTTCCCTTTTTTCTTCCAAATCATCCAGTTTACTTAATATCACCCCTGCACTTAAATTTCTTTCCCAAGCTTCTTTCTTTGTTGTCGGAATTACAACCTCTGTTGGCAATACTGCTTCTACTCCATATGTTAAACAGTAAGGAGACATTCCAGTTGCCTCCCTTCTAGTTGTATTGTATGCCCAGACTTCACTAGGCACTTTCTCGCACCACCCTTTGAGATGTCCTTCTAATTTATTTTTGATTGTATCTGCGATTGTTTTATTTGTTGCCTCTGCCTGTCCATTAGCTTGTGGATATAATGGAGTTGATTCCCATATTTTATCCTAAAAGCATTGAGTAACATCTCTATATTATGCCCTTCAAATTGTTTCCCATTGTCGGATACTAATTGTGCTGGAACTCCATACCTACAAATGATATTCTCAAATATGAATGTACAAACATCCTTATCGCGAATATGTTATACTGCTTTTACTTCTGCGAGCTTCGTAAAATAATCTGTTGCAACTATTAAGTATCTTCTCTGCCCAGATCCAGGTAAAAATGGGCCAACAATGTCCAATCCCCATTTCCCGAAAGGCCAACAGCTTGTTGAAGAGGTTAGTGGTGCCCCAGGTGCATGAGTTCTTTTCCCATGTCGTTGACATTCTTTGCACATCCAGTTCACTTAATATCACCCCTGCACTTAAATTTCTTTCCCAAGCTTCTTTCTTTGTTGTCGGAATTACAACCTCTGTTGGCAATACTGCTTCTACTCCATATGTTAAACAGTAAGGAGACATTCCAGTTGCCTCCCTTCTAGTTGTATTGTATGCCCAGACTTCACTAGGCACTTTCTCGCACCACCCTTTGAGATTTCCTTCTAATTTATTTTTGATTGTATCTGCGATTGTTTTATTTGTTGCCTCTGCCTGTCCATTAGCTTGTGGATATAATGGAGTTGATTCCCATATTTTATCCTAAAAGCATTGAGTAACATCTCTATATTATGCCCTTCAAATTGTTTCCCATTGTCGGATACTAATTGTGCTGGAACTCCATACCTACAAATGATATTCTCAAATATGAATGTAGAAACATCCTTATCGCGAATATGTTATACTGATTTTACTTCTGCGAGCTTCGTAAAATAATCTGTTGCAACTATTAAGTATCTTCTCTGCCCAGATCCAGGTAAAAATGGGCCAACAATGTCCAATCCCCATTTCCCGAAAGGCCAGCAGCTTGTTGAAGAGGTTAGTGGTGCCCCAGGTGCATGAGTTCTTTTCCCATGTCGTTGACATTCTTTGCATCGTCTCACCAAAAAATTTGCGTCTGTGTGCATATAAGGCCAGTAATATCCTTGTATTTTTTATCTATATGCTAGAGATCTTCCCCCACTATGATTACCAGCTTCTCCTCCATGTAACATTTTCAATATTTTTTCTCCTTCTTCACGAGTTAAACATCTAATAGGTGGTCCACTGAAAGATTTTCTGTATAAAATTCCTTCTCGTAACTTATAATTTGTTGCACGAATCTTTAATTTATGTGCTTCTAGTCTGTTCCTGGGTATTTCCCCTTTTGCGAGATATGCATGAATGTCCTTTCTCCAATCTGCGAGATCTTCTACGATGTCGTCTGGTAGTTCCCTTTCTACTTCCATCGCAACTGCTTCCTCAATTTCTTCTTCTTTATTCACTGACGGATGTTGAATTGTCTAGATTTTGATATTTCTTGTATTAGGGTTTGTCATCATACTTGGAATGAATGCAAAAGCATCTACGAGCCGATTGTATTTTCTTGTTATATGCCTCCATTTTAATTTTGGTATCTTCGTAGATAATTCATCAACGAGTTTCTTATATTTCTTCAAAGAAGACTCATTTGTGGTATATTCCCCTTTAATTTGACAAATTACCAGCTGAGAATCACTTGTTATTCTTATATTTTCGAGATTCTTTTCTATTGCGATCTTCAATGCATGCACTACAGCTTCGTACTCTGTTTCATTGTTCGTGGATGCAAATTCTAATCTGAATGAGAATGCTATTATTTCTCCTTCTGGTGAAATCAACACAACTCCTACTCCATTCCCCTCACCGTTGGATGATCCGTCTACTAAAATTTCCCATCTATTTGGTTCTCTTAATAGGTCTTTTGGATTCCCAAATTCTTCTTCAATATCCATCATTTCTTCTACTGCCTCATCTTCTTCCAAAGGAAATTCTTCCAAGAAATCTGCGACAACTTGTGACTTTTGCGATGATAACACTTCGTACTTTATCTTATAATGGTTTACTTGTGCATTCCACCTTTCTATTCTTCCTGATCTTTTTGTGTTCTTCATGACTGACTCAATCGGGACTTTGGTTACCACTTTTATCACATGCGCTTGAAAGTATATTCGCAACTTAAATGATGCATAAACCAATGATAAGATTAACTTCTCCATTTTAGAATAATTTCTCTCTGCTTTGTTAAAAGTTTTACTGATGTAGTAAATGGGCCTTTCTATTCCTGCATCTGTTCGCAATAGAACTGCACTTAAAGCATATTGAGTTGTTGCGAGGTATACCAATAGTTCTTCATCTTTCTCTGCTTTCTGTAATATGGATGTATTCACAAGATATTCTTTGATTCCTTGAAAAGCTTTTTCACATTCATCAGTCCACTTGAGTTTTGCTCCCTTCTTAAGTATGTTGAAGAAATGTTTGCACTTATCTGACATTCGCGAAATAAATCTTCCAAGTGAAGCCAAGAGTCCATTTAGCTTTTGCACTTCTTTTACCGTTGCAGGTGTTGGTATGTCACGAATTGCTTGTACTTTCTCTGGATCGACTTGTATCCCCTCCTTTGATACTATGTATCCCAAAAAATTTCCTGACGCAACTCCAATGACACATTTTTCAGGATTCAATTTGATATTGAATTTTCTCATTTGCTCAAATATTTCCTTCAAATCTTGCACATGATCTTTGGCCTCTTTACTTTTTATCAGCATATCATCTACATATACCTCTAAGGTTTTATGTATCCACTTTGCGAACACCTTTTCGACCATTCGTTGATATGTAGCATCCGCATTTCGCAGACCAAATGGCATCTTCACATAACAATATAAACCTCTTTGAGCAAAAAAAGGCAGTATGTTCTTGGTCTTCTTCTGCGAGTGATATTTGATTGTACCCTTTATATCCATCGAGTGAAGTGACTCTATCATGACCTGCAGCTGATTCCACCATTTGTGGTATGTCTGGCAATGGAAAATCTGTCTTTGGGACATGCTTTGTTTAGATCAGTGTAATCTATACAAATTCTTATCCCTTTATTCTTCTTGAACAATGACCAAATTCTCAATCCATTCTCGGGTATTTTGCTTCTCTTATGATTCCTGCATCCAGTATCTTTTGTAATTCTTCTTCTATTTGTGCATGATAATTTTGCGAGATCTTTCTTATTCTTTGTTTGAATGGTCTTACGCTTTTATCTATGTTCAATCTATGACACGCCACTGATGAATCAATTCCTAGTATTTCATCTACACTTCCTGCGAATATATCTTTGTATTCTCGTAAGAGATCAATAGTTCTTTTATGTTCTTCTTCATCCATCTTAGTTCCAATTCGCAAGATTAAAGGTTCCTCTTCAATTCCAATATTTATTTCTTTGGTTGGTTCTGCTGCAACGTAACTAGGATTTTGCTCTCCCATAGGTGTTGGTTGTTTGATTACTTTCATTGGTTCTCCTTCTTTTTCTGGAATCTCATTTGGTATTCCTTTTCCCTCTCTTGCTCTTATTGTATACACTCTGAACTCCTCTTCCTTTTTCGCTTCTTTTGCAAGTTTTCTACGAAATTGTTTCTTTCTTGCTCTCCCTCCACACTGTTTTACTTCAATATGATAACAAAATTTTGCACTATCAAGATCCCCTTTTATTTCTCGTATTCTGCTTGGTGTAGGAAACTTAATTTATTGATGTAATGTCGAAGCAACAACTTTAATCGCATGAATCCATGGTCTTCCCATAAGCATATTATATGGAGATTCCATATCTACCACACATAAAACTATGTGTGTTTCGATTTCTCCCAGTGGTACTCGTAACATTATTTCCCCTTTGGATTTTGTTGTAGATTTTCCCAATCCATGGATAAGACATTCTGAATTTGTGATCTCTTCATCTTTAATCCCCATCCCCTTAAGTGCATGATAGAATATAATATCAACAGAACTCCCTGTATCAATTAAAACTCGGTTTAATTTCCATTTTTCTATAGATTTTGTAGCTTTCTTTTCCTCTCGCATGATCGGAATTGTGACTACTAATGGTGAAGTGTGGTTCAAGTATTCATTTGGAATTTCTTCTACTGAAAATGTGATTTTCTGCTTTTCCCATTCTTTCAAAGTTGTTATTTTCTCCACTTCCTTGATCTTTCTTCCTCTATAATCTCGCTTGTGTATTCTTCCCTTCATGTTGTTATGAAATTCATCAATCATTGTCTTTGTGATCATATTACATTCTTCTCTTTTGCAATCTTCATCTACTGACTCCATTTGATCTTCAAATTTCCAAAACTCCTTCAAATTTCTGCTATAACAATCTTCAATCCCTGTTTCTAGCGCCAATTATGTAGTTGCAGAAAATCCCGCAACTACACCCTCAGTAGAATTTGTAAAACTTTAAGAAGTTCTTGATGAAGAATGACAATTTTGATTAATATTCTCAATTGATTACAAAGAAATATGTTAATGGAAATTAGAACAGTTACAACTTTCTCTATTCTCTCTCCTAAGACTTTTTCTAACACTCACTTAAAAGAACCTCTCTAATCTAGCATTTGAACTACTATTTATAGTGAAATCTGTACAACTGTATATAACCTTCGAATCATCGCAACCTCTGATCATAAATTTATTATATATTCGCAAACCCTTCACACTTCTCCCGTGTTTCTTATACCATCACATTATCTTGCGACACTTTTCTCTTGTACTTGTTGCTATGTTCGTAACCCAACATCTTGCGATATTCGTTACCTACATCAACCAAATTTTTATGACCTGGAGCAACCATTCTTGAGTATGGGAATGAAGGAAAAGATTGAAGAACGAGAAAGAAATCCCAGCAGTATTAGATGCGCAATTTACGAAAAAACAGTAAAATTGCAGAGAGATTGCAGAAAGAAGTAAGTAGAAGTAAAAAGAAGAAAAGAAAAGAATGAAAGAAGTATTTATAGAAGAAGAAAATTCTCGAGAAGATGAATGCAATTAATGCAAAGAAAGGACGTGAACGGTCAGATCGCGGTGGTTGAAAAGGACATGTCAAAAATTGAATAGAAGAAAAAATACGTGAAAACAGCTGGCGAAGAATACAGAAACGTGTCAAAGCAGAAGAGTGCAAAAAGATAAACAGCTGCAGCATTATTAAAGATTCAATTCTCATGATCTTTCTTCTTTCGCAGGAAAGACATGAGAATAGGCAAGATGTAGGACCGGAATATCGCCATGATATTACTCTTGCGAGATTAACAACATTTCTGCGAACATCACCGCAAGTTCTTCAACAACACTTCACGAGTGTCGCAGAGTAATTTAAAGAATGACGTAATAGCTGACGAATGAAGAAACACGGGAAGAGTGTGATTATCCTACGACGGTCACGACGCTTGCGAGAATGGACATTATATCTACTGCGATAATATCGCGACTCAGATCCAAAATTAAAGGACAAATTAGATGTCATCCACTATGTAACTATCCTATATAAAGAGACCCAGTAAATTCAGAAATGGATGATGTATTTTTGAGTGTTGAGAAAGTTTTGAGGAGAGAGAAAATTCAAGAGAGCGGTTGTATTCTTGATTTCTTCCATTTCCTGCAAACACTTCTGAGTAAATAATAAAGTGTTGTTTTTAATCTTCAAATATGTCTTAATTACAGTAAATTCTTATCAAGGGTGTAGTGTAGGATTTCCTGCAACTACAATCCCAACATCATCAGCAGGAGTATCAAAGGCAACAGAAGCATTGGGAGTCGCGCTGACTGCTTTCAAACACTCAGGTTCGTCAGTGTCAAAATCAAGAATTATCACACCGTCCTGGATTGGGTAATCGCACTTATTTTCACTTGGAGGTCGTTTATGCTCAACCCTCCACCTCTTCAACCGCGATGCAAATCTCTCTTCCCTTGCGCTTGCAACGCTTCCTCGCGCCTCCACCTCTATTCCATGTCAATCGCAGCTAAAAGTGCACAGATGCGTCCTCTGGCAATACGCATGTGTAAAATAGACATCCCCTGTATAGCACGGCCAACTTCGCGAAGTGGAAGATAGATCTTAGCCATTACTTCTTCGTGCGCATGGATTTCGGGCTTATCAACTTCGAAGCTTCTTTCTGGAGAGCTGATAGGATGGTCGTCCACCGCCTCCATGATAAACTGCAAAGAAGAAGAAGTTATAAAAAAAAATCAATCAGTCAATCGGAAGATCAGATAAGTGCGGGGTAATACCTGAGATATAGAAGGCATGACTACGTGAGATGATTCTTTATAATCTCGCAAGTCGACAGAATCCCAGGAGAAAAGAAGTCTTTACTTACCACCTATGAAGGCTACTATTTCGGGATAGCAATCAACGATGCTTATCGTATATTGTAGTTGCGGATTATCTCACAACTACACCCTCATTATAATCCATTAAAATGATTCCTAAACCTAATTAATTTGATATGAAACTAAGAATTAAGGTACTAAAATTATAAAGAGACACAAAGATTTTTACGTGGTTCGATCAATGTGATCTACATCCACGGTACTTCACTAGTGATTGTATGTGATTACATGATTTTACAATTGAGACTCCATTAATGAATATTTGGAGCTCTAGAATTTTGGGGAAGAAGATGATAAAGAAAATAAATCCCTCTCTAAAATTTTCTCTCTCCTCCTAAAATCATCCCCTCTCTCAAAATGTGTCCCTCCTTCCTCTCATGCCTAAATGGCTATTTATATGATTTTACAATAGATGACAGTTGTGTTGTCCCGCCATTTCGGATTTGAAGATTATCTTGCGAACCTTCGTGGTTTCCTTTGCTCGCAAAATTTCCTTCTTGCTCGCAAAATATTCTTTGCTCGCAAAATGTATTTTCTCTCCACAATTTCGTAAGTTATTATTTGCTGTGATATTCCGCTCCTACATCTTGCCTCTTTTTTCTTGAATATTGCTTGAAGAGCGATCTTTAAGAAAAAATCACTTGCTGTGGTTGTTGGAGTAGTCTTTGATCTTTTTTGATGAAGGAACGAGCTAAAGAATATCAAACTCAAAAAGTATATACTTGCCTCTATTCTTTTGCGAAGTTCTGAAGCTTTAAGAAGTAATTAGAAGTATCATCTTTCGAAATATGAAGTATGCGAAGTATCTTGAAGAAGTATGAAGTATAAGAAATATAAAATATCCTTGAAGAAGTATAGGAAGTACTTAATCCTCGAAATATATAAGAAGTATGAAGTATCCTTAAGAAGTATAAGAAGTATTTAATCCTCGAATTATATATGAAGTATGAAGTATCCTTAAGAAGTATAAGAAGTATTTAATCCTCGAATTATATAAGAAGTATAAAATATCCTTGATGAGAGTGATAAATATTGCCTCTGTTCATGTGAAATTATTATTCCACTTTTGGTGAGGATTCTTGCTGAGAAGATAAAGAATATCAAATATTTTCTTGGGTATCCATAGTTGCCTCTGTTCTTTATCTATGAAGGAAAATCCTTGAGAAAATGTTGAATAATTAAATTGCATATCTATTGTTATGTTGCCTCTGCCTCAAGTGGTAACCCTGTTATCTTCTGAATATTTCTACGAATCCTTGAGTTTTTCTGCGCATTTCTGAACTTCTGAATAGTGCTGCGAATAGTGTTGTGAATACTGTTGCGAATCATACTGTTGCGAATGTACTATTGCGAATATAGTGTTACGAACATAGTGTTGCGAATATAATGTTGCGAATATAGTGTTACGAACATAGTGTTGCGAATATAATGTTGCGAATATAGTGTTACGAACTTTGAATAGTCCTGCGAATTATGAACTTTTCTGCGAAGTTTCGTGGTATTTTCCTATAAAATTTTGTACAATACTTGTGCGAATATAATATTTATGTAATGATTATGTTATGAAATGCGTATGCGATTCTTATGCCATGAAATGTTTATGAAATGCATTTATGATGCAAATATGATGCGAGTATGATGCTTGTATGATGCAAATATGATGCTTGTATGATGCAAGTATGATGCTTGTATGATGTGAATACTTATCTATTATAATGCATAGCTAATGATTGTATTACTTAGCTCATTTTGCTGCGGTAAAATTGATATATATTTGAATTGCCTCTATTCATATAATTATCTTCGTAAGTTTATTTGTGTATTTTGATGGAATTGTCTTCTTTGATATATATTGTCTTCAAAATTCTTCAATGATCTTGATGGAATTGTCTTCTTTGATATATATTCTCTTCAAAATTCTTCAATGATCTTGACGAAGTTGTCTTCTCTTCAAAACTTCATGATGTATATTCTTGTATAATTTCTTCAATGATTGTAATGAATTTCATTAATTGTTGTGGTCTTATCATGCCTTCCTAAGTAAAGGTCTTATTTTGACACCTCTTTTGTAGCGACAAAATCGCAGGACGTTCTTACACTTTCATGCAAAAACCCATTGATCTTGCCTTATCTTTTTTGTATAGTATTTTAGCCTCTTCAGGAATTGTTGCGACAATATGACAGGCCTAAATATTCTTGCGAACGTAAAGCCCCATGACATTGCTGTCTTGCGATGAAATCGCAGGACGTCTCTACACTTTCATGTAGTGACCCATTGATCTCATCTTAACTTCTTTGTTATGTTCTGCGAGTTCTTTATTCTTTTCTTTCTTTCTTTCTTTTTTTTTTTTTTTTTTTTTTAGAAGGCTCGCAGAACTTCATTTGTTGCACAAATATGACAAGCCTTTATGTTTTCGCAAACAAGAAGCCTCGTGACATTTGCGTCTTATAGCACGTATCAGCTCCCTAATGGAGGGTGCTGCCCTTTATCTTCCCCCTGATTTCCCCTTCAAGGAAGCGTACATCGACCATACAAGGTTAGCTCTTCCCATCCGGTTCTGCCAACAACCAGCTTTTGATCGCAACCTCTTATCCTTTTTGCCTATAGGGCTTATAGTTACGAGGTTGCACCCTATGGGGTGTCTTTGGGCCAAGTGCATCATTTTCCAAGACTTGTCAAAAATGGCAGATGTGGTTCAACCTCACCCGGCACTCTTGACTCAACCGTGTACCTCGGCGCCTTGATCGTTTTCTGCACTTCTTGGGAAAGACAGTATGCCTTAGTCGCCCAACCTAAATCCTCTTACACCGCATTTTATATTGCGTAATGTCGCTAGATTAGGTGAGAATCCAAGGTGTCTAACCCGGATAGGTACCCCATTATTGGGTTGTACCCCTAAATTTTTACCATGTACTAAGGGTCCTTGGTGGTGTTCCGGTTACCCTTAGCCACGTTATAGGTACCCCCTTAAATGACATACTTTAGGACTTTGCCTCTTACGAAATATAGCTTCGCGAACTAGGGTGTACGCCACAAAGGTTTGCCTGTATAAAATTTTCTGCGGCTCTCTTTCTTTTTTGGAGGCTGATCACAGATTGCGGTCTTTTGTTCGCAAATTAATCGTAAATGGCGGTATTTTTTCGCCTTTTAAAAATTCATCGTAAATTTTTCATGTACATAAAATGTTGAATGTTTTCATGAAATGTTTAGTATAAGAAGTATGAAAAGTATGAGAAGTATTAATCAAAATTGTTCTATAGAAATATAGGAATTTAATTTTCTCTATTTTTTGTAATTTTGAAGTCTTCAAAAAAAATTTGAGATCGTTAAATTTTTGCGATAAACTCATTTTTGAATCTTGCGATTGTATCACTTTTCACCAATCTAAAAAATCTTTGAAATGTTTTGAAATCTTAGAAATTGTAGAGATCTTGCGAGTATATCGCTTTTGGGGAATAAAATCAAAAAATCTTTTGTCTTTTGTAAATAAAATATTCAGGGAAATGGTACTTACCTTTTTACGGCTTGTTGTTGTCTCTTGCGAAGTATATGACTTGTCATTTCTTGTGAAATAATCTCCCACTTTCTTCTTGTGAAATACCCAAAAATCTTGCGAAGTAATAATTTGTACGAAGTAAACGAACATCCTCCTGGTCGTATCATGCCTAAAGATCCAATGCCGGGTGCTGCTGGAGGCATGTTGTCAGTTCCATATGACATGGCTGGAATCCCAATGAGAGATGCTGTTTCACAACCTATCCCTATTGGTGCCTTAGCTAGTGCTCTTGCCAATGCATCACCTGATCAGCAGAGAACTATGTTGGGAGAAAGTTTATACCCAATGGTTGACCAGCTGGAGAAAGAAATATTTGCGAAGTTAAAATGTTTGTGTAGTAAAAATGTTTGCGAAGGAAGTATTTGCTAAAATAAATATTTGTGAATTAAAATGTTTGCGAAGGAAATATTTCCGAAGAGAAATATTTCACGAAGTTAAATATTTCGAGTTTCCCTCTCCAGGAAGTAGATTCCAGTTACTGCCTTAGGCGAAATAAGCTTTCCATAACTTCTTCTTCTTTCTTTGATTACTTCTGTAACTAGCTAGATTCGTTTGCTGTGTGACGAAATGAGAGTTATCGTACGAAGAGGATGCTTGCTGCCAGTAATTCTAGTATGAAACTGATGGTGGCTGTTCTATCAAACTGTGATCATGCAAATTGACCATTCCGCCATGTCGAGTAATCATGCAAATTGACCTTCATGGATCTATATCGTTGATGATGATGTCTGCTACGTGACCTTACTTCGCTTGTTAACTCCTAAAATTTGTTCGTTAAGATCCATTGCTGGATTTTTGTAAACTCGTTGCTTCATTGATGTGCTACCTTCTGTTTGTGTTGGCGGACTTATACATCTGCGTCCTTCCTTTTTTTTTTTTTTTACGAAGTAAACTGTTCTTCCCATGATTCTTGTTCGCAAAAATAATTCTAAATACTTTTTCAGAACTTCGCAGGGGGTGTGTTGTTCGCAGAACTATAATCTCTATATATTTTTTTCAGATGTTTGGTATTGGTCTGCATGCCTTTTTGAATTATTTGTTTCACTGAAAGTCCAGTTTTGTGGCTTCGACGTCTTCTGTTTGTCAATCTTGATCAATCGTCTCTTACTCGTTTATGTATGGTTGATCCTCTTTCTTGCTTTGGTTGTGTTGTTCGCAGCTTCATTTATTGCTTTAATGGAGCTGGTGACGAAATTTGTTGCGAATAGTCGATTGGGATTTGACTTTGCATGTTACTATATTTGTTGCTTAATTTCTTTCGAATCTCCATCAGCTGTTAAGTCCAACGTCTGCATATCATTCCTTTCTTCGTTGCTGGCAACATTACTCTCAAATTCTCTTCATCGTTGGTGTAGTCAAACATCTTCTGTTAAGTATATGTCTGGTGCAGTGAGAGATCTCTTGGTTGATGTTGTTATAATCTTGCTGCGAACTTTCGTAAAAAAAAAATTCTTTACAGAATTTCGAACCCACGGTATTTCTTTATAGCTGCGAACGTTCGTAAGAAACATTCTTTGCTAATCATTTCTGCTCAAGTTGCTGGGAGTCAAATATTCAAAAAGGAATTGATCGCAAACTCCTACTTATGAAGTTGAGCTTTCCCAAGTCGATTAAGTTGATTTGAAGCATCTCTCGTTTAAAGTCTTTGAATACCACCTTCAAATGTGGTGGAATTACTCAGCATCTGAAACTTAGTCTTCCAACTCAGTATATAGTTTGTCTCTTACTGCGAACTTTAAAGTATTTTTAATATTCGTAAGAAACATTCTTCTTGCGAACAGTAGCCTTATCATACACTTTAAATCATCCTTTAGTAACTTCATTTGTAAGAATTAGTAGCTGCGAACATTCTTCTTCGTATACTTCTTCTTTTGTTCGTAATTGGGATAATCTCTTTCGTAAGTACGTAAATTAACGTATGTACATAAAATAAACGTCTGTGCATAAATCTTCTTTTGTTCTTTTTCTTATTTATATCTCCCTGGACAGTTTATGTAACTTGAATTGTCTTGTGCAAAATGAACTACTGAACTTCACCCCGTCCTACTGAATTTCTTCTTCTTCTCCCTGGACATTTCTGTTTGTAAGATTCGAACTCATGATGACATTTATCCCGTTTATTCGTAGGAATGATAATTCTTCGTCAATGACGCAGAACTTTACAACAAAAAAAAATCTGCAAACGATCAGTAAATTTGGTTAGCAGTTTATAGATCATTAAGATGAGTAATGTTTGCCTATGAAGAATGAAAACTTTCCATATATTCTACTTGTTTTTGTTCTTGCGAAATGTAAATCTTTAAATCTCTAACCAACAAAAAATCTTGAATTTTGATTTTGTCAGAAATTCTTTAAACAAATTTGTAAAACGAAATTTAGTTACTACAAATTTATAGCAAAAACATTTTTAAATTCAAAACTTCCATAATAAATCAATTTTCTTCAAAAAGCAAAGTTTAGATCGCAAAAAATTTATTTTTCAATTTGTGTTTTGAAATTCCCAAATTTTGAAAAATGAAACAAAGAATAAGAAAAGTGAGAAGAAATTTGTCCTTTTTGGAAGCGATTGTTGACGTAGCATGTGTAAATTTCATTTTGCTTGACGATTTCTCCATATCCACATCTCTCTTCCTGAACTACTACTAATGTGTTTGTTGTTTGAAGATGCCAGTAAAAGAACTTCCATTTCTGTCTTCAAAACTCATAGGTCCGGTACAATTCATCACCAACAGTAACCAATTTTTCTAGCTTTCTTGAACCAACAAGGTTAGTCCTTGTTTCTAGCGCCAATTATGTAGTTGCGGATTATCTCACAACTACACCCTCATTAGAATCCATTAAAATGATTCCTAAACCTAATTAATTTGATATGAAACTAAGAATTAAGGTACTAAAATTATAAAGAGACACAAAGATTTTTACGTGGTTCGATCAATGTGATCTACATCCATGGTGCTTCACTAGTGATTGTATGTGATTACATGATTTTACAATTGAGACTCCATTAATGAATATTTGGAGCTCTTGAATTTTGGGGAAGAAGATGATAAAGAAAATAAATCCCTCTCTAAAATTTTCTCTCTCCTCCTAAAATCATCCCCTCTCTCAAAATGTGTCCCTCCTTCCTCTCATGCCTAAATGGCTATTTATATGATTTTACAATAGATGACAGTTGTGTTGTCCCGCCATTTCGGATTTGAAGATTATCTTGCGAACCTTCGTGGTTTCCTTTGCTCGCAAAATGTCCTTCTTGCTCGCAAAATATTCTTTGCTCGCAAAATGTATTTTCTCTCCACAATTTCGTAAGTTATTATTTGCTGTGATATTCCGCTCCTACATATACATCTAAGGAAAGCTGACGTATGATGAAAGGGAGTACACCTGACCCGAGGAAGGGACCGAGCTCTGCCCATATATGTACGAAAGGAACCTGTAGTTGCAGAATAACCTACAACTACACCCTCAGTATAATTAGTAAAACTTGAGAAGTTCTTGATGTTGAATGACAACTTTTTTATTAATTCTCTCAATTGATTACAAAGAAGTATCTAAATGGAACTAGAATAGTTACAACTTTTTCTATTCTCTTTCCTAAGATAATTTATAATACTCACTAAAAGAACCTCCTGAATTTTACATTTGAACTCCTATTTATAATGAACTTTGTACAGCTGTACTTTGCAACACATCTTCATACGATTATTCTTTCTTCGCAAATCTTCATACTTCCCCGTGCTTCTTCTATCTTCGTATTGTTTTCTAACCCTTTCCTCTTATATTTGTCATGATGTTCGTAAGCTAATGCCTTGTGATATTCGGTATCTACAGAACCAAAGCTACTCACCAGATCAAGTCTTGCTTTCTTCACAACCCTAACCAGGACTCCCAGGGCGACGAGGTCGACCTATCCGGTAAATATGCATTCACTTTAGCTTGGTCATTTCAGTGTACAAATTTGTCACCATCTCATACCTACCCCACAATAGTATAACCATTATGTGCTAGGCAGGGGACTTAATGTTGATGGTGGATTTTCATTTAAGGGTAAAATTGTAAAACCTAAAAATTATGCGCTAACATCTTGTAAAAGATAAGGCCATTAATAAGTGATGGATACTCCTTCACTTTATTAATTCACCTAGAATGGAGCATGTGGCAACAATCCCATTTTGTGAATAAAATACACGAAATTCATCCAGGTTGGAGCATGTAATAACAATCCCATATACCCTGTGAATTTACTGCATTATTAATTAATGTACAACTAGCCTTCTATTTCATGTACTCATTATAAGTACGGCATGACGACTGAGTGTTGCTCTCAGCAGAGCAACACGAATCTCCAAGCATTATAATGAAACATGTACGAAATACCCGTACAGGCTGCAACTCTCGGTGTGTTATACTAGCCCGATTGAGCGTCCGGAATGACCATATCGGTCTGGATATGATCACGACCATCCAAATCCACCAGCATGATTGGATGCCCCAGATAGATTCCATAACCCCCAAGCAGGTATGGAATATCCGATGCCGAACCAATGCGGGCCCCGCATGGTCGGCCTCCCCAAAAGATTGGCCTAGCTTTCCAAAACGTCCAAACCATAGCAGTATGGACGGAAAACCCTAAATTAGGGTTTGCGGCACATTACATGTGTCGCAAAATAGTCTCAACCATCCATCTTCGCAGGTATAGATGTATATTCATAGGCCCCAGAGCATGTCAAAACAACCACCGTGGGCCCACCTGCATACCTGACTGATCGGTCATGACCAACTATAGTTGGTCACCTCGATTCGAATGCCAAAAAAATTGGGTGTGACACACGGTCGGCAATACCCTAACTAGGGTTTGTTTTGCGATCACGAACGTCCATCTTCTCCGGAGCAGATGGAGGGTCCCGGAATAGGCTAAGCAGGTCCGGTAAGTATCAACATGATCATTGTGGGCCCACCTATCTCCACACCCAACCGTTCAAGACCGAACTTGGATATATATCTCGATTCACGCACCCAATACAAGTGTGGTCGCACCTCCCAAGTTACAAACTAATCTTGACCACTCAATTTCACCGGACAAATTGAGTGGCTTAGATCATGTTTCTGTGGGATATCAGGGTATGGACGTGAACTCCAGACTACCACCTGCACACTAGGTCAATCGGCCAGGACCGACGAAGCCTGGTCGTCTTGGAACGTGTGCATGAATATGGCATGAGGAGCGGCTTTTGCGGCACCAGTTTTCTGTCGCAAATTGATCTCAACCACACAACTTCGCCGAATGAATTGAGTGGCCCAGATCACACTTTCGTGAGACAATAAGGTATGGGCGCCTACACCGTCATGTCGTCTACACGCATGCACGATCGGTCTAGCCAAAATTTTGTCCCAAGCTTGGATGCGACCAAGCTGAAAAGTGATGCTTGCGCACCTTTTCATAAACCCTAATTCCATCAATGGTCGCAGATGAGTGTCTTAAAGATTATCTCGTCCGTCCAACTTCACCGGATTGGCTGTACAGCCCTGGTCATGAGTTAATTGGTCAGTGCGGAGTCATGGTGAACACCATCCATCACTCTACCACACCATGTGGTCGGTCAAGGGAGGGTTTGCATGCGCAACTTCCAAACCATCGCATGAAGTAGGCTGGATATGAGGTTTTGAGACACTCAAACAGCGATGCTTCATACATGCTGAATATACTCGATGCGGTACCTGCATAGTATACACACGATACTTCACAAGTATCGACTTCCTGAATAACGCAGTTATTCAATCTAGCACTACATGCTATTTTCTGTGGGTCCCACGATCCACACGTTCAAGACATAAATCATGTCACAAACTGGGGGATACCTACTAGGGTATTGGTCTGGCGGTTTACTGTGTGCAGCGCACAACGCGTCATCACAAGAACGTGTCAGAAAGTCATGGACGGTTAGTGATGATGGGAGAAGCAGGCAAGCCTGGTCACGTGACACCAACACACTACTCTACTACTCCATCACTCCACTTTCTCCACTTCCCACGAGATACGAAGGTTAGGATAAAAGACTTGTATAAATAGGTTCTCCGCCCTATTTTTCAAATAGAACAGGAACAAAACGAGATAACAGAGGCAAGTGTTGATACAATCATATTCAAATACCGGAACTGATAGCTTACATATTCTTCGCTTCCCTCCCTAAGATCAACCCCATCTCCTTCACTTTGTGACCGAAACAAGTCTGGAACGGCCATTTCTTGGTTTGGGCCGAACTTGCACAGACTGATCTCTCGAATTTACAAGCACTCACCGCCCAGTGCATTTGTTTATGGTTTAGATTTATTCCTCATCCACACACCCTAAATTACCAAATCCGGCAGAAAATAGTTTTCACCCATAAATAATATCAATTTCTTCAGAGGTATAATTTGTCAAATACTAATGAATGAGTTGATTTCTTTTAGAATTATTGGTTTCTTTTGAGATGTCTAGCTCTTTGAGAAACTCATCAACCTCATTTTGAACCTGACGACAATTATCCAGGATCTTGAGTGTTTTAGATAAAGACTCATCTTCCTTTTGTTCATATTTCTGAATCTCATTAATTAAATCAGATAGTTGTTTTTCCATTTCAGCAAATTCTGACATATTTCTGTTTATTTTTCTAGACGCATCTTTTGTGAGATTAAGACATAAACGACATTCATCGAATGTCCAAATTTTCTTTGGACCGAGAGACTCAACAATTTCAATGTTTGTATTCATTTCAAACATCCTTGAGTCATCTAATCTTGATAGTACGTTAACTGAATCAGAAATAGATTCAATTCTTATAGGTTGGATCGCACCAAACACATATTGTTATATCTTTTCATGTTATTCTGCTCTAATACCAATTAAAAAGATGAGGATACCCAATACACCACAATCTTTAAAATATCCACCTATAAGTCCTCTTACCGAAAGTGATTGCCTATAGACTAAGTTGAGACAATACGAAAAATTGGTATTCACACTTTGTGTGATCGTCTATGGATACGAAATCGAGACAATACAACAATCAAAGTGTGATTACTTGATAATAGGTTCGGACTTAACCAAACTTTATAGGATCACTATCAAGTAGTACGGAGTTAACGTTTGTGTATTTTAACGTTTGTGTAATTATAATAATGTTTGTGTAACATACACAAAAAGATTTTCATAACGAGAAAATCACAAATGCAGAAAAACCATGGGACCTAGTCCAGAATTGAATACTCTCATAATTAAGCCATTATAAAAAATCTAAACCAAACTTCGTATAGTTGAGACCAAGCAACTAAACCTAGTTCACTTAGTTTCTTTAGTATCCCTGCACTTTCAACATTCAATAAGTGCATGCACTGGAACAATTCCTTTGGATCGTATTCCAAACAGTAAAGGAACAACAAATCTATTTTGTAACAACTCTATTGATTATTTCCAGATAAAGATATCTCAAGTCATATGCAAAGGCTCTTCCGTTTAAACTAATAAACTCTTTTTCCTGGTTATATCAATCCAATCACTATAACCTAACTAATAAGATTCGGATTTGTAACAATCAAAATAGATCTCAAGAGAATTATTAGGTGTTTCTGATATCACGTAACTAATTAATCGAATAAATCCGATTCTAGTTGGATCCCAGCCGATCAAAGTTTGTTCTACACAAATATATGAGAAACCAATAAGAAATCTTCTTCGTCTTCAAATCTTCTTTAATCTTCAATTAAACCTGCACAACACCACTTGAATCACTTATGATCAATCACGTACAAAACATAGTCTGTTAACAATGGATTATCACAAGATATCATTAGATCTACAAACAGTTCTAAATATCCCGTCAACACTTCAATCTAGTTTGAGTGAATCTTATATCAGAAGAGAAGATTCTCAAGAATAAACAAACTAGGTGCAATCAAAGTTCGAGAACCATTAGTCAATCAAATCAATTAAAAACTAATAAACTGCAATTATCTAGTTTTCCTCCAATGGTACTCGTAGAGATTCTTGATCCCACAGAAGTCTTTAAAGAGCGGTCGTAAGAGATTTCTCCTAATTAGGGTACTTTCCTCTCCGGATAGACTGCTCCACCAGAAACAACAAAAAGATAAAGTTTTCCTGGCTCTTAGGGTAGTTTGCTAGAAATGAAAACGTAGGTATTTATAGACCAAGGATTTTTGGACACCAAGGAATTTCCAAAACCGAATTATTCTCAAGAATTCAATAAATGCCCAAATCGGGTTTCATAATTCCTGGAAATGCTTTGTCCAATATTTTCCGAAATATCTCAATAGAAAATCTCCAATTAGTAAATGCATATTACTAATTTTTATTCTCTAGAGATATGCATTTAATTCCTGGTGATTAAAGCATATAAAACTAACAACCTTAATTAAAAGATTCTTAATTTATTTCGGACCGGGATCTCCTTGAGTAATTAAGGAATAACTTTGCACTATAAAAGATAAGAGTTATTGTTCGTGTTCAAAGTATGTTGACATCTTTTCTTTGTAAATTATCTTTCATATTTACAATCTTGGAATCGATTATACCACACTTCCAAACAAATTTAGAATTGGTTCATATGTATTCCAAGACATCTATGTGATTGATCAAATATCAAATCACAATTATGGGTTCAATCGGTTTTACCAATCACTAGGATCGGCTATACGTTAATATTAATTACTTGTGATCGGACACACAAGTTACCAGGACTGGTTACATCATTTACCAGGATCGGTTACGTCAATTATCAGGACCAATTATCATATACTCATGGTATTGCTTGTTGTTAGAGCATTGCTCGGTCGAACTCGTAAGTTTTGCTATCTCAAGCTTATTCGTCAAGTTTAGTTTCCAAAACTATAAGTCTTAATTTCTAGTCTTGAAAAAGTGGGTGTCTAACAACCTCACCCAATATTTCTATTAGCAATCTGTATGGACAACTCCGAGTTGTTTTCTTGAGAATCAACAAGACTCAATCAATAGAAAATATCTCAAGGAGTTATTATCTCAATCTCTCGATTTGATTTACTCAAGCAAATATGATTCGCTAGTCTAATCAAAGAGCGATAACTTGGATGGTACCAAAGACCAATATCCAAGTGTCAATCAATTTAAATCAACCACCAATAAGGTCGGATATTCTAATCGATTGAACAACGCACAACCTGTATTATTTCAATTATATAAAAAAATATAATGCGAAATAAAAATAACACAGACACCAGAATTTTGTTAACGAGGAAACCGCAAATGCAAAAAAAACCCGGGACCTAGTCCAGATTAAACATACACTGTATTAAGCCGCTACAGACACTAGACTACTCCAAATTAACTTCGGTCTGGACTGTAGTTGAACCCAAACCAATCTCACACTGATCCAAGGTACACTTATGCTTCTACGCCTCTGATCCCAGCAGTATACTGCGCACTTGATTCCCTTAGCTGATCTCACCCACAGCCAAGAGCTGCTACGACCCAAAGTAGAAGACTTTAATAAACAAATCTGTCTCACATAGAAAAGTCTACAGGTAATAGATAAATTCGTCTCCCACGAATAAACCTACAAGTTTTGTTTCGTCTTTATGATAAATCAAGGTGAACAGGAACCAATCAATAAAACCAGACTTATATTCCCGAAGAATAGCTCAGTTTCATCAATCACCTCATAATAAACTTAATCGACGCAGCGAAGAAGATTATTGAGGAATCATAAACAATGAGATAAAGATGTTTGTGACTACTTTTATCTTGCCTATCGGAGATACAAATCTCAAGCCAATTATTACAATTGTACTCGTACGGTAGAAACAGCAAGATCATATCACACAACTACAATAAAAGTAGTATCGATCTGGCTTCACAATCCCAATGAATTCTTTAAGTTGTTAACCTGGTTTTAGAAGAAGAAAACCAAAGGTTAAAGGAGAATCGACTCTAGCTTTAGCAAACTAGTATCACACAGAATGTGTGGGGATTAGGTTTCCCAGTTGCTAGAGTTTTCCCTTATATAGTCTTTCAAATCAGGGTTTGCAATCAATGTTAGCTTACTAACAAAGTGTTCAATATTTACCGTTAGATGAAAACCTTATTAGATACAAGCTAATATCTCTCAACCGTTAGATTGAAAACTTAGCTTGCCATACACACATGTACTTGACGTTTTTGGGTTTGTGTAACCATACCCAAACGTGTACAATGGTTGGTTCAACATTAGTCAACTAAATGGTTAGCCAAATGATAACTTTCATATCAACCATATTCTTCTTCACCATAACTAGTCCAAATGACTCAAATGAACTAATTAGAGAGTTGTTCAATTGCTATGAGATATCATGTACTACACAAGATACAATTGAATCAAAAACGATGTGATTCACTCGAATCATTTCATGAATTATAAAGCCACGGTTTGGAAAATCATTCCTTAGTAATTTAAGATAAGTTCACGAACAACGTTTTTAGACATAACCTCTTGAGTTCGCGGACTGAGTTCGTGGACTCAATCTAACCGGTTGAAGTTAATAAACTCCAGCATAATTTCTCGGGATGAGAACTTCCGTCAGTACGCGGACTGCACCTGAGCTTCAACTTTAGCAGATTTCTCGGGTTCGAGAACTTACGCTAGTTCGCGGACTGGGTTCGCGTCTGAGTTCACGGACTGAGTTGCTGCTCACATTCCGGTTCCACTTGATCAACAAAGTTCGCAAACTTCGGTTCAAGTGTTAAGGACTTATACATATATTTGTTTCCACAACAATGTTTATATCCCACAATGGTTATATAGTCTAAACTCTCATTTCAATCATTGAAACATTCTCAGAGGACGTTATATAGTTGTTATTCACAAACTATCTTTCGTTAGAGTGATTTCCAAAGTGATTGAAACATAACATGACATTCGTCACTAGGCAAAGATGAACTTTCCTAAAGCGAAAGCTTTACCAACACCTATTTCGAGAAATATATAAGCGAGATATACTGAAATAGATAAGCGAGATATACTCAGCTCGAAATGTCACATGTGCATATTCCTATATAGTAAAACGACTTTTGTCTTAATATAGGAGATAGAGTAGATAAACTTTTGAGTGATATATAAGTTCAAGTCTCCACATACCTTTTAGTCGATGAAGATCCACTGGTTCCTTGAGTAGTCCTTCATCTTGTATAATGATCGCCATGGAGTTCTTGATCTCAACTACACTTTTTATCCTAGTCCGAGACCTTAGCTATAGTAAACTAGAAATCAAGACTTTATAGTTTTGATCACTAAGATTGACAAACATGCTTGAGATAGCAACGCATGCGAGTTTGACCGAGCAGTGCTCTAACAAGTCTACTTATAGCTAAGTCTCGGACTAGGATAGTAAGTGTAGTTGAGCTCTAGACTCCATGGCGTTCATCGAATGAAGACGAATAACTACTCAAGGGAACTTATGGAACTTCATCAACAAAGAGGTATGTGGATACTTGAACTTATCTATCACTCAAAAGTCTATCTATTTCATTTCCTATTTTCAGACAAAAGTGGTATTTCTATATAGACTTCAATTATACACATTTGCTATTTCGAGCCGAGTTTATCTCGCTTATCTATTTCTCGAAATATGTGTTGGTAAGCTTTCGTTGTGGCCAAGTTCATCTTTACTCGTGACGAAAGTCATGTTGATTATTTCAATAACTTGAAAATCACTTTGATGAAAATAGTTTGTGGATAACAACTATTATAACATCCTCTAAGAAAGTTTCAATGATTGAAATGAGAGTTTAGATCAAGTAACCATGTTTGGATATAAACATAGTGTGTTCTCACATTTGTGTAAAAGTCCAAAACCGGGGACCTAAAGTATACGTACTCGTACGCGTACCGACGGTTGTTGGAATCTTTGGCATACTGGCTAAAGTTTCACGTCCGGGAATTGCTGCCAGAGTTTGGAAGTGTGAATTTTTATGCGCACCCATACGCGAACTGGCGTAACCAAACTCGGTTCGACCACTTAAGTATGCGTACCCGTTTGCATACTTAAGAAGGTTACTTTCTAAAATCGGTTTGTTCATTAACTAAAACATTTATATAATAAGGAATGCAATCTTTGCAAACCGTGGCTATAATGTTCATGAATTGATTCGAGTGAATAAAAAATCGATTTTGCTTCAATTGTGTCTTGTATACTTTTATAAGATCTAAGCAATCTAACTAGTTCATTTGAGTCACTTGAACTAGTTATGGTGGAAATGAATAAGGTTGATATGAAAGTGCTCATATGGCTAACCATTGGTTAACTATTATTGAACCAACTAGGTGTACACGTTTAGGTACGGTTACTCAAACCTAAATGAAGGTGTATTTTATTTGTGTATAACAAGCTAAGTTCGATCTAACGGTTGAAAGATATTAGCTTGAATCTAATCAGGTTTTCATCTAATGGTGAATATTGAATGCTTTATTACCAAGGTAACTTAGATTGCAAACCCTGATTTGGATACTATATAAAGGAGAACTCTAGCAACTGGGAAACCTAATCCCCACACCTCTTATGTGATACTAGTTGTATAAGCTAGAGTTGAGTCTCCTTTAACCTTAGGTTTTTCATGAAACCCTATAGGTTAACGACTTAAATACTTCATTGGGATTGTGAATCCAGACCCAACTATTTTCTCTTTAGTTGCGTGATCTGAACTTGTTGTTTCTATCGTGATTGAGTACAATCGTAATATTAGCTTGATAGAAAAGTAGTCACAAACACCTTCGTCTCATTGTTTGTGATTCCACAATATCTTGTTTCTTTAATCGATTAAGATTATTTTGAGGTGATTGATAATTCTAGGTTGTTCTTCGGGAATATAAGTCCAAGTTATCGATTGGTTCCTATTCATCTTGATTTATCAAAAGACGGAACAAAAACTCGTAGTTATATCTGTGGGAGACAGATTTATCTATTTAATAGACTTTTATGTGTGAGACATTTTTTTTATCAAGTCTTCGACTTTGGGTCGTAGCAACTCTTGGTTTTGTGTGATATCAGCTAAGGGAATCAAGTGCGTAGTATCCCGCTGGGATCACACACGTAAGGAAACCAACTATACCTTAAATCAGTGTGAGATTGATTAGGGTTCAACTACAATCCAGACCGAAGTTAGATTTGTAGTAGGATAGTGTCTGTAGCAGCTTAATACAGTGTGGTGTTGAAATCTGGACTAGGTCCCGGGGTTTTTCCGGATTTGAGCTTTCCTCGTTAATAAAACTTCTGGTGTCTGTGTTATTTCTTTTCCGCATTATATTTTGTTATATAGTTAAAATATCACAGATTGTGCGTTGAATCGATCAATTGGTAAATCCAACCCTTGGTTGTTGATTGAAATTGATTGATCCTTGAACATTGGTTTTTGGTTGGTGAGCGTCGTTTACTCAACAAAATAAAAAGATATTTCCCACTAATTAAATATAATATAGCGGTAGTAAGGATCGTTCCCACGAAGAGTAATGCAATTGTTATGTTATCTAACTCAGCGAAAATATAAAAGAAGGATAAAAAGAATGATAAGATAAAGATAATGAATAAATCCTTCGTCGTTACTAACCGTTAACTCAACATTGTACCCGTTTATCTCATTTCACCAACCGTAGGAAAGAAGGTACGCTTAGCTATCCCCAAAACTCCTTATATCACCGGATACGGAAGCACTCGACTACCGGATTCTATTCAAAAGAACCGCCTTGAGTTACGCTTACAAGATGTAATTCCCAGAACGCATTAAGACTTGTGAATTTAGGTTTGATCCCAGCAGTTAAACTCGATACGCTCGGTCCACTTACTGGTGTTGTCTTTACTCGCAATTGCTACACAGAATCCCTCCGCAATTTCTTGCGATTTCTACTTGTGTAGGAGATGAGAGACAATTATGGATCGACTCAACTCTTTACTAGCATTAGAATGATTAATAGACTAATCTAGTTGCGCACCCAAACCAATCTAAGAATCAATCATAAACCTTCGATATAGTAAAAACAATCCACAATGAATTAATTTAAAACTTGAAACAAACTTGTAAATAATAGAGCTTCACAATTAGAACTTTGAATTCATCCTTACAATAAAAAGAATATAGAAAAAAGATAGTCCTCCCCCCTAAGGGGGAGAAAAACGGTGAAAAGAAGATATCCAAATTGTATCTAAGCTTCCCTATATATAAGTTTTTGTAACCTCTTCTTTAAGAAAACTAGGAAACCTAGGAAAAATAGAAAAGTGCACCTCCTTAAGAATTATGTCTCGTTCATCAAAACCCAGTGTAAAGTGTCTTGCCAAAGTCACCGCCAAGCCTGAAAGATCCGCACCCTTAATTTGGTCGTGTAAAATGTTTTGGCTCAATAGCCTATTGGGCTCGTAGATCCAGCCCACTTTGTAGCTTTAGTTGTTAGTCATGTGGAGTCATGAAGAACTGACGGTTTATCCCTTAGTCATGTTTACGTGAAGAATATTTCTTCTGGATCTTTCTGTCGTCATCTCCAGCAAACAAGAATTCTACTTACATTGTTCTTCTTCCTGAATGCATTACAGACCCTTCTATTTCTCCTCATGCAGTCTCCACAGTCTCGGCAACCCATTATCAATAGCCATATGCGTTATTGGCAATCATTCCCAGCTCGTCGAGCATCCAACAGTCCATCTCTTTCTTCTCCATTTTTAATTATGGCAACAGACATTTATCGATAATCACCACCAAACTCCACTTTCCATCTTCCCTTTACTGTCTTAACTCGAGATTCTCCTTCTTTCATCCGTCATCTCAGTCAACTTCCGATGTATCAATGGCAGCAGGTTATGTTCCATGTATCTCAACTCTTAATCTGTAACTCACGAATAGCAGCACCATCAAAGCCAAGCTCCAAATCATGCTAAACTTCATCATCGACTTACAATAATGGCAGCATCTTCATTCTTCATCACTGTCCGTAGCTCCTTCCTTGACTCGATAAATGTTACAGCTCAGATTCTCTCGTCAGTAACACCTCCTTTCTTCGTTACGTCACAGAACTCACCATGCACTTCTCTGTATCTTCCATCATCAAAATCAAATTCCTCACTGCCATGGTCAAGACTCAACTGCAAACTCGTGCTCCAACTGTTTCAGACTTCATCGTCAATGGAAGCACATTGTAGCTTTTCCTTCCATCTCCCTCTTCCCGAACTCACTTCTCATCATTCTCGTCACAACTGACTCTTGTCTACTCGAGCATGTAAACAACATCATTAACCACAACATCCATTAGTCACTGATAATGAGCACCCCATACAATCACCATTACGATCCCGTTCTTGAGTGACAGCTCCAATCACTACCAATAATCACCACCGATGGAAATAAGCCAACCATCAACCATTCTTGTTACCACTCTCTCCATCTCTGCCAAACTTCATCGACTGTTAATGGCAGAAACCATCAATGCCATGCTTAGGTTCTCCTCGATCAACGAACAACCACTATTCTCTCGAGCTCCAAAACTGCATTCACCAAAAATATGCCGTCATGCAGTCTTCATTGTGCCAATAGCTACAACAAACGTTACAACTCCACAGACTCGAGCTCCATCATTTCCCATCGGTAGCAGCAACAATGCCTTCGACCATCTTCTGTTCTCATCTCGAGCGTCGCTTCAACTCCAGAGTCTAAGCTCATCCACTGCAATGTATTCTCGATTTTCTTCTACAGCTTTTCTCTACCTAACACAAATCCATCCATCCACTCAACTGCAGTACAACTCGATTCCAGGCCATAGTATTTTGGTTCATACACATTTAAATCTCTTCCGTATCTCAGCAGCAGCACACTTTAGCTCTCGGTGTTGCTTCCTGGACCCTTGATAAACACCACACGAACCATGACAAAACCTCATCGACAGACAACTCCAATGATTACCATTATCACATATGCCATAAGTGGCTATCTCCTTCTGTCATTGCCAATAACTATCGATATGGTATCAGCCACCATAACATCACCTGAAACCATCTGCAACTTCAACTTCATCTCATCCAACAAATTCCATCACCTATACATTTCTTCCACCACCACACATATGTGCCACCCTTAATGTGAACTTCATTTAGAGTTTATACTTTATTCCAGCAAATGTATGTGAACCATATAGCCCATATTAAGCCCATGTTGGACTCGGTACCTCCAACCCATTAAGTTCATCAGCAGTTTTTGAAAATATGCCCACGTGACTGCCTGTTGTAGTTTCCATGCAATGATAATTCCGTCTCTCTTTTGGGAAATTGGACGATTTCTTGTTCTTTTCGGGAATAAGCTCCAAAATTCCCATAAAATATAAAAGAAAGCTAATAACACAATTTCACAAGAAAACTAGCTAAGAAAGCATAACCAACTGATACTTAGAGAGGTGCTTTTTACACACCTATCAAATTCCCCCACACTTAGACTTTGCTAGTCCTCGAGCAAAAAAAACGAAACAACAGTAAAATACAACTCCATGTCGCGAGGATACGGTTACTCTTAGCATGAATAACAAGCCTTTAAAACCCTAGGTGTCTTTAGTTGACGAGTTATAGTCTCGTGAGGGCTTACGAGACATATACCCACAAAACCTTTAAACCAAACAAATAACAAACCAATTAGCAATTACTCCCCGGCAACGGCGCCAATTTTGGTGAGCGTCGTTTACTCAACAAAATAAAAAGATATTTCCCACTAATTAAATATAATATAGCGGTAGTAAGGATCGTTCCCCCGAAGAGTAATGCAATTGTTATGTTATCTAAATCAGCGAAAATATAAAAGAAGGATAAAAAGAATGATAAGATAAAGATAATAAAGAAATCCTTCGTCGTTACTAACCGTTAACTCAACATTGTACCCATTTATCTCATTTCACCAACCGTAGGAAAGAAGGTACACTTAGCTATCCCCAAAACTCCTTATATCACCGGATACGGAAGCACTCGACTACCGAATTCTATTCAAAAGAACCGCCTTGAGGTACGCTTACAAGATGTAATTCCTAGAACGCATTAAGACTTGTGAATTTTGGTTTGATCCCAGCAGTTAAACTCGATACACTCAGTCCACTTACTGGTGTTGTCTTTACTCTCAATTGCTACACAGAATCCCTCCGCAAGGTCTTGCGATTTCTACTTGTGTAGGAGATGAGAGACAATTATGGATCGACTCAACTCTTTACTAGCATTAGAATGATTAATAGACTAATCTAGTTGCGCACCCAAACCAATCTAAGAATCAATCATAAACCTTCGATATAGTAAAAACAATCCACAATGAATCAATTTAAAACTTGAAACAAACTTGTAAATAATTGAGCTTCACAATTAGAGCTTTGAATTCATCCTTACAATAAAAAGAATATAGAAAAAAGATAGTCCTCCCCCCTAAGGGGGAGAAAAACGGTGAAAAGAAGATATCCAAATTGTATCTAAGCTTCCCTATATATAAGGTTTTGTAACCTCTTCTTTAAGAAAACTAGGAAACCTATGAAAAATAGAAAAGTGCACCTCCTTAATAATTATGTCTCGTGCATCAAAACCCCGTGTAAAGTGTCTTTCCAAAGTCACCGCCAAGCCTGAAAGAGCCGCACCCTTAATTTGGTCGTGTAAAATGTGTTGGCTCAATAGCCTATTGGGCTCATAGATCCAGCCCACTTTGTAGCTTTAGTTGTTAGTCATGTGGAGTCATGAGGAACTGACGGTTTATCCCTTAGTCATGTTTACGTTAAGAATATTTATTCTGGATCTTTCTGTCGTCATCTCCAGCAAACAAGAATGCTACTTACATTGTTTTTCTTCCCGAATGCATTACAGACCCTTCTATTTCTCCTCATGCAGTCTCCACAGTCTTGGCAAACCATTATCAATAGCCATATGCGTTATTGGCAATCATTCCCAGCTCGTCGAGCATCCAACAGTCCATCTCTTTCTTCTCCATTTTTAATTATGGCAACAAACATTTATCGATAATCCCCACCAAACTCCACTTGCCATCTTCCCTTTACTGTCTTAACTCGAGATTCTCCTTCTTTCATCCGTCATCTCAGTCAACTGCCGATGTATCAATGGCAGCAGGTTATGTTCCTTGTATCTCAACTCTTACTCCATAACTCACGAATAGCAGCACCATCAAAGCCAAGCTCCAAATCATGCTAAACTTCATCATCGACTTACAATAATGGCAGCAGCTTCATTCTTCATCACTGTCCGTAGCTCCTTCCTTGACTCGATAAATGCTACAGCTCAGATTCTCTCGTCAGTAACACCTCCTTTCTTCGTTACGTCACAGAACTCACCATGCACTTCTCTGTATATTCCATCATCAAAATCAAATTCCTCACTGCCATGGTCGAGACTCAACTGCAAACTCGTGCTCCAACTGTTTCAGACTTCATCGTCAATGGAAGCACATTGTAGCTTTTCCTTCCATCTCCCTCTTCCGGAACTCACTTCTCATCATTCTCGTCACAACTGACTCTTGTCTACTCGAGCATGTAAACAACATCATTAACCACAACATCCATTAGTCACTGATAATGATCACCCCATACAATCACCATTACGAGCTCGTTCGTTAGTGACAACTCCAATCACTACCAATAATCACCACCGATGGAAACAAGCTAACCATCAACCATTCTTGTTATCACTTTCTTCATCTCTGCCAAACTTCATCGATTGTCAATGGGAGAAACCATCAATACCATGCTTAGGTTCTCTTTGATCAACGAATATCCACTATTCTCTCGAGCTCCAAAACTGCATTCACCAAAAATATGTCATCATGCAGTCTTCACTGTCCCAATAGCTACAGCAAACGTTACAACTCCACATACTCGATCTCCATCATTTCCCATCGACAGCAGCAAAACTGCCTTCAACCATCTTCTGTTCTCATCTCGAGCGTCGCTTCAACTCCAGAGTCTAAGCTCATCCACTGCAATGTATTCTCGATTTTCTTGTCTAGCTTTTCTCTACCTAACACAAATCCATCCATCCACTCAACTACAGTACAACTCGATTCTAGGACATAGTATTTTGGTTCATACACATTTCAATCTCTTTTGTATCTCAACAGCAGCACACTTTATCTCTCGGTGTTGCTTCCTGGACCCTTGATAAACACCGACCGAACCATGACAAAACCTCATCGACAGCTAAATCAAATGATTACCATTATCCCATATGCCATAAGTGTCTATCTTCTTCTGTCATTGCCAACAACTATCGATATGGTATCAGCCACCACAGGATCACCTGAAACCATCTGCAACTTCAAATTAATCTCGTCCAACAAATTCCATCACCTATACATTTCTTACACCAACACACATATGTGCTACCCTTAATGTGAACTTCATTTAGAGTTTATACTTCCAGCAAATGTATGTGAACCATATAGCCCATAGTAAGCCCATGTTGGACTCGCTACCTCCAACCCATTAAGTTCATCAGTAGTTTTTGAAAAAATGCCCATGCGACTGCCCGTAGTAGTTTCCATGCAATGATAATTCCGTCTCTTTTTTGGAAAATTGGACGATTTCTTGTTCTTTTCGGAATAAGCTCCAAAATTCCCATAAAATATAAAAGAAAGCTAATAACACAATTTCGCAAGAAAACTAGCTAAGAAAGCATAACCAACTGATACTTAGAGAGGTGATTTTTACACACCTATCAAATTCCCCCACACTTCAACTTTGCTAGTCCTCGAGCAAACAAAACGAAACAACAGTAAAATACAACTCCATGTCGTGAGGATACGGTTACTATTAACATGAATAACATGCCTTTAATCCCCTAGGTGTCCCTAGTGGACGAGATATAATCTCGTGAGGGCTTACGAGAGATATACCCACAAAACCTTTAAACCAAAACAAATAACAAACCAATTAGCAATTACTCCCCGACAACGACGCCAATTTTGGTGAGCGTCGTTTACTCAACAAAATAAAAAGATATTTCCCACTAATTAAATATAATATAGCGGTAGTAAGGATCGTTCCCACGAAGAGTAATGCAATTGTAATGTTATCTAAATCAGCAAAAATATAAAAGAAGGATAAAAAGAATGATAAGATAAAGATAATGAAGAAATCCTTCGACGTTACTAACCGTTAACTCAACATTGTACCCATTTATCTCATGTTAGAATCAATTGTCACCAACAGTAGGAAAGCAGGTACGCTTAGCTATCCTAAAAACTCTTTATATCACCGGATACGGAAGCGCTCGACTACCAGATTCTATTTAAAAGAACCGCCTTTAGGTACTTTTACAAGATATAATTCCCAGAACGCATTAAGACTTGTGAATTTAGGTTTGATCCCATCAGTTAAACTCGATACGCTCGGTCCACTTATTGGTGTTGTCTTTACTCGCAATTTCTACACAGAATCCCTCCGCAAGGTCTTGCGATTTCTAATTGTGTATGAGATAAGAGACAATTACGGATCGACACAACTCTCTACTAGCATTAGAATGATTAATAGACTAATCTGGTTGTGCATCCAAACCAATCTAAGAATCAATCATAAACCTTCGATATAGTAAAAACAATCCACAATGAATCAATTTAAAACTTGAAACAAACTTGTAAATAATTGAGCTTCACAAATAGAACTTTGAATTCATCCTTACAATAAAAAGAATATAGAAAAAAGATAGTCCTCCCCCTAAGGGGAGAAAACGGTGAAAAGAAGATATCCAAATTGTATCTAAGCTTCCCTATATATAAGTTTTTGTAACCTCTTCTTTAAGAAAACTAGGAAACCTAGGAAAAATAGAAAAGTGCACCTCCTTAAGAATTATGTCTCGTTCATCAAAACCCAGTGTAAAGTGTCTTGCCAAAGTCACCGCCAAGCCTGAAAGAGCCGCACCCTTAATTTGGTCGCGTAAAATGTTTTGGCTCAATAGCCTATTGGGCTCGTAGATCCAGCCCACTTTGTATCTTTAGTTGTTAGTCATGTGGAGTCATGAAGAACTGACGGTTTATCCCTTAGTCATGTTTACGTGAAGAATATTTCTTCTGGATCTTTCTGTCGTCATCTCCAGCAAACAAGAATGCTACTTACATTTTTCTTCTTCCCGAATGCATTACAGACCCTTCTATTTCTCCTCATGCAGTCTCCAAACCACAGTCTCGGCAACCCATTATCAATAGCCATATGCGTTATTGGCAATCATTCCCAGCTCGTCGAGCATCCAATAGTCCATCTCTTTCTTCTCCATTTTTAATTATGGCAACAGACATTTATCGATAATCACCACCAAACTCCACTTGCCATCTTCCCTTTACTGTCTTAACTCGAGATTCTCCTTCTTTCATCCGTCATCTCAGTCAACTGCCGATGTATCAATGACAGCAGGTTATGTTCCCTATATCTCAACTCTTACTCCGTAACTCACGAATAGCAGCACCATCAAAGCCAAGCTCCAAATCATGCTAAACTTCATCATCGACTTACAATAATGGCAGCAGCTTCATTCTTCATCACTGTCCGCAGCTCCTTCCTTGACTCGATAAATGCTACAGCTCAGATTCTCTCGTCAGTAACACCTCCTTTCTTCGTTACGTCACAGAACTCACCATGCACTTCTCTGTATCTTCCATCATCAAAATCAAATTCCTCACTGTCATGGTCAAGACTCAACTTCAAACTCGTGCTCCAACTGTTTCAGACTTCATCGTCAATGGAAGCACATTGTAGCTTTTCCTTCCATCTCCCTCTTCCCGAACTCACTTCTCATCATTCTCGTCACAACTGACTCTTGTCTACCCGAGCATGTAAACAACATCATTAACCACAGCATCCATTAGTTACTGATAATGAGCACCCCATACAATCACCATTACGATCCCGTTCTTGAGTGACAACTCCAATCACTACCAATAATCACCACCGATGGAAATAAGCCAACCATCAACCATTCTTGTTACCACTCTCTCCATCTCTGCCAAACTTCATCGACTGTTAATGGCAGAAACCATCAATGCAATGCTTAGGTTCTCCTCGATCAACGAACAACCACTATTCTCTCGAGCTCCAAAACTGCATTCACCAAAAATATGCCGTCATGCAGTCTTCATTGTGCCAATAGCTACAGCAAACGTTACAACTCCACAGACTCGAGCTCCATCATTTTCCATCGGTAGTAGCAACACTTCCTTCGACCATCTTCTGTTCTCATCTCGAGCGTCGCTTCAACTCCAGAGTCTAAGCTCATCCACTGCAATGTATTCTCGATTTTCTTCTCCATCTTTTCTCTACCTAACACAAATCCATCCATCCACTCAACTGCAGTACAACTCGATTCCAAGCCATAGTATTTTGGTTCATACACATTTCAATCTCTTCCGTATCTCAGCAGCAGCACACTTTAGCTCTCGGTGTTGCTTCCTGGACCCTTGATAAACACCACACGAACCATGAAAAAACCTCATCGACAGACAACTCCAATGATTACCATTATCCCATATGCCATAAGTGGCTATCTCCTTCTGTCATTGCCAATAACTATCGATATGGTATCAGCCACCATAACATCACCTGGAACCATCAACAACTTCAACTTCATCTCGTCCAACAAATTCCATCACCTATACATTTCTTCCACCACCACACATATGTGCCACCCTTAATGTGAACTTCATTTAGAGTTTATACTTTATTCCAGCAAATGTATGTGAACCATATAGCCCATATTAATCCCATGTTGGACTCGGTACCTCCAACCCATTAAGTTCATCAACAGTTTTTGAAAATATGCCCACGCGAATTCCCGTAATAGTTTCCATGCAATGATAATTCCGTCTCTCTTTTGGCAAATTGGATGATTTCTTGTTCTTTTCGGGAATAAGCTCCAAAATTCCCTTAAAATATAAAAGAAAGCTAATAACACAATTTCACAAGAAAACTATCTAAGAAAGCATAACCAACTGATACTTAGAGTGGTGCTTTTTACACACCTATCAAATTCCCCCACACTTAGACTTTGCTAGTCCTCGAGCAAACAAAACGAAACAACAGTAAAATACAACTCCATGTCGCGAGGATACGGTTACTCTAAGCATGAATAACAAGCCTTTAAACCCCTAGGTGTCTTTAGTTGACGAGTTATAGTCTAGTGAGGGCTTACGAGACATATACCCACAAAACCTTTATACCAAACAAATAACAAACCAATTAGCAATTACTCCCCGGCAACGGCGCCAATTTTGGTGAGCGTCGTTTACTCAACAAAATAAAAAGATATTTCCCACTAATTAAATATAATATAGCGGTAGTAAGGATCGTTCCCCCGAAGAGTAATGCAATTGTTATGTTATCTAAATCAGCGAAAATATAAAAGAAGGATAAAATAAATGATAAGATAAAGATAATAAAGAAATCCTTCGCCGTTACTAACCGTTAACTCAACATTGTACCCATTTATCTCATTTCACCAACCGTAGGAAAGAAGGTACACTTAGCTATCCCCAAAACTCCTTATATCACCGGATACGGAAGCACTCGACTACCGAATTCTATTCAAAAGAACCGCCTTGAGGTACGCTTACAAAATGTAATTCCCAGAACGCATTAAGACTTGTGAATTTAGGTTTGATCCCAGCAGTTAAACTCGATACGCTCAGTCCACTTACTGGTGTTGTATTTACTCGCAGTTGCTACACAGAATCCCTCCGCAAGGTCTTGCGATTTCTACTTGTGTAGGAGATGAGAGACAATTATGGATCGACTCAACTCTTTACTAGCATTAGAATGATTAATAGACTAATCTAGTTGCGCACCCAAACCAATCTAAGAATCAATCATAAACCTTCGATATAATAAAAACAATCCACAATGAATCAATTTAAAACTTGAAACAAACTTGTAAATAATTGAGCTTCACAATTAGAACTTTGAATTCATCCTTACAATAAAAAGAATATAGAAAAAAGATAGTCCTCCCCCCTAAGGGGGAGAAAAACGGTGAAAAGAAGATATCCAAATTGTATCTAAGCTTCCCTATATATAAGGTTTTGTAACCTCTTCTTTAAGAAAACTAGGAAACCTAGGAAAAATAGAAAAGTGCACCTCCTTAAGAATTATGTCTCGTGCATCAAAACCCCGTGTAAAGTGTATTTCCAAAGTCACCGCCAAGCTTGAAAGAGCCGCACCCTTAATTTGGTCGTGTAAAATGTGTTGGCTCAATAGCCTATTGGGCTCGTAGATCCAGCCCACTTTGTTGCTTTATTTGTTAGTCATGTGGAGTCATGAGGAACTGACGGTTTATCCATTAGTCATGTTTACGTTAAGAATATTTCTTCTGGATCTTTCTGTCGTCATCTCCAGCAAACAAGAATGCTACTTACATTATTCTTCTTCCCGAATGCATTACAGACCCTTCTATTTCTCCTCATGCAGTCTCCACAGTCTCGGCAAACCATTATCAATAGCCATATGCGTTATTGGCAATCATTCCCAGCTCGTAGAGCATCCAACAGTCCATCTCTTTCTTCTCCATTTTTAATTATGGCAACAAACATTTATCGATAATCACCACCAAACTCCACTTGCCATCTTCCCTTTACTGTCTTAACTCGAGACTCTCCTTCTTTCATCCGTCATCTCAGTCAACTGCCGATGTATCAATGGCAGCAGGTTATGTTCCCTGTATCTCAACTCTTACTCCATAACTCACGAATAGCAGCACCATCAAAGCCAAGCTCCAAATCATGCAAAACTTCATCATCGACTTACAATAATGGCAGCAGCTTCATTCTTCATCACTGTCCGCAGCTCCTTCCTTGACTCGATAAATGCTACAGCTCAGATTCTCTCGTCAGTAACACCTCCTTTCTTCGTTACGTCACAGAACTCACCATGCACTTCTCTGTATCTTCCATCATCAAAATCAAATTCCTCACTGCCATGGTCGAGACTCAACTGCAAACTCGTGCTCCAACTGTTTCAGACTTCATCGTCAATGGAAGCACATTGTAGCTTTTCCTTCCATCTCCCTCTTCCGGAACTCACTTCTCATCATTCTCGTCACAACTGACTCTTGTCTACTCGAGCATTTAAACAACATCATTAACCACAGCATCCATTAGTCACTGATAATGAGCACCCCATACAATCACCATTACGAGCTCGTTCGTTAGTGACAACTCCAATCACTACCAATAATCACCACCGATGGAAACAAGCTAACCATCAACCATTCTTGTTATCACTTTCTTCATCGCTGCCAAACTTCATCGATTGTCAATGGGAGAAACCATCAATACCATGCTTAGGTTCTCTTTGATCAACGAATATCCACTATTCTCTCGAGCTCCAAAACTGCATTCACCAAAAATATGTCGTCATGCAGTCTTCACTGTCCCAATAGCTACAGCAAACGTTACAACTCCACATACTCGAGCTCCATCATTTCCCATCGACAGCAGCAAAACTGCCTTCAACCATCTTCTGTTCTCATCTCGAGCGTCGCTTCAACTCCTGAGTCGAAGCTCATCCACTGCAATGTATTCTCGATTTTCTTCTCTAGCTTTTCTCTACCTAACACAAATCCATCCATCCACTCAACTGCAGTACAACTCGATTCTAGGACATAGTATTTTGGTTCATACACATTTCAATCTCTTTCGTATCTCAACAGAAGCACACTTTAGCTCTCGGTGTTGCTTCCTGGACCCTTGATAAACACCGACCGAACCATGACAAAACCTCATCGACAGCTAAATCAAATGATTACCATTATCCCATATGCCATAAGTGGCTATCTTCTTCTGTCATTGCCAACGACTATCGATATGGTATCAGCCACCACAGGATCACCTGAAACCATCTGCAACTTCAAATTAATCTCGTCCAACAAATTCCATCACCTATACATTTCTTACACCAACACACATATGTGCTACCCTTAATGTGAACTTCATTTAGAGTTTATACTTCCAGCAAATGTATGTGAACCATATAGCCCATAGTAAGCCCATGTTGGACTCGCTACCTCCAACCCATTAAGTTCATCAGTAGTTTTTGAAAAAATGCCCATGCGACTGCCCGTAGTAGTTTCCATGCAATGATAATTCCGTCTCTTTTTTGGAAAATTGGACGATTTCTTGTTCTTTTCGGAAATAAGCTCCAAAATTCCCATAAAATATAAAAGAAAGCTAATAACACAATTTCGCAAGAAAACTAGCTAAGAAAGCATAACCAACTGATACTTAGAGAGGTGATTTTTACACACCTATCAAATTCCCCCACACTTCGACTTTGCTAGTCCTCGAGCAAACAAAACGAAACAACAGTAAAATACAACTCCATGTCGTGAGGATACGGTTACTATTAACATGAATAACAGGCCTTTAATCCCCTATGTGTCCCTAGTGGACGAGATATAATCTCGTGAGGGCTTACGAGAGATATACCCACAAAACCTTTAAACCAAAACAAATAACAAACCAATTATCAATTACTCCCCGACAACGACGCCAATTTTGGTGAGCGTCGTTTACTCAACAAAATAAAAAAGATATTTCCCACTAATTAAATATAATATAGCGGTAGTAAGGATCGTTCCCACGAAGAGTAATGCAATTGTTATGTTATCTAAATCAGCGAAAATATAAAAGAAGGATAAAAAGAATGATAAGATAAAGATAATGAAGAAATCCTTCGCCGTTACTAACCGTTAACTCAACATTGTACCCATTTATCTCATGTTAGAATCAATTGTCACCAACATTAGGAAAGCAGGTACGCTTAGCTATCCTAAAAACTCTTTATATCACCGGATACGGAAGCGCTCGACTACCAGATTCTATTTAAAAGAACCGCCTTGAGGTACTTTTACAAGATATAATTCCCAGAACGCATTAAGACTTGTGAATTTAGGTTTGATCCCATCCGTTAAACTCGATACGCTCGGTCCACTTACTGGTGTTGTCTTTACTCGCAATTTCTACACAGAATCCCTCCGCAAGGTCTTGCGATTTCTAATTGTGTATTGAGATAAGAGACAATTACGGATCGACACAACTCTCTACTAGCATTAGAATGATTAATAGACTAATCTGGTTGTGCATCCAAACCAATCTAAGAATCAATCATAAACCTTCGATATAGTAAAAACAATCCACAATGAATCAATTTAAAACTTGAAACAAACTTGTAAATAATTGAGCTTCACAAATAGAACTTTGAATTCATCCTTACAATAAAAAGAATATAGAAAAAAGATAGTCCTCCCCCCTAAGGGGGAGAAAAACGGTGAAAAGAAGATATCCAAATTGTATCTAAGCTTCCCTATATATAAGTTTTTGTAACCTCTTCTTTAAGAAAACTAGGAAACCTAGGAAAAATAGGAAAGTGCACCTCCTTAAGAATTATGTCTCGTTCATCAAAACCCCGTGTAAAGTGTCTTGCCAAAGTCACCGCCAAGCCTGAAAGAGCCGCACCCTTAATTTGGTCGTGTAAAATGTTTTGGCTCAATATCCTATTGGGCTCGTAGATCCAGCCCACTTTGTAGCTTTAGTTGTTAGTCATGTGGAGTCATGAAGAACTGACGGTTTATCCCTTGTCATGTTTACGTGAAGAATATTTCTTCTGGATCTTTCTGTCGTCATCTCCAGCAAACAAGAATGCTACTTACATTGTTCTTCTTCCCGAATGCATTACAGACCCTTCTATTTCTCCTCATGCAGTCTCCACAGTCTCGGAAACCCATTATCAATAGCCATATGCGTTGTTGGCAATCATTCCCAGCTCGTCGAGCATCCAACAGTCCATCTCTTTCTTCTCCATTTTCAATTATGGCAACAAACATTTATCGATAATCACCATCAAACTCCACTTGCCATCTTCCATTTACTGTCTTAACTCAAGCTTCTCCTTCGTTCATCCGTCATCTCAGTCAACTGCCGATGCATCAATGGCAGCAGGTTATGTTCCCTATATCTCAACTCTTACTTCGTAACTCACGAATAGCAGCACCATCAAATCCAAGCTCCAAATCATGTTGAACTTCATCATCGACTTCCAATAATAGCAGCAGCTTCATTCTTCATCGCTGTCCGCAGCTCCTTCCTTGAATCGATAAATGCTACAGCTCAGATTCTCTCGTCAGTAACACCTCCTTTCTTCGTTATGTCACAGAACTCACCATGCACTTATCTGCATCTTCCTTCATCAAAATAAAATTCCTCACTACCATGGTTGAGACACAACTGCAAACTCGTGCTCCAACCGTTTAAGACTTCATCGTCAATGGAAGCACAGTGTAGCTTCTCCTTCCATCTCCCTCTTCCCGAACTTACTTCTCATCTTTCTCGTCACAACTGACTCTTGTCTACTCGAGCATGTAAACAACATCATTAACCACAACATCCATTAGTCACTGATCATGAGCACCCCATACAATCACCATTACGATCTTGTTTGTTAGTGACAACTCCAATCACTACCAATAATCACCACCAATGGAAACAAGCCCACTATCAACCATTCTTATTACCACTCTCTCCATCACTGCCAAACTTCATCGACTGTCAATGGCAGAAACCATCAATGCCATGCTTAGGTTCTCCCCGATCAACGAACAACCACTATTCTCTCGAGCTCCAAAACTGTATTCACCAAAAATATGCCGTCATGCAATCTTCACTGTGCCAATATCTACAATAAACTTTATAACTCCACAAACTCGAGCTCCATCATTTCCCATCGGCAGCAGCAATACTGCCTTCGACCATCTTCTGTTCTCATATCGAGCGTCGCTTCAACTCCAGAGTCTAAGATCATCCACTGCAATGTATTCTCGATTTTCTTCTCCAGCTTTTCTCTACCTAACAAAAATCCATCCATACACTCAACTGCAGTACAACTCGATTCCAGGCCATAGTATTTTGGTTCATACACATTTCAATCTCTTCCGTATCTTAGCAGCAACACACTTTAGCTCTCGGTGTTTCTTCCTGGACCCTTGATAAACACTACACGAACCATGACAAAATCTCATCGATAGCCAACTCCAATGATTACCATTATCCCATATGCCATAAGTTGCTATCTCCTTCTGTCATTGCCAATGACTATCGATATGGTATCAGCCACCATAGCATCACCTGAAACCATCTACAACTTCAACTTCATCTCGTCCAACAAATTCCATCACCTATACATTTCTCCCACCAACACACATATGTGCTACCCTTAATGTGAACTTCATTTAGAGTTTATACTTTATTCCAGCAAATGTATGTGAACCATATATCCTATATTAAGCCCATGTTGGACTCGGTACCTCCAACCCATTAAGTTTATCAGCAGTTTTTGAAAATATGCCCACGCGACTTCCCGTAGTAGTTTTCATGCAATGATAATTCCGTCTCTCTTTTGGCAAATTGGATGATTTCTTGTTCTTTTCGGGAATAAGCTCCAAAATTCCCTTAAAATATAAAAGAAAGCTAATAACACAATTTCGCAAGAAAACTAGCTAAGAAAGCATAACCAACTGATACTTAGAGAGGTGATTTTTACACACCTATCATTGGTACCTTTCAAGTTATTTCTCTTGTATTCAATCAGGCTCGCAAATTTTTGTTTATTTAATTGCGGATTGAAACGAGAAAGTGAGATATAACTCTTTGATATACTTTTCTTAAGATTGAGTCTAACTGTCTAGTTGATTCTATTGAAAGTATATTGGAGTCAGTCCATACATATTTCTAAGCGAAATATTAGGTGAGGTTGTTATACCCTCGCTTTTTCAATTGGTATCATAGTAGGCAAACACGTTTAAGACCTCATAAGTCTGTGTTAGTAGCGATCTAACTCTATGGACGGCATTACTATCTCTGATAAACGCGTCACCAGAAATAATAGTTATATTTCTATAATGTCTATTAAATAGAAAGATTTGCCAATCTCAAATATAGACGAACCTAGTGTTCCAATGAAGCAGACTGACACTGACATGTATTACCCTGATTACCCTTCAAATGAGTCTGACTCCATTGATAAAATGGAAGCAGCCGAAGAGAGTAAACTGATTCTAAATCTTGTTAGAATCCAGGATGATAGAATTAATCGGCTGAAAAACAATGTCAATGTTATTCTCGGTATAGTAAGAGATTGTAACTCTAAAGAAAAAGCTCTTTGCAAGGAAAACTCGGTAGTTCGGTCATCACGTATCTTACTCGAGGAGAACCTCAAAACGGATTCTTTTGAAATTGAACATATCTTGAGTAAACTCTTTATTCAAGGATGTTCCAAAAAGTATACTATACCATCTGCTTCTGTCATAACTGAAAGATTTTCAGTTCTAGAAGTAAAATCAGAATCCCTTCCTATTGGAAAAGATGTTCTTATAGCCTCCTCTAATTAATGAAGTTTCAAATCACATCAAAGGACGAAATCTCCTAACGATGGTGTTAAGACTGTTATGTCTAATAACTAAAGTGATCAGAAAATGTGTCTCTTTTGTGATTCAAAAGGACATGTTGAACAAAAGAGAAAACCGAGGTTGAATGACAATTCTATTGTTCATATTCAACACACCTTATATTTAATTCTCAAAGGTGTAACTGACATTCGTATTTCTAGACCAATTGGTTTTAGTACTCACCCTGTGTATCCTACCAGGAAAGTCAGTTCGATGTGTTCCTCAAATGTTCAAATACGAAACGGTCTTCCAAAACCAATTCGTTCAAGAAGAACTCATGGGTTTTCATAAATCAAAAATGGAGATAATATCGTTCATGATGTAAAAAAGATACCAGAAGAAGGAAGCAACAATGGAGAGATGGAAGACAACCTAAAATGATAATCGAAGGATATAAAAAGATTATTAATAGGTTGTCAACTCCCTCTACTCAAAACTCTTCAGGTAAGAATACATACTATGCGGCGTACTTTGATGATTGTAAATTTTATGACAACTTTTCTCATCATAAAGGTTTTCCTCCAAAGGCCGGGAGAAATAGGTTTAACCGAAAACAATGTTCATTTGATGAGCTCAAGGCTCATACTTGTGCTAATTAATCACAAGGTTGAAATCTCACTCACAAAAATCCTAGTTGGGTGATATATGGTCAGGTATACTTGATGGCAAAGTGTTTCTAGATTCTCTGGATATTTTCTTATCATTCCTAGCTGGATTATCTTTACAAGCATGTTTGCATAAGTATTTGTATTTTGTTTTGTTTTTCAATTTCTTCTTGAAATTTTGGTTTGTCAGCTTGCTACTCTTGTGCTCTAAATTGATGGAGATATGAAATTTATTGAGCCAAAATTTTGTGAAAATATTCACGTAGCAAAAAATCGGTCGTGACATAAAAGTATGACCTTTTGTGTGTGTTTTTGTTTTTGGGTCAAGTTGTGTTCGTACGAGTACCCGTGTTATTGTCACGAATCAATTTTGGAAACCCTAAAAGTTACCTTCCCTAATAAACCATTTAAATACCAAACCTTTTGAGTCACGTACACATACTCTGGGTTATTTTGTTTTGTCAAGAATGTCTTCATCGTCTAGATCTGGTGATTTTGTAAGGGGTTTTCTTGATAAAGGTATTGGTTTCGAGTCCGAAGGGAGGAAGAAAAGAACCCTAGTAGAATATGATTGTCCTAATGCCTATTCACATCAGAATATTGAGAATGAGGATATGGTCTCTACTGAAGTGGTTCATGATTTTCTTAAATACTTTGAGGAAGCAAAACTGTAACTCGTTGACACTATGAAGAGTCTTGATGTGTTAAGAACTGAGTTGAAAATGGTTAATTCTGACTTTGTTCTCATGAAGACACATGTTAAAGAACTACTTAATGAGGACATCTTCTCTGAAGAAACAGTGGATGTTGTCAATCACAAGCTCAAAAATCTCAAGGCTCGTGAGGATTCAGAAAAAACTATTTGATTTGATTTCAAGTTGGGTTTTGGCGATTTAAGAGTCTTTCTTTGTTTCTTAGCTTGTCATTTTTCTTGTTTATGTCTAGGATACTTCTTATCAGAATTTATTCTTATGTTTAAGAAGGATAACTAGGGTTTGGAATAGCCATTATTTTGAGTACACATAGCTATTTCCAACGATTTTCATCTTGCAATGTTATTAGATTTATTTATTTAAATTCTAAAGTTGATTTGGAAGATGATTTTGCAGTATTAATCTTTATGATTTTATATATTGCAACTTGTTATGGAATATGTGTGTTTGCGTTGTCCCATATGTGGTCAAAAGTTAAGTCTTGCATATGTCAGTATGCACGTATTGATAAAAGATTGAATGAACTTTTAACAAAACAAAAGTTAAGCCTTTTATATCATTATGCAAATATTGATGGAAGAAAGGATGAACTTTTGTTTACAAAGATTAAAGTCTATGATATGTCATTGTGCAAATAGTGATGAAAAATAGAATGAATCTTTGTGTATTCCGCAGTATTGATCTTCCCGGATCCATATCTTTATGTAAATACTGTGCGGCTCCGTAAAATTTCTTATGTGAGCATTTCCGATTAAATTAATCATGGGTTCTCTTGTGGTTAATTTAATTGAGATTTTTGGATACAAATTCATATTCTTATGTGATTTTTTAATGTCCAAAGAAATCCTTATTTTCTTGTGAAAGAAAGGTCGCTCTTGTTGCTCTTTCGGGAATGACATTTTATGGGGGAGAGTTCATTGAACTTGTGCTTAATTGTCAAATCTTTGTGGGGAGTGCGGCTGTGGAATATTATAGGGGATATCTTGTATCTTTATAAACTCCTTGATGAATGCATTTAGCTTCGGCTATATGATTGCATCTAAACAAGTTGATATGTGTTTTTATTTTGGTCATGAAGTGTCTCTATGGAAATTTCATTAGGATCCCACTAATTTTCGTACCTTTGCCAAATTTTATTGACAAAAAGGGGAAGAATTAATGTGTAGTTCACACTACAAATACATATGGTTTTCGGATCATTATGTAAGGGGGAGTGGTTTTCATGTGAGATGAAGTATTGAATAAGGGGGGGTGATACATATCACCATAGTATTATTGTCAAAGTTGTGATACAATTGAACTTTGATGTTGTGTAATAATACTATGACCCTATATAACAATGATTGAGAGCTATTGTTTTCTCATTGTTATGGCTACGGATCTTCAACAACGATGATGATGAATTGGATACCTTTGAAATCACTGGAGTACTTGGAAGTGACGAAGATTTCGAGTAATGTTGAAGAACCAAGGAGATCAATCATTTGGAAGAGAAGCTATAAAGTTTATTTATTTTTTATTCCATATGTATTGAAAGTTTTGTCACTAAAATTAACAAAGGGGGGAACTGTTAAAGCATTGCTCGGTCAAACTCGCAAGCATTGCTATCTCAAGATTGTTTGTCAAGTTTAGTTTCCAAAACTATAAGTATTGATTTCTAATCTACTTATAGCTAAGTCTTGGACTAGGATAGTAAGTGTAGTTGAGCTCTAGACTCCACGGCGTTCATCGAATGAAAACGAATAACTACTCAATAGAACTTGTGGAACTTCATCAACAAAGGGGTATGTGGAGACTTGAACTTATCTATCACTCAAAAGTTTATCCATTATATCTCATATTTTGAGACAAAACTCGTATTGATATATACACTTTAATTATACACATTTGCTATTTCGAGCCAAGTTTATCTCGCTTATCTATTTCTCGAAATATGTGTTGGTAAGCTTTCGCTTTGGCCAAGTTTATCGTTACTCGTAACGAAAGTCATGTTGATTATCTCAATAACTCGAAAATCGTTTGGATGAAAATAGTTTGTGGATAACAACTACTCCCTCCGTTCCATTTTACTTGCTTTTTTAGGGTTTTTTTTGTGTTCCAAATTAGATGATAGTTTTAGTTTTTTTTCCAAATTTTCACTAATCTACCCTTGCTTTGGAATCACACCAGAGAATTAATTCTCATGGTAATCAACAAAAAATAATTACTCTATAATTTTTAAATATACCCCATGGAAGATATATACTCAATCTTGTACATCCCAAGTACATAACTATGGGATTGATAACCTTTCCTATATTTTAGAAACACAAAACTATGTTATTTAAGTCTTTAAGTAGGAATTAATTTGGGTATTATTGGAAAGATTTTATTCTCTTTGATATTTCTTAATATCCGTGAAAAATTCTACAACGTCAAGTAAATCGGAACGGAGGGAGTATTATAACATCCTCTAAGAAAGTTTTAATGATTTAAATAAGAGTTTATATAGAGTAACCATGTTTGGATATAAACATAGTGTGTTCTCACATTTGTGTAAAAGTACAAAACCGGGAACCTAAAGTATGTGTACCCGTACGCATATTGGCGGAAGTTTCACGTCCATGAATTTCTGCTGGAGTTTGGAAGTGTGAATTGGTATGCACACCCGTACACGTACTGGCGTAACCAAAATCGGTCCGACCACTCAAGTATGCGTACCCGTTTTCATACTTAAGAAGGTTACTTTCTAAAAATTGGTTTGTTCATGAACTAAAACATTTATATAATAAGGAATGCAATCTTTGCAAATCGTGGCTATAATGTTCATGAATTGATTCGAGTGAATCAAAATCGATTTTTCTTTAATTGTGTCTTGTATACTTTTATAAGATCTAAGCAATTGAATAACTCTCTAACTAGTTTATTTGAGTCACTTACACTAGTTATGGTGAAGATGAATAAGGTTGATATGAAAGTGCTCATATGGATAACCATTGGTTTACTATTATTGAACCAACAAGGTGTACACGTTTAGGTACGGTTTCTCAAACATAAATGAAGGTGCATTTCATTTGTGTATAACAATCTAAGTTCGATCTAACGGTTGAAAGATATTAGCTTGAATATAATCAGGTTTTCATCTAACGGTGAATATTGAATTCTTTGTTACCAAGGTAACTTAGATTGCAAACCCTGATTTGGAGACTATATAAAGGATAACTCTAGCAACTGGGAAACATAATCCCCACACCTCTTGTGTGATACTAGTTGTATAATCTAAAGTCGATTCTCCTTTAACCTTAGGTTTTTGACGAAACCCTGTAGGTTAACGACTTAAAGACTTCATTGGGATTGTGAAGCCAAACCCAACTATTTTATCTGTAGTTGCGTGATCTGATCTTGTGTCTATCGTGATTGATTACAATCGTAAGATTGGCTTGAGATTTATATCTTCTATAGGCAAGATATAAAAGTAGTCACAAACACATTCGTCTCATCGTTTGTGATTCCACAATATCTTGTTTCGTTAATCTATTAAGATTATTGTGAGGTGATTGATAATTCTAGGCTGTTCTTTGGGAATATAAGTCTGGGTTATCGATTGGTTCCTGTTCACCTTGATTTATCAAAATACGGAACAAAAACTCGTAGGTATATCTGTGGGAGACAGATTTATCTATTCAATAGACTTTTCTGTGTGAGACAAATTTGTTTATCAAGTCTTTGACTTTGGGTCGTAGCAACTCTTGGTTGTGGGTGAGATCAGCAAGGGAATCAAGTGTGTAGTATCTTGCTGGGATCAGAGACATAAGGAACACAACTGTACCTTGAATCAGTGTGAGATTGATTAGGGTTCAACTACAGTCCCGACCGAAGTTAGCTTTGTAGTAGGCTAGTGTCTGTAGCGGCTTAATACAGTGTGGTGTTCAAATCTGGACTAGGTCCCAGGGTTTTTCTGCATTTGCGGTTTTCTCGTTAACAAAACTTCTGGTGTTTGTGTTATTTATTTTCCGCATTATATTTTGTTATATAATTGAAATATCACAGGTTGTACGTTGAATCAATTAATTGGTAAATCCAAACTTTGGTTGTTGATTGAAATTGATCGATCCTTGAACATTGGTCGTTGGTACCGTTCAAGTTATTTCTCTTGTATTCAATCAGGCTCGCAAATTTCTATTTGTTTGATTGCGGATTGAATCGAGAAAGTTAGATATAACTCTTTGATATACTTTTCTTAAGATTGAGTCTAATTGTATAGTTGATTCTCTTGAAAGTATATTGTAGTTAGTCCATACAGATTGCTAATCGAAATATTGGATGAGGTTGTTATACCCCGGCTTTTTTACTTGTGATCGGTCACACCAGTCACTAGGATCGATTACAGCAATTACCAGGATCGGTTACCCCAATTACTAGGACCGGTTACACTAATTACAAGGATCGATTACATAACTCTTTTGTGATCGGTCACACCAATTACTAGGATCGGTCACACCAATTACAAATATTGATCATACCATCTGAGGTGATTACTTAGGATCGGTTACATTAATTAATAAAAACTAGTCATACCAAATCATAAGTTAGGCACTGTGATTATTTATAGAAAGATGCATAACAAGTTATGATCGGTTATACTAACTCACACATATTGGTAATCTAAAGATATGTAATGAATAACTATACGAATAAGCCTAGCGATTTCCCTTTCGGTTCATAAAACAAGTTTAAAAATGCGGGGGGTCTAACAACCTCACCCAATATTTCGATTCGCAATCTGTATGGACAATTCCGAGTTGTTTTCTAGAGAATCAACAAGACTCAATCAATAGAAAATACTCAAGGAGTTACTATCTCAATCTCTCGATTTGATTTACTCAAGCAAATATAATTCGCGAGCCTAATCAAAGAGAGATAACTTGGATGGTACCAAAGACCAATATCCAAGTGTCAATTGATTTAAATCAACAACTAATAAGATCGTATATTCTAATCAATTGAATAACGTACAACCTGTATTATTTCAATTATATAAAAATATAATGCGGAAAAGAAATAATACAAGCACCAGAATTTTGTTAACGAGGAAACCGCAAATGCAGAAAAACCTCGGGAGCTAGTCCAGATTAAACATACACGGTATTAAGCCGCTACAGACACTAGCCTACTCCAAATTAACTTCGGTCTGGACTGTAGTTGAACTCCAACCAATCTCACACTGATCCAAGGTACAGTTATGCTCTTATGCCTCTGATCCCAGCAGGATACTGTGCATCTGATTCCCTTAGCTTATCTCACCCACAACCAAGAGTTGCTACGACCCAAAGTCGAAGACTTTAGCAAACAAATCTGTCTCACACAGAAAAGTCTACAGGTAATAGATAAATTCGTCTCCCACGAATAAACCTATGAGTTTTGTTCCTTATTTTGATAAATCATGGTGAACAGGAACCAATCGATAAAATGATACTTATATTCCCAAAGAACAGCTCAGTTTCATCAATCACCTCACAATAAACTTAATCGACGCATCGAAGAAGATTATTGAGGAATCACAAACAATGAGACAAAGATGTTTGTGACTACTTTTATCTTGCCTATCGGAGATAGAAATCTCAAGCCAATTATTACAATTGTACTCGTACGATAGAAAGAGCAAGATCATATCACACAATTACAAGAAAAGTAGTATCGGTCTGGCTTCATAATCCCAATGAAGTCTTTAAGTCGTTAACCCAAATTTAGAGAGAAAACTCAAGGGTTAATGGAGATCGACTCTAGCTTAGAGAAAACTAGTATCACACAAGAAAAGTGTGTGGGGATTAGTTTTTCCAATGGCTAGAGTTCCCCTTATATAGTCTTTCTAATCAGGGTTTGCAATCAATGTTAGCTTAGTAACAAAGCATTCAATATTCACCGTTAGATGAAAACCTGATTAGATACAAGATAATATCTTTCAACCGTTAGATTGAAAACTTAGCTTGCCATACACACATGTACTTGACGTTTTTGGGTTTGTGTAACCATACCCAAACGTGTATAATGGTTGATTCAATATTAGTCAACCAAATGGTTATCCAAATGATAACTTTCATATCAACCATATTCTTCTTCATCATAACTAGTCCAAATGACTCAAATAAACTAGTTAGAGAGTTGTTCAATTGCTATGAGATCTCAAGTACTACAAGAGACACAATTGAATCAAAAACGATGTGATTCACTCGAATCATTAATCATGAACTATAAAGCCACGGTTTGCAAAAGCATCCCTTAGTAATTTAAGAATAAGTTCATGAACAACGTTTTCAAACATAACCTATTGAGTTCGCGGACTCAAGCTAACCGGTTGAAGTTTGTAGGACCAGAATATCGCTACAACAATTTTCTGCGAGATTGACAACACTTCCCAGCGAGCATCACCGCAAGTTCTTCAACTACACTTTGCGAGTGTCACAAAATCAGTCAAAAGAGTGACGTAATAGCTGACGATTGGAGAAAACATGAGAAAAGCATGTTTGTCCCGCGATGCTTACAAAGCTTGCAAGAATGAACATTATAATTACTGTGATGAGATCGCAGAGTAAATTCGAAATAAGAGGAAAACTTAGATTTCATCCATTATGTAACTACCCTATAAATAGAGACCCATTATGTCCAGATGGGGATGATGTATTTTTTTAGAGTGAGAAAGTCTTGAGGAGAGAGAAACTTCAAGAGAAAAGTTGTACTCTTGAATTCTTACATTTCCTGTAAACATTTTTGAAAATCAAATAATAAAGTGTCGTTCTTAATCTTCAAATTTGAGTTGGTTATTACAAATTCTTAACAAGGGTGTAGTGTAGGATTTCCTGCAACTATATTTTGGCGCCCGAAATAGGGACAATCAAACTAAGAAATCTCTAATTACAATTTGAAGATTTGAAGAAATTGTTAGAGTTGAATAAATGGCTAGAAGAAGAAGAAATATATCAGAACCACCAACAACTGTAAGGAGGAGTAAAAGACTTGCAGGTGGAGAAACAAATGAATTAGGAGAATCTTCAAGGATAAGAACAATAAGAAATAGAACAAGGATTGAAGGATAAAATCAAATTCCAAAACCGAATCAACAAACACTGATACAAGATAGAAATGGGGATTATGATAGAGTGAGTGTGCATACTTGGAGATCGTATTCGATGGAATATGTAGAAGATCAATAATTAAAAGATGGAAGAAAAGAAGAAAGAAATCAAGGAGTGGTTGAAGGATTAATTCATGAAGAAGGCAAAGATGAAACAGCAGATGATCTAAGACAAATAATACAAGAGGAAAGAAGATTAGAGATGGAAGAATGTGCAAATTTAACAAGACAAAATCATGAGTTGAGAATAGAGAATTTGAGATTACAAAGTAGAAGATCAAGAAGTACTGTTAGATCGAATTCAAGGTCATTTAGAGAAGAGCCGAGACGAAATTCCCAAATGAGAAATGCTAGAGAAAATACTCGAGAAGAAAGACAAAATCCAAATGAAGAGCAACGTCATAGAGAAGAAGAGGTAATTGAAGATCGCTATAATCCGCGTGGTGAAACTATGGAAGATAGACGCAATAATAGAAATCAAGAGGATGGAAATAATCAAAATGGTGAAGAAAATCGAGAAGAAGGTAGAAGAATATTACATGGGCGAGAAATTCAAAGAAATCGAAGAATAATTGAGGATGAAATTGAGAGTCATTATGCTGAACAAGCATGCCTAGCCTGCGAAAGAGAAAGGTTAAGAGAAGAAGTAGAGGAACAAGAGTTTCAAGAGGCAGTACGACAGAATAACCATGAAAATCGAGAAAGGAGACGTACACAAAATCGCTATAATGATAATATTCAGGAAGAGTATGATAGAATACAGAGGAGAATAGAAAGACAGCGAAGAGAAATGATAAGAAATGAAGAAATTCGCAGAGAAGAAAATAGACAGCATAATTAGCTGCAATTTCAAGAAGGAGTTAAAAGAGAAAATCGCATAGAAAGACAGGATGAAGATGAAGAAGAAGATGCACAAAATCTCGCAAGACAAGAACGTAGAAGAAAGAAATCTGCGTTAAAAAGACCAATGGAGCAAAATTCAGCTGAGAATGAGCAAATATTGAGAGAATTAGCAGAAATGCGAGGAATGATAAACAATAGAAGAGAAGGAGGCAGAAGGAAACTTGATGAAGCAATTGAAGAAGCTGCGAGAACCCCTTTCGCTTAGGAAGTACAGCTAAGAGGATGTATGATCAGAATATTGTCACAACAATGTTCCTGCGAAATAAACAACAGTTCTGCGATACATCAATAATAAACAACAGCTCTGCGATACATCAAGGTGACATAAGGAATGACATATCGGATGAAAATGACAGAAACATGAGAAGAGCGTGACATTTTTGCGATGAATCGATAAAGCCTACGAAATATTAAGGCGGTACCACCTGCGATTTATCGCAGGAACCTAGATCTGAAATTAAAGGGAATCTTAGTCAGAAATGAGTCATCATGAGTCAGAATCCACTATGTAAACGCCTATATAAAGGAAATGAATAGTTCCAGAAGGGGAGGATGAATTTTTGAGAGTTAGGAAGATTTTTAGGAGAGATAAAATCTTTATCAAGTGTTTTGTGTTCTTGATTTCTGTGAAATTCCTTAAGATCATATTAATGAAAAAATGTCTTTAATCTTCAAGTTATGTCGTAAATGTTGATAAATTCTTGAATAGGGTGTAGTGTGGGAATTCCTGCAACTACATTTTGGCGCCCAGAAACAGGGATGAATAGTTGAAAATCATAGTAAAAATTAGGTAAAAGAAAGAAATTATTCAAGAGTTAGAAGAATATCAAGAAAATTGATGGAAGAAAAGATGGTTAAAGTCAAAAATAATCAAAATAGAGTGGAGTGTGATGTAATAACAAAGATGATGATAGATAAGTTCCATGAAGATATTAGAGGAAGGATACACAAGTGAGATTTTTAAGGAAATAAAATCATGTTGGAAGAGGAAGTATCACCGCTAAAAGATTGGGAAAAACAGAAGATCACATTCACGGCAGCAGAAATTCCGAAAGAAAATTTAAGTCATACATCTCCATTGGTGATCACAGTGTCTGCTGTACCAACAAGAAAAGAGAAATCAATAAAACCTACAGAAAAGTGGGCTGTGAATAGGGTTCTGGTGGACGCAGGAAGTTCTGTGGATATAATGTTTTACCACACATTCAAGAAAATGGGATACAAAGATGAAGACATGCTTAGTCCATCATATCATGTTCATGGATTTGGAAAATCTCTAACAAAACCTAAAGGTGAAATTATAGTGCGAATTCCGCTGGGGGAAATAGAAACGCATATAACTTTATGTGTAGTGGACGTGAAATCACCATATAATATGTTGTTGGGAAGACCATGGATACATGCAATCAAGGTTGTATCATCAACTCTACATCAGTGCATAAAATTTCCTATGCCTAGCGGAATTGGCGAGATTAGAGGAAATACAGATTGTGCAGAGGTGTGTTTCCAGAATGAAGTAAAGAATTGTGAAAATCAAATTCAGTTGCGAAAACAGCGCAGAAAAATGTGGAAAGAAGAAAAGAAAGAAGAAGAATTCAAGATTTACATGATAAGATCAGAAGAAGGAAAAGGAATATTTAACGATGTATCGCAAGAAAGTGATAAACCAGCAGAGGTAATAAAAACACCAACACCAATGGGAGAACATGAAGCCAGTTATATTGCAGAGGAACCAACAAAAGAAGTAAATGTTGGAAGTGAAGAAGACCCAAAAATGCTGAAGATTGGAACTAAGATGGATGTGGAGGAAGAAGAGCAAACTATAAACCTTCTACGAGAATACAGAGATATTTTTGCGTGGAATATGGATGAAATGCCTGGAATAGATCCATCTGTTGCGTGCCATAGGTTGGAGATTAACAAAAATGTGAGACCATTCAAACAAAGAATAAGAAAGATTGCAACCACTTATCATGCCAAGATAGAAGAAGAATTGCAGAAGATGCTTGATGCAGGAATTATAATACAAGCGAAATATCCAGAATAGATCGCCAATATGGTAGTAGTTCCCAAGAAAAACAAGGGGATAAGAATTTGCATCGATTTTACTGATTTAAATAAAGCATGTCCCAAAGATAGTTTTCCCTTGCCAGATATCCCGCAGATGGTGGAATATGCCGCAGGAAATGATCGAATATCTTCGTTAGATGGATATAAAGGCTATAATCAAATCCCGCTAGCGGAAGAAGATCAAGAACATACTGCATTCTTTGCTCCCAGAGGATTATATTGCTACACAAAGATGACTTTTGGGTTACGAAATGCAGGAGCAACATACCAAAGAATGGTGGAAAAAGTGTTCGCAAAATGGATACACAAAACTTTAGAGGTATATGTGGATAATATGTTGGTAAAAAGCAAAGAAGCTAAAAATCATGTGCAGGATTTAAGAGAAATATTTGATCAGATGCGGCTTTTTAATATTAAAGTAAATCTTGAGAAATGTACTTTTGGAGTATCATCTGGGAAATTCTTGGGATATATTGTATCAAAAGAAGGAATACAAGTCGATCCTGAAAAAGTGCAAGCAGTTCGAGATATGCCAACTCCAGCAACAGTAAAAGATGTGCAAAAATTGAATGGACTTTTAGCCTCACTAGGAAGATTTATTTCGCGGTCATCAGATAAATGCAACCATTTCTTCAACATACTAAAGAAGGGAACAAAATTTAAATGGACAGATGAATGTGAGAAAGCTTTTCAAGGAATTAAGGAATATTTGATGAATATATCCATTTTACAGAAGGCTGAACCAGGAGAAGAATTGCTGATATATCTTGCGACAACTCCACATGCTTTAAGCGCAGTACTTTTGCGAAATGACGCAGGAGTTGAAAAACCTATTTACTACATCAGCAAAACATTTAATGCTGCGGAGAAAAATTATTCGAAGATTGAAAAGCTAATTTTGGCATTAGTTTATGCGGCTTCAAAACTTCGCATAAATTTACAAGCGCATAAAATCAAAGTACTAACAAAAGTACCAATTGAGTCAGTAATGAAAAATTCAAAAAGATCAGGCAGAGTTGAAAGATGGAACGCACAAGTGGGGCATTTTGAAATCCAGTATGCAATTTTATCTTCGCCAAAATCCCAAATTGTCGCAGAATTTCTCGCAGAATTTCCTTTGGAGGATGATGAAGCTGTAGAAGACATGATGGACATAGAAGAGGAATATGGGGATGCTAGAGATATTTTAACAGAACCAAATAGGTGGGAGATATTAGTAGATGGATCATCCAATGGAGAAGGAAATAGAGTGGGAGTCGTTTTTATTTCGCCAGAAGGCGCAAAAATGGCATTTGCATTTCGACTGGAATTTGAATCTACCAATAATGAGACAGAATATGAGGCTGTAGTACATGCTCTAAGATTTGCGATAGAAATGAAGGTGGAGAATGCAAGAATTACCAGTGATTCACAGTTGATTATTCGGAAAATTGAAGGGGAATATGCAACTAACGATATATCTTTGAAAAAATATAAGAAACTTGTAGAAGAATTATCTGCGAAAATTCCAAAACTCAAATGGAGGCAAATTTCAAGAAGAGATAACAGGCTTGCAAATGCTTTTGCGTTTATATCAAGTATGATGGTAGATCCTACTGCAAGAAATATAAAAATACAAACACTCATAGCACCATCAATTAATAAAGAAGAAGAAGAGGAAGCTGAGTCAATGGTAGTACAAAATAATGGTGAAGGATCAAGTCGAATTATCGCAGATTGGCGTGCGGAAATTCACGCATATCTAGCAAGGGGGGATATTCCAAGGAACAGATTAGAAGCACATAAATTAAAAAGTAGAGCAACAAATTATGAGTTAAGAGATGGGGTATTATATCGAAAATCTTTAAATGGGCCTTCCCTCAGATGTTTGACACAAGACTAAGGAAAGCAAATATTAAAAATGTTACATAGTGGGGATGCTGGTAATCACAGCGGCGGAAGATCTTTAGCATACAGAACTAAAATGCAAGGTTATTATTGGCCATATATGCATGAAGATGCAAAGAATTTATCAAGAAGTTGCGAGGAATGTCAGATATTTGCAAAAAGAATACATGCACCAGGTGAAACATTAACATCCTCAAAGAATGTTTGGCCATTTGGAAAGTGGGGTTTAGATATTATGGGACCATTTGTACCGGGAACAGGGCAAAAGAGATACTTAATTGTCGCAACAGATTACTTCACAAAGTGGGCGAAAGTTAAAGCTGTACAGCATATTCGTGATAAGGACATTTTCACATTTATATTTGAAAATATCATTTGCAGATTCGGAATTCCAGCGCAGTTGGTGTCAGATAATGGAAAACAATTTGAAGGACAAAATATAGAGATGTTATTTAATGCATTCAAGATAAAGTGCGGAAAATCGACTCCTTTATACCCACAAGCCAATGGTCAAGCTGAAGCAACTAACAAAAAAATCGCAGATATTCTCAAAAAGAAGTTAGAAGGGCATCATAGAACGTGGTGTCAACAAGTTCATAATGCAGTTTGGGCTTATAATACAACACGAAGAGAAGCAACTGGGGAATCTCCTTTTTGTTTAACATATGGAGTTGAGGAAGTATTACCAACAGAAGTTGCTATTCCTACAACAAAAAGAGAAGCTTGGGAAAAGAATCTTAGTGCTAGTATGATTCTAAACAAACTTGATGAGGTAGAAGAGAAGAGGGAAAAGGCATTCAAACATATGGAAAACTACCATCGCATATTATCTCGTGAATATAATAAACAAGTAAAGAAGCGTGAGTTCCAAGTTAGAGATCTAGTTCTGCGAGAAACACCAGAATATCAGCGAGAAAATGGAGGAAAATTAGCGAAAAATGGGAAGGACCATATATCATCAAAGAAGTAGTTGGAACTGGAGCCTATAAATTAATGGATCCAGAAGGAAGGGACATGGGTCAAAGACTTGGCAGACCATGGAATAGACAATATCTAAGAAAATATTATCAATAAAGGTTTGAAAGACTAGAATGAATGGATTACACGCAAGAAATTGCGAGAGAATAAAAGAGATGTTTTGCAAGAACAAAGTTGGCTAAATATAAAAATTATTTTTCGCAATAATTTGCGAAATAATTAAGAATTTTAATGCAAATGCATAAGATGGGCGAAAATTTCCTAAAAAACATATAAGAATGGGACGAACTTTTATGGCGTACACCTTAGTTCGCGGATTCTATTCCGTAAGAGGCAATGTCCTTAAAGTGCGTCATAAGGGGGGTATCTCTTTGCATGGATATGGGAAAGGCTATACCGCTGCTGGAACCTAGTCATGGAGATTTGGGATTATATAAAATCCATCCGGGAGAGATAACTTGGATTCCCAACTATATAAGGTTATACCCTGGTTGGGCGCCCGAGAGTTTCTCCTAAGGAATGCAATGTATGATCAAGGCGCCGAGGTACACGGTTGAGATGTGGGTGCCCGGGATGGATGAACCTACCCTGGCCATCCACGGAAAGTCTTGGCTTACGATGTGTTCAGCCCGAAGAAAACCCCACTTAGGGTGCAGTCTTGTAACTATAAGCCATATAAGGCATAAAGGACAAGGCTGCGAAAACAACTGGTTGTTGGCAGAACCGGATGGGAAAGTGCTAGTCTTGTATGGCCGATGTATAATCCTTGAAGGGGCAACCAGGGGAGAGATAAGGGCGATACCCTCCATTAGGGAGCTGTGTATCAAAAAATACGGCAATGTCATGGGACTTTATATTCGCAAGAATATTTAGGCCCGTCATATTGTCGCGTGACACAGACAGCAATGTCATGGGACTTTATATTCGCAAGAATATTTAGGCCCGTCATATTGCTGCATAACTGGCCAAAAAGCCTAAAAAGGAAAGATAAGATGAGATCAATGGGTTTTTTCGATAAGATCAAAAGATGAAATAAATAAAATCAATAATAAGAGGATATAAATCGCAAAGACGGCAATGTCATAAGTCTTAAAAAAGCAAAGAGAGATTAATCTCACAAGGTGGCTTAGATTTATCATATTGTTGCAAAGATTAAAATTAAATGATAAGGCAAGATCAATGGATTATTACATGTAAAAGTAAGAATGTCCTGCGATCTTGTCGCATAAAAGTGGCATAATAAGACCTTTAACTAGGAAGGCAAAATAAGACCACAAGATAGGTTATATCTGCAAAGCATATAACAGATTTTTCGCAGGGTTGATTGGGATAATTCATCAATCATATTGCAGATTGATAACAAGAGACAAGTATGGGATTTTCTTACAAGGGTAACAAATTCAATACTTCACAAGGAAGATTATGAGGGGAAAATATGGGGATTATAAAAGAATATTTCATTATCTTCCTTGAGAAGAATTAAAATAATAATAAAAAAAAGATAATCAAGTTACAAGAATTTATGAAGATTGGATTCAGATTAATAAAAAGAAGATGATGGGGTCACAAAAACTGCAATGTTTCGCAAAAGGGGTTCAGAAATTACAATCATTTGCAGGACAAGAAAAAGAACAAGATATTTCGCAAGAATATAAAACTTCAGAGAATATTCTTCCTTAATTTTATCATTCTTGCTCGCTACTATTATCTTCATCAGCGGCACCTTTTTCAGTTTGAAGTTCTCCATCACCAGTGATTGTTTTGTGAGTAGAATTATGTTCTTCTGATTCTTTATGAGGATTTTCTTCAAAATCTCGCTCATTGAGAGGATTCCCTTCTTCTTCTACTTCTTTAGGTGGGTTTTGTTCATCCTCAGAAAAATCTTCTTCTTCATTACTTGAATAATTTAGATCTTCATCTATGGGATGGGGAACTTCGTTATTATCTATCTCCAAGGGTTTGATCTTCATAGGAGGTAAAGAATGAGAGAATAGAACATTGTTTATAAAAACTTCAGCGCCTAAATGAGCCTTGCGGAGGCAATTCTTTTCCCGGTTTCTGATCTCTATGTCTTTGAAATATTCAAGATAATCAAAACTTCTCAATGCTCTGTTGTGAGAGTTGGAAAGTGCGGTATTCTTTTTGCGAAGTTTGGATAACTTCATAGACAGATCAGAGATAGAAACTTGAAGATGTTTCTCAGATTCTGCGAAAGAAAAATTGCATATTAGATGTAATTCTCGCGAAAAATAAGATGGGAATATACAATGAAGTAATTAATAGATGAGGCAGTCAAAAATGACTACCTTCCTTTTGTGAAGATAAAGTATGAATTATGTTAAAGAAGCAACTCTTCCATCGATTCATAGCATCATCAAAATTATCCCCAACCTTACCTTTCAAACGAGATTTTATACTTTTTTCACAATCGCGAAGATAAGCATTTTCTTCTTTCAATCGAGTACAATCATCTTTGAGATTGTTGACTTTTACACTTAGAGCTAACCTACCCTTTATAAGTTTCTCTTGTTCAACAGCAGATGATTCAGTTATCTTTTTAAGTTCATCTTTCAATGCACGAAGGGATTGCTCTTGCTCCTTACACAACTTTTGAAGATTGCCTAATTTCTGCGAATAAATCCTTGTTGTATCCACAAAGTTATGTTTCTCTTGGGACAAAGTTTTGTTTTCATCCGATAAAGATTCCACCCTCAAATTAGTCTGATTTAGCGAATATAAAAGTTGAGTGGCTTCATTACTTAGGCGATCTCGTTCACAAATTAGCTGATTATTCTCATTCTTAAGATTATTTATCTCGTCAATTGAATATGCGTGGAGAGTACTCAATCTATCAAATTGATTTTTCCAAGACTCTTTCCCAATGCGGGTCTCATCAGCGATTGTTTCTCATTCACGTATCTTCAATAATTGGTTATGTTTTGAAGCTAAATATGCGACAACAAATAAATAAAGAAAAGTTGAGTACATATAAAATAAAGAATTACTGAAGCAAAAACAGAGACAAGAAAACTATACCTTTCAGATCATCATTTATGCTGCGAAGAATTTCGCAGTCTAATTCAGAATTGCGAAGCTTATGATCGAGAAGTTCACATTCTAAAGTTTTTGCTTGAAGATTCTTCTTCAAGGTTTCAATTTCACTTTCTAAAGAAGTTAGCTTAGATGAAGAACCGCATGATCCAAGATGCTTACTTAAAATCATACAAATATCTTGTCTCGCAGGGTCAGTAAAAGATTTCATAGCATCATTTAAAACTTCAGATAACATTTGAAAAGCAGCTTCAACCCCTGTTGCTATTTCTTGAGAAGAAGGAAGAGAAGTAGAGAAAGAGGTTTTGGCGACAATGACTTGAAGATTAGAATCATTCACGGTAGTAGGAGTAAAAGAAGGAACTTGGTTAGTCGCAATTACAGTCTCATTCGTCGCAACATCTTTCATTGCAACTTCACTCGTCATGGCTTCATTCACCGCAGTTTCATTTACCGAAGCTTCATTCACCGCAGTTTCATTTGCCTTGGTTTCATTCACCACAGTTTCATTAGTCGCAGGATCATTGGATGTTGATTCATTCACCTTAGTTCCAGCTATTAAAGGTTCATTCATCGTAACTTTTGAAATATTGATGGAAATATTAGCATCAATATTTTCGTTTGGAATTGATGAAGAAGTAGTGTTGGTGTTAATATTAGAATTTACACGAGGAGAAGGAGAAGATTTATCTTGCGGTGGAACAGGGTCTGCAGGTAAAAATTCAAGAATATCCACTTCATCTGAAAGAGCTTTAACTTGACGAGAACGCTTAATAGGTTTAGAAATATTCTCTTCAATCTGCGAATAATAATGCAGATAAGAAACAGAGGCAACAATATTGTTATTTCAAAGAAATAGATGTTTCTTACTACCTTATCATTCACAGATCTTTTTGTCTTCCCAACACGCCTTTTCTGAGAACCCTTAGGGTTAGGGTTTTTGATAGTAATTTTAGTCTGAGAAGTAGTATTACTGAAAAAGATGATAAAATATGGGGATTATGAAGAAAATTGGGCGATAAAGATAGCATAACATGAACAAAATAAGATCCAAGATAAGAACATACCTTTGAGTCTCCATTAGAGCAGCAACAGGAAGGATACCAGGAAAGAAAACGTTGCAGACAAAAAATAAAGGAAAAGTTGAAGAGAAAAGAGAAGATGAAAGAAGAAAGAAATACTCTCGAGTGGAACCTTTATTTATAGATAAAGGATGGGTAACCGGGTTAATCGGTAAAGATTGACGCGTGTCAGCAGTAAAAGCGTAAAGTAGGGAATTTTTTCGGGTAAAAAGTAAGGAGTTGCGGCAAATTAAGAAACTTAAATTCTCATGATTTTTATCTTCTTCGCAGAAAAGATATGAGAAGAGGCAAGATGTAGGATCAGAATATTGTCACAACAATGTTCCTGCGAAATAAACAACAGTTCTGCGATACATCAAGGTGACATAAGTAATGACATATCGGATGAAAACGACAGAAACATGAGAAGAGCGTGACATTTTTGCGATGAATCGATAAAGCCTACGAAATATTAAGGCGGTGCCACCTGCGATTTATCGCAGGAACCTAGATCCGAAATTAAAGGGAATCTTAGCTGTAAATTAGCTATCATGAACTGTAATCCACTATGTAAACGCCTATATAAAGGAAATGAATAGTTCCAGAAGAGGAGGATGAATTTTTGAGAGTTAGGAAGATTTTTAGGAGAGAGAAAATCTTTATCAAGTGTTTTGTGTTCTTGATTTCTGTAAAATTCCTTAAGATCATATTAATGAAAAAATGTCTTTAATCTTCAAGTAATGTCGTAAATGTTGATAAATTCTTGAATAGGGTGTAGTGTGGGAATTCCTACAACTACAGAGGAATACCTCCTAAATGCAATTTACCGATATTAACCAGTATCTTTGATGGAACTACTTGTGTTGTTCAACATGTTAAGGCTTATGTCAGGTGTATGCTACAATGGGAGAATCATGATGATGTATTGTGCAAGTATTTTGCATCTAGCTTAACTGGCGAGGCCAAAAAATACTATAACTTCTTTTGATCATTTGCAAGCTACATTTCTGGGAGCATATATAAGCAACAATTCATCGCGGCCGGGCATTGAGGATGTATTTGGATTAAAACAGATGGTTGGAGAGAGTTTGAAGAACTTAACCATAAGATGGAAGACAATGTGCAGTGAGATGGCTGGAAGAGTGGATGAAAGATATCTCATTTTGTCTTTCATTAATGCAATATTCACAACTAATCTGCTGTACATACAAATTTTCAGAATCAAAAATACTATCACAATGACTGAGCTACGAGAACTACAAGAAGAATACATTGCTTTGGAGGAGAAACAAAATGAAATGGAATCATATCCAATCACAAACACCAATCAAGTAGCGGCAAATGGAAGTTTACTTCCTAAAATGATTAACAATGTGGCAAGCACCTCGCAGGCACAACAAGAGAAAGTGATGATTGATAATCAGCAGAAGTTAGTAGCGATGGGCAGTCGAGATCAAGAAGAGTATGAAAGGGAGAAAAATTATTACAATCGTGGCGGAAATAGTAAGATTCAAAGGCTTGATCAGCTGCAGGAAACCTATGGTAGACAAAGGAAAAATAACTTTAGAGGGCAAGGTAATCAGAAGATAGTATGGGAAGAAATCAAGATGCCACCCCTAAATGCTAGTATAGAAAAAATTTGGGAAGCTATCATTTTGATAGAAAATATACCATCCCCATGGAATATGGGAAAAGAGCCGCATACAAATAATCGGAGTCAAGAATTTTGTCCTTACCATCACTTTCATGGTCACACAGTAAATGATTGCAGGAATGTAAAGAGAATAATTTTAAGGATGATTGACCAAGGAAAGCTAAACCACTTTTTAGTAGGACATCCACAATCTCAGCGATTGCCTCCAGCACCAGAAATTCGCAGGGTAAATACTGTAAAAGGAGTAGAAACATTCGTAATAGAAATTGGGGCTAAAGCAAAGAATTTTTTTTGTAATTCCATTGTACATTCACACAGAACTATTGAGGATTTCCATGATAATGTTCTAAGCAGAGGCTTCGCGAGTGATACGGATGGAAGAGAGATAATGAATATTGCGAGAGCCTCGCCATTAGAAGAATGGCAAAAGCAAACTATATCTTTCACTGCACAAGAAGTACCAGAGCCTGGCGAGCAACATGATAACCCATTGGTAGTAAGGTTAGAGATAAATCCAAAGCAAGTAGAAGAAGATGATGATGAAAATGAAGATTCTTGGGCTATCAATAGAGTTCTAATAGACACAGGCAGTTCAGTCTACATCTTATTCTATCATACCTACAAAACCATGGGTGGAAGAGACGAAGATCTAACACCATCAACATATAAAATCTATGGCTTTAATGGAACAACTAACAAACCAAAAGGAGAAATTGCAATGCGGATTCCATTAAAAGGAATATATTCAAAGATCTTGTTCTGTGTTGTGGACATTGAATCACCTTATAATGCCTTGATTTGTCGACCTTGGCTACATGGGATATTAGGTGTAGCATCTACTTTCCACCAGTGTATTAAATTTCCTCATCCTAATGGTGTTGGAGTTATTAAGGGAGATTGGGGAGAAAGCAAGAAATGTTATGAGATTGATATAAAATCTTGCGAGGAAAGAGCTGAGAAGAATAGAAATTGGAAGTACAACATCAAGCAATGACAGAGATGTGAAAGATTAATGATTGATACAATAGAGCAGCGAGAGGAAGTTGATGACGAGCGTCTCGCAGATAAATAAAAAATAGCAAAACGTAACAGAAAAGCAGAACTAGAAAATAGTAAGTAGAAAGGTAAAATGATGAAATTTAAAGAAGCTTACGCAGAATCTGTTTGAAGAAAATGAAATTGAAAAGAGTACTCTGTTTGAAAGAATTGAAAAAATTTACAAGAAGATCAAAGAAATGAAATTTTATCAGAGTTACAATACTCGGGAGAAGCGCGAATAAAATTTCGTAGAGATTAATAGAATGGGACGGACCTTTATGGTGTGCACCTTAGTTCGCGGATACAATTTCGCAAGAGGCAAATGTAAGACCTAATAGTGCGTCATATAAGGGGGTATCTCTTTACATGACTCAGGGATAAGGTTATACCACTGCTGGAACCTGAGTCATGCAGATGTTGGGGTTAACTAAAACCTATCCAGGACAGAGATCTTGGATTTCCAACTATATAAGGTTATACCCTGGTTGGACGACTGAGAATGTCTTCTAAGAAGTGCAAAGTATGACCAAGGCGCCGAGGTACACGGTTGAGCCAAGGATGCCCGGGGCGTATGAAACTACCCTGGCCATTCTTGGTAAGTCTTGGCTATGATGCACTTGGCCCGAGAAAAAAACCCCACTTAGGGTGCAGTCTTGTAACTATCATCCATATAGGCATAAAGGACAAGAGGCTGCGAAAACAACTGGTTGTTGGCAAATCTGGATGGGAGGAGCTAGTCTTGTATGGCCGATGTGCCCTCCTTGAAGGGGCAACCAGGGGGAAGATAATGGCGGCACCCTCCATTAGGGAGCTGATAAGTGTCTAAAGACGACAATGTCATGGGGCTTTATGATCGCAAGAAAATTTAGGCCTGTCATATTGTCGCGTGATGAAAATTATACAGAGGCAAGAAGCCAAAAGATAAAAGTTAAGATGAGATCAATGGGTTTTTACATGAAAGTGTAAAGACGTCCTGCGATTTCATCGCAAGACGGCAATGTCATAAGGTTTAATTCTTGCAAGAGAGTTTATACTTATCTTATTGTCGCAGAGATGCTGAAAAAAATATTGATAAGACAAGATCAATGGGTCAATACATGCAAATGTAAAGACGTCCTGCGATTTTGTCGCAGAAAGAAAAAATGTGGCAAAATAAGACCTTTAATTAAGAAGGCATGATAAGACCATATGATTATTGCGATAATGCTCGCAGAATTTATGAGATTTGCAATTTTACGCATAGATCATAAAGTTATGCAATTATTGCTAGCGATAACATCACTGATATTGAGATAAATTTAATTTGATTTACAACTAATATCTAATCTCTATTCAATTTTTTCATATTGCAGATGAATAATAGAGGCAAGTATGGGAATGCATAGAATAATGAAATTATTATTCATCCATCATATGATAAAATTGCATAGATGAAACATTTATACAAATAATTAAAGGATAATAATTATGTTGATTGATTATGTTGCAGAAAAAGAATTATTTTCTAATTCGTACAGATAAAAGCAAAAGAAGTTTACACATCAAGTTGGAGAAACTTGCAGCAATATTACGAGAAACAGAAAATAAGTGTACAAAATTTACAAGGAAGATAAAGAGAAAAAACAGAACTAAGTAGATCCATCACCACCTTCTTCAGATTTCTCCTCATTACCAGATTTCTCTTTTTCATCATTATCATTATTACCTCTATCTTCGTCAGATTTCTCTTCCACGCCAAATTCTTCTTTATCATTATCATCTTCGCCAGAATCCTCAGTCTCACTATCAGAAATAACAAGATTTGGAGTTTTTGCTGGAATCTCCTTTGCAAGATCAGGGTACGTAGGGTAAGGAATATCATGATCATCACAAACCAATTTAACGGCATTATTGCGGACATCAACAAGAGAGCTATTAAAATTCGCAGTAGTAATTCTAAATTGTTCTTTCAACCGTGAATACTTCTCATTGCGAGCAGTAAGACTATTTGCGAGTTGATTCTTTTCAGCTTCAAGTTCTTCTATTCTTTCAAGACATCTCTTTTCAGATCCTGCGAGTATACAACAACAGGTTGGAAATTTTATAAGGAAGAATAATAAAAACAAGGAATCGATAAGGAGGAACTTAACAACCTTCTCTTTCAGAAATCATGTCCTTAATTAAAGATGCTTGTTCAGCATGAAGACTAACATCTACACCTAAATTATTTCTGGCATTATCAAGAACCATCGCATCCTAAGAAAATTCATCATCGCTATTAATAAGAAGACGAGAGCGAACTTGAGTTTCCCTCGCAAGAAGATATTTATTCTCGCGGATAAATCTATCTCTTTCCATTTGAATGCTAAGAAGAGTTTCATGGAAATCTGCTAGGGCCTTAGTGCCATTTTTAATTGCACGATCTTTTTCGTCAATAAGATCACTATTATTACTTCTTAATCTATTGATTTCTTCTTTTGAATCAAGATAAAGGCGTTTAAACTTATTAGTTAAACTTAAATTGAATCTGTGCTCAATCTTTAAAATATTAAGTTTGGATTTAAGTTCATCTACAGAGAGGGACCTAATTTGATCATCTGAGAAACTACTTAAAGAATTATTAAGGCGAGCAAGAAGGGTAATCTCATCTACAGGTTCAGGAAAATATTGGAGGAATGTAGTCTCGTCAGTAAGACCATAAATATATGCAAAAATGGTTGCTTGAATAAGCTGTGATAGGGTGAGAAGAATTAAAAGAGAAAAGAAATAAATCATACCATAGAGTTTTTGATTAGCTTTATCAAGATCATCGATTTTTTGCTTATCAACTGAAGCTTCAGTCTCCAGCTGCTTATTTTTCCTGCGAAGCTCAGCAACTTCAACTTCTAGTTTTTCTTTATCCTGGCGAAGATTAGCAGCTTTCTTTTCATAAATAATACGTCTATTATCCAAATTAGAAGCAACAACAAAAGAATCCCTTCCAACCTACAATAAAACTATATAAGTCAAGATCTAGTAAAAATATCAATAAATACATAAATAGGATGAACAAGTAGAAACATACCAGGCTGCCAAGTGAATTTAAGAGACTTGGAGTCAGCGATCTTGAAACCCCGCGAAGGGAGTCATTATCGGCTAATATGGGATTATCGCAGATTTTGGCGCTAGAAACAGGGATACCAAATAGCTTCATCTCCATACCCATTTGGGATACCAAATGTACCATCGCAAAAAATTCTTGATAGTTGAGTCATTGCAGACTCAAAAGAAGAGGAATCCTTTATGGAAGGAACGTCATTATCAAAACCAAAATTATCATCATTATTATCCTTGTCGAAATCAACACTTAAATTTTCTGGAATATATTGAGGAGTTGAAGAAGAAGAGAGTTGGGTTTTTCTCCTATTTAAGGGAGGATCGTCAGATCCCTCACTGCGAGGAGCAGTAGGCTTCCCTTTGGGAGGAGCAGTAGATTTACCCTTGCGATCAACTGAAGATTTCACCTTGGTTTTCGCAGGTTTTATTGGTTCTAATTCTTCGATTTCCTGCGAACACAGATGAAGATAAGAAATAGGGGAAACAATATATTGTTAAAATTCATGAAAAGATATTTCTTACTTCATCTGTGAAAGACTTAAGAGCTAAGAGAGTGTTGGGTTTCCTAAAGTTCTGGTAACTGAGTTTCATCTTGTCAATCTGGAAAAGATCGAAGTCATTTAGCGAGAAAATGAAAACATAAGGAAGATGATGGATAATAATTATGCAAAAATTGGAGAGAATATACCTCTTTGGTTCTTTCAGGCCAATAGAAGACCCATGGTTGATACTCTATAGAACTCGCAGGTAGTGCATGGGAACCAGAGATATATGGACCCTCTAAAATTAGAGGGAAGATGAACCATTTGTCATCCCTGGAGTGGCGAGGACGTTGATTAGTATTTGTATGCCAATCTATATCTAGCATAAGAACTTTATCGTTAGCGATCTTCTCTTTCTTCTGCAAGCGAACACCCCAGCAAGTGATATCCCTCTTCATAGGAATTATCTTGTAGTTTTCAAAGAAGTTCTCCACGGTATAATTTGCAGAGACAATTGGAACATCTTTAAATTGAGGATTCTTCGCAGATTCAGGGTAGCGAGATCCTTTATCAGCACCGCGAGAAGCATATTCAAGTAGTAATCGAATACAATCTCCACCCAGCTGATATACTGCTCGTGAGAACTTCTCGTGAGAGATTATTTGATAGAATAATGGAAGTTCCGGGTCGTAGAGAGGAATAGGATGACCAGCTTCAAGTTGACCTAGCGATACTATAACTTTCTCGCGAGAACATTGATAATCAGTAAATAATTTGAGAGAAAGTTCGGATTTAGGGTTCTGATCTGGAATTGTGGACAAAGTAAAACCTTTGCTTTTGAGTTTTTCTCGCATCTCACCAAAATCAGCCAAATTTTTAGCATCATCAGCAACCATTTTTTAAGTATGGGAATGAAGAAAAAGGTTGAAAAATAAGAAAGGAATCAAAGCGATAACAGACGCGCAATTTACGGAAGAACAGTAAACTTGCAAAGAAGTTACGGAGAGAAATAAGAAGAAAGTAAAAGAGGAAAAGAAAAGAATAAAATGAGTATTTATAGAAGAATAGATTTCTCGAAGAAGATGAATGCAATAAATGCAAAGAAAAAGACATGAACGGTCAGATCGCAGCGGTTAGAGAGGACGTGTCAAAAATTTATTAAAAGAGAGAATACGTGAAAACAGCTGGCGAAGGATACAAAAACGTGTCAGAACAGAGAAATGAAAAGATAAGTAGTTGCGGCATTTTAAAGTTCTCATGATCTTCTCTTCTTCGCAGAAAAGACATGAGAAGAGGCAAGATGTAGGACCAGAATATCGCTACAACACTTTTCTGCAAGATTAACAACACTTCCCAGCGAGCATCACCGCAATTTCTTCAACTACACTTTGCGAGTGTCACAAAAGCAGTCAAAAGAGTGACGTAATAGCTGACGATTGGAGAAAACATGAGAAAAGCATGTTTGTCCCGCGATGGTTACAAAGCTTGCGAGAGTGAACATTATAATTACTGCGATGAGATCGCAGATTAAATCCGAAATAAGAGGAAAACTTAGTTGTCATCCATTATGTAACTACCCTATAAATAGAGACCCAATATGTCCAGATGAGGATGATGTATTTTTTGAGAGTTGAGAAAGTCTTGAGGAGAGAGAAACTTCAAGAGAAAAGTTGTATTCTTGAATTCTTACATTTCCTGTAAACATTTCTGAAAATCAAATAATAAAGTGTCGTTCTTAATCTTCAAATTTGAGTTGGTTATTACAAATTCTTAACAAGGGAGTAGTGTAGGATTTCCTGCAACTACAAAGTTAATAAACTCCAGCAGAATTTCTCGGGATGAGAACTTCCGTCAGTTCGCAGACTGGGTTCGCGGACTGCACCTGAGCTTCAACTTCAGCAGATATTCTCGGGTTCGAGAACTTACGCCAGTTCGCTGACTGAATTCGCGGGCTGAGTTGCTGCTCACGTTCCGGTTCCACTTGATTAACAAAGTTCGCAAACTTCGGTTCAAGTGTTAAGGACTTATACATATATGTGTTGCCACAACAATGTTTATATCCCTCAATGGTTATATAGTCTAAACTCTCATTTCAATCATTGAAACATTCTCATAGGACGTCATATAGTTGTTTTCACGAACTAGTTTTCGTCAGAGCGATTTTCAAAGTGATTGAAACATAACATGACTTTCATAACTAGGCAAAGATGAACTTGGCTAAAGCGAAAGCTTTACCAACACATATTTCGATAAATAGATAAGCGAGATATACTCATATTGAAATGTTACATGTGCATATTCTTAGTCTATATAGTAAAACGACTTTTGTCTCAAGATAGGAGATAGAGTAGATAGACTTTTGAGTGATAGATAAGTTCAAGTCTCCACATACCTTTTAGTCGATGAAGATCCACTGGTTCCTTGAGTAGTCCTTCGTCTTGTATGATGATCGCCATGGAGTTCTTGAGCTCAACTACACTTTCTATCCTAGTCCGAGACCTTAGCTATAGTAGACTAGAAATTAAGATTGACAAACATGCTTGAGATAGCAACGCATGCGATTTTGACCGAGCAGTGATCTAATAATCTCCCCTTTTGTCAATTTTAGTGGAAAAACTATTAATACATATGGAATACAAAAATTATATAAATAAACTTTGTAGCTCCTATTCCACATGCATAATCTTCAACAATACTCGAAATCTTCGTCACTTCCAAGTAGTCCAATAATCCCAAAGGTTATAAGTTTAGTATCATCGTTGTTGAAAATCCGTAGCTATAACAATGAGAAAGCATTGGTTCTCAATCATTGTTATACAGTGTCATAGTATTATTACACAATGTCAAAGTCCAATTGCATCACAACTTCAACAATAATACTATGGTAATACTTCACTCCCCCTTAGTCAATACTCCATCTCACATGGAAACCACTCCCCCTTACATAATAACCCGAAAACCATATGTATTTGTAGTGTGAACTACAATTAATTGTCCCCCTTTTTGTTAATTAAATTGGCAAAGGTACAAGAACGGGATCCTAATGAAATTTCCATAAGAGACATTTCATGACCAAAGGTAAATGTTCTATCATATTGCTTAGATGCAATCATAAAGCCGAGGCTAAATGCATTCATCAAGGAGTTTATAAAGATACAAGATAACCCCTAAAAATTCCACAGCCGTATTCCCCACAAAGATTTGGAAATTAAGCGCAAGTTCAAAAGAACTCTCCCCCAATAGATTTCATTCCCAAGGGAACAAGGGCGACCTTAATTTTAAGAGAAAATAAGGATTTCTTTAGACACAACAAATTGCATACAAGTATGAATTTGGAATCCAAAATATTCAATCATATTAACCAAATCGAACCATGATTAATTTGACTAAATATGCTCAACACAAGTAAACTTATGGAGACTTAATTCATTGATTAGATTATTCACAAGAGAACCCATAAATATTCTAACCGGATTACACAATTAAACTAATCACAAGGTAATCAATTCAATTGTCCACACTCGACATGAGAAAAATCTATGGAGTGCTAACTAAATAATCACACAAGATGATTGGTTTAGTTCATTTGGGCTCAAAATAAGAGATTATGGAACCCCGACTAAGATTATCATAGAAAATGACAACCTTAACCGTTCATGTACTCAACATGAGAGAACTCATGGAATACAAACTAAATAACCACACAAGTTGATTAATTTAGTTCTTAATGCTCAACATTTTGCATCTTTATGGAACAACCAACCATGCCAATAAGGAATCGACTTAGTCGTATCGTGCTCAACATAAGATACAAGATGGAGCATTCACGGTAATACATAATAATATGGAACAATTAAGCTCTATACCGTGGATAACAAAACAAGGACCTATTCTATTTTTCCATCACAAAGTGACATAATAGACTTTATCCTTGAATCACAAAAGATTTTAACCTATCTTACATCAACAATTGATAATATAGGCTTAACTTTTGTGTTTTGCCAAAAGTCCATTCATTCCTTTATCAATATTTGCATACCAATACGTGAATGACTTTACTTTTGACAAAATATGGGATAAGAAAGATCACGGACGTAAACATATAAATCCCATCAAAATATTGCAATATATAAAATCAACAAGATTAATACTGCAACCATCATCTTCCAAATAACTTTAGAATTTAAACCAATAAATCTAAAAACAAGAAGATGAAATCATTGGATATAGCTATGTGTAATCACAATCATTGCTATTCCAAAACACTAGTTATTCTTATAAATAAAACAGAAAACATAGAAGATTTACTAGACATTAAGACCTTTGAAGAATTCATCATCATCCCCGAACTCCTTGTTGTCAACAGCCATTGGAACATAGGGTTCATTAAGAAAGGAGTTTATATCAATGAACCTTCTTGGTTGATGTTGTCGAACTAGGGCTTTCTGAATCTCATGAGTCTTATGCACAAAAGCCTTTATTTGTTGAATCTCCTTCCGCAGCTCATTCAACACTTCAAGAACATCAGAAAACTTCTGAGGATTTGAAGGAACAACTCTTGGCTTCCTCGTATTCCTTCTTTTTCTTTTCAAGGTTGTAGTACCAGAATATCGCCACAACAATATTCTCGTAATAAGAACAACGCTTTCACGAGAAGGTCAAATATTCCTATAAATATAAATGACATTGTTCACGAGAGTATCGTAAGGATTCTTTAGCAACATTTGACGAGCGTCACAAGTGAGCTTCATAATAACTGACGATTGAAGAGACATGTTATGAGAGTGTTGTTTCACGAGGATTACAAAAATTGGCGAAGACTAGTATTGCAAATACCACGATGAGATCGCAGAATATATCCGAAAAAAGGGGAAAACTTAGCTGTCACCCACTATGTAATTTCCTATATAAAGGGATCAAGTAAGTCCAGATGATGATGATGTATTTTTTAGAGTTGAGAAAATCTTGAGGAGAGAGAAACTCCAGAAAAGAAAGTTGTAATTATGAGTTTGAATATTTTCTGTAAACATTTCTGAGATCTAAATAATAAAAAAGTGTCGTTTAATTCTTCAATCTTCAACTAGTTTCACTTAGATTTATATAAGATCTTAATAGGGGTGTAGTGTGGGAAATCCTGCTGCTACATTTTGTAATTCTATTGTGCATTCTTTCAGAACCATCAAAGATTTCCACGATAATGTCTTAAGTAGAGTATTCGCCAGAGATATGGACGGAAAAGAAATAATGAATATTGCGAGAATCTCGCCATTAGAAGAGTGGCAGAAACAAGTCCTTTCTTTTACAGCACAAGAAGTACCAGAGCCTGGCGAGATGCATGATAACCCATTGGTGGTAAGGTTGGAAATAAAACCAGAACAAGCAGAAGAAGAAGAAGAAGAAAATAAAGAAAACAATAATGAAATGGAAGAGTCTTGGGCCATTGACAGAATCCTAATTGATACTGGTAGTTCCGTAGATATCCTATTCTACCACACCTACAGAACCATGGGTGGGAAAGATGAAGATTTGATACCATCAACATACAAAATCTATGGTTTTAATGGAACTGCCAACAAGCCTAAAGGGGAGATCACAATGAGAATTCCGTTAAGAGGAATGATTTCCAAGATTTTATTCTGTGTTGTTGATATTGAATCACCATATAATTCTTTGATTGGTCGACCTTGGTTACACAGGATATTGGGTGTTGCATCTACCTTTCATCAGTGCATTAAATTCCCTCATCCAAATGGTGTTGGAGTAATTAAAGGAGATTGGGGAGAAAGTAAGAAATGTTATGAGATAGATATCAAGTCTTGTGAGGAAAGAGCAGGGAAGAATAACAATTGGAAATACAGAATTAAGCAACAACAGAGAAGTGACAAATTAATGGTTGATTTAATAGAAAGGCATGAAGAAGTAACTAACGAGTCCCTCGCAGATATCAAGCAAATAACAAAACGCAGCAAAAGTACAGGTATAAAAAGCATAAAAGGTTGATCAAGAGCAGCCTGCGGGAAAACACTAAGTAAAAAAAATGATAAGGAAGATAAGAAGAATGAAGTGATAGAAAGATGAAATATGACGAGCAGATCGCTAGAAGTGGAAAGGTAAAGTTGTTTTTTCTGTTTGAATGAAGAAAATGAAATTGAAAAGTTGAAGAAATAAAAGGAAAAGAAATTATTAAGATTTGAAGCTCGCAAGAAATTTTAAGAAACGCGAATATAATTTCGCAGAGATTAAGAGAACGGGACAAACCTTTATGGCGTGCACCTTAGTTCGCGAATACAATTTCGTAAGAGGCAAATGTAAGACCTACAAGAACGTCTTAAAGGGGGTATATCTTTATATGATTCAGGGATAAGGTTATACCGCTACTGGAACCTGAATCATACAGATGTAGGGGTTAAAGAAAACCTATCCGGGAGAGGGATCTTGGATTTCCAACTTTATAAGGTTATACCCTGGTTGGACGACTGAGAATCTCTTCCAAGAAGTGCAGAGTATGACTAAGGCGCCGAGGTACACGGTTTAGCCAAGGGTGCCCGGGACGGACGAACCTACCTTGGCCATCTTTGGTAAGTCTTGGATACAATGCACTTGGCCTGAAGAAAACCCCACCTAGGGTGTAGTCTTGTAACTATAAGCCATATAGGCATAAAGGACAAGAGGCTACGAAAATAACTGGTTGTTAGTAAATCTGAATGGGAGGAGCTAGTCTTGTATGGCCGATGTGCCCTCCTTGAAGGGGCAACCAGGGGGAAGATAAGGGCGGCACCCTCCATTAGGGAGCTGATAAGTGTCTTAAGACGACAATGTCATGGGTCTCTAGGATCGCAAGATCATTTAGGCCTGTCATATTGTCGCGTAAATTATACATAGGCAAAAAGCCATAAGAGAAAAAAGTTAAGATGAGGTCAAGGGGTTTTTACATGCAAATGTGAAAACGTCCTGCGACTTCATCGCAAGACGGCAATGTCACAAGGCTTTGTTTTCGCGAGAAAACTTAGGCTCGTCATATTGTCGCGATACAATAAAGAAATGCAGATAAGACAAAATCAATGGGTCAATACATGAAAATGTAAAGACGTCCTGCGATCTTGTCGCGGAAAGAATACTATGGCAAAGTAAGACCTTTAAGTAGGAAGGCATGATAAGACCATAAGATCGCAAAATATCAAGGTTTGCGAAAATATCGCAGAAACTATGAAATTCGCCAAAATATTTGTTTATTAACTTTCTCATATTGCAGATGAATAATAGAGGCAAGAGACAAGTATGGGAATGAATAGAATAATGAAGATTATTATTCATCACCATATGAGAAATTTATATGGATATTAAAGCACAGATAATTAGAAGATGCAAACTATATTGACCAAGTTATATTGCAAAAAAGAGGTTATTCTTTCATTCATACAGATAAGGGGGCAAAGAAATTTACACATTAAATTGAAGAAAGCTGCAGCAAATTAAAAAAACTCGCGATTGATTACATCAAAGAAAGAAGTTAGACAGATACATTGTTTCACTTATCAACATTGTCATCTTTATCAGATTCTTCTTCTTCACCAGATTTCTTTTCTTCATTATCTTTGTTGGGCTCTTCATCATCGCCAAAATTTATTTCTTCGTCATTACTCTCTTCTTCACCTTCGTCAAGATCTTCATCAGTATCAGAGATATCAAGATCTTGAACCATTGATGGTATTGCATTTGCAAGATCAGGATACAAAGAATGAGGAATTCCATGATCATCGCAAACCTTCCTAGTAGTATTATTACGGGTAATGAGGAGGGATCTGTTAAAATTTGCAGAAGTAATCCCAAATTGAGATTTTAATCGTAAGTATTTATTGTTGTGAGCGGTAAGATCGTTCGCGAGTTGATGGTTAATATCTTCTAGTTCTCTCATCCTTACACGGCATCTGTCTTCAGAATCTGCGAGAATAAGGCATCGATAAGATAGAAGTTATAAGAAAGAATAATAAAAAGCAAAAGGTTATTAATAGAGTAGAATGGTTAACAACCTTATTTTTCAGAAATCAAGTCCCTAATTAAGGCTGATTGATCAGCATGAAGACTAACATCTATACCTAAATTATTCCTAGCATTATCAAGAACCTGTGCTGCCCAAGAATACTCATCATCGCTAGTAATAAGAAGGCGAGAACGAACTTGAGTTTCTCTTGCAAGAAGATTTTTATTCTCGCAGATAAGCATATCTCTTTCCCTTTGAACTTCGAGAAGAATTTTATGGAAATCTGCTAGAGTATCGCTGCCATTTCTAATTGCTTGATCTTTCTCGTCAAAAAGATCGCTATTTCTACTTCTTAATCCATTGATCACTTCTTTTGATTCGTGATAAAGACGCTTAAATTTATTAGATAATCCTAAATTGTGTCTGTGTTCAATGGTCAGGAGGTTAAACTTAAATTTAAGTTCCTCTCAGAGAGGGATCTAATTTGTTAAATCAAAGAAAATTACTTAAGGAGTTATTAAGGCGAGCAAGAAGAGTATTATCATCTACAGGTTCGGGAAAGGATTGAAGGAATGTAGCTTCGTCAGTTAGACCATAAACATCTGCAAAAATGATTTCTTGGATAAGCTATATAAAAGAAAAATAAAAAATCTCAAAGAAAGAAAAGGTAAATCATACCATAAAGTTGTTTGTTGGCATTGTTAAGATCCAAAATCTTCTGTTTATCAACTGAAGCTTCAGTTTCCAACAGTTTATTTTTCTCGCGAAGCTCAGCAATTTCAGCCTCTAGTTTTTCTTTATCTTGGCGAAGATTAACAACCTTTTTCTTAAATGAAGCACATTTATTATCTAAATCAGCAGCAGCAGCAAAAGAAGCTCTCCCAACCTGCAACAGAGTTTTATAAGTACAAAAAAAAAAAAAATTGATGAGAGAAATTTGTCGAATTAAGAAACAATTAAGAAAATGTACCAGGATACCAAGTGCATTTAAGAAGCTTGGAGTCAGAGTTCCAGAAATTCCACGAAGAGAATTATTATCAGATAAGATTGGAGCATCGCACACTTTGACGAGCGCTTGAGCAAGCACATTAAGAGTCTCATCACCATACTCATTTGCAGTTCCACGAGAAGAATCGCCAAAAAGCATGGACAGTTGGGCCATAGAAGAATTAGAAGGAGAAGAATTTTTCACAGAAGGAACTTCTCTAATATCGTCAAATTCTTCGATAAATTCATCATTAGATTTATTCAATTGGGTATGTTGAGAAGAAGAATGCTGAGTTTTATTTTTCTTCAAAGGAGGCTCGCTGGTTTCTTTATCACGAGGGGCAGAACGTTTTCCTCCACTGGAAGTAGTAGATTTCCCTTTACGATTAGTTGAAGATTTCTCCTTAGGTTTTGGCTCTAAAGGTGGTAATTCTTCAATTACCTACAAACACAGATAAAGATAAGAAATAGGGGCAACAATATATTGTTAGTTAATAAAGGAATATTTCTTACTTCATCTGTGAAAGATCTAAGAGCTAGAAGAGTGTTGGGCTTCCTATATTTCTCGTAATTAAGTTTCATTTTGGCAACCTGCAAGATAATGGAAAAGTTAGCGAGAGTGGAGAAGGAATAAATAATAATAGCATAAGAAGATGAGAGAACATACATCGGAAGACTTATCAGGCCAGTTGAAAGTCCATGGTTCATAGTGAGAGAGATTCGCAGGAAGTTGGAGAGAACCGGATATATAAGGACCTTTAAGGCATAAGGGAAAAATAAACCACTTATCGTCATTAGAATGACGAGGGCCATCATTTGTATTGGTATGAAAATAAATGTCTTGCATAAGAGCATTCTCTCCAGCGACCTTCTTTTTATGCAAACGAACACCCCAACAGGTACTATCCCTTACCATGGGGAGTAACTGGTAATTTCGAAAGAAGTTATATACAGTATACTTTGCAGGGATAATCGGAATATGTTTATATTTAAGACTTTTATGTTCTTCGGAATATTGGGATCCTTTGCCAGCACCGCGAGAGGCATATTCCAGTAATAGTCTAATACAATCCCCGCCAAGTTGATATACCGCTCGCGAAAATCTCTTATCAGAAATTATTTGGTAAAAGAGTGGAAGTTCAGGGTTGTAGAGAGGAAGTGGAAGACCAGCTTCAAGTTGACCTAACGAAACTATAATTTTTTCACGAGAGCACTGGAAGTTAGAAAATAATTCAAGAGAAAGAACAGATCTGGGACTTTGATCTGGGATTAAAGATAAATCAAATCCTTGATTTTTAAGTTTTTCTTGCATCAAATTGAAAGCAATAAGATTTTTAGCACCAGCAGCAACCATTTTGAGAGAATGGGAATGAAAGGAGATTGAAAAAATGACGAAAGATAGTAGATGCGCGATTTTCGGGAAAGCAATGAAATTTGCAGAGAAAAAGAAGGAAAGAGAATGAGAAGAAAGAAAAAGAGAAGAATGAAAGAAAGTATTTATAGCAGAAGAAGTTTCTCGAGAAAATAAATGTAGTTAATACAATGAAGAGACGTGAATGGTCAAATAACAGCGGTTTAAGGCGACGTGTCGAAGAATATATGGGTGATAAAATTATATGAAGACAGCTGGTGAAAGGTTTAGAGACGTGTCAGAATAAAGATGGAGGTGAAAATATAGGAGATTACGGCAATTTATTCTCACGATCTTCTCTTCTTCGCAGAAAAGACATGAGAAGAAGCAAGATGTAGTACCAGAATATCGCCACAACAATATTCTCGTAATAAGAACAACGCTTTCACGAGAAGGTCAAATATTCCTATAAATATAAATGACATTGTTCACGAGAGTATCGTAAGGATTCTTTAGCAACATTTGACGAGCGTCACAAGTGAGCTTCATAATAACTGACGATTGAAGAGACATGTTATGAGAGTGTTGTTTCACGAGGATTACAAAAATTGGCGAAGACTAGTATTGCAAATACCACGATGAGATCGCAGAATATATCCGAAAGAAGGGGAAAACTTAGCTGTCACCCACTATGTAATTTCCTATATAAAGGGATCAAGTAAGTCCAGATGATGATGATGTATTTTTTAGAGTTGAGAAAATCTTGAGGAGATAGAAACTCCAGAAAAGAAAGTTGTAATTATGAGTTTGAATATTTTCTGTAAACATTTCTGAGATCTAAATAATAAAAAAGTGTCGTTTAATTCTTCAATCTTCAACTAGTTTCACTTAGATTTCTATAAGATCTTAATAGGGGTGTAGTGTGGGAAATCCTGCTACTACAAAGGTTGGAGGCAATGGAGATTTTTCCTTCATGATTGATGGCTTAACAATCACATTACCTTCTTTTTCATCAGAAGACATCATTCTTGGAGCGTCCATAAGCGTATGGGTTTGTGAGAGGAATTCACAATTAGCTCAAAAAGTAGTCTTAAGATAAAAAAGAGGTTTTAGAGAAGGAAAAGGAATGTAGGGTTTGAAACCTAAAATAGGTTTGTGGACGATCAACTCTTATCCCTATAAAGAGCGGAATTGTTGATAGTACCCTTTTCTCTTTTGTTTGATAGACAAAAATAAGACAAAACTAAGAAAAGAATAATCAAAACTTTTCTTGAAGACTAAGAGGTACAAAATCATTGTCTCTTTTGATCAGGCACATGAGACAAGATTTTAGACACAACACAATTAATTTGTGTTGTGGTGAACAATAATTTGTCCACCAATTTCCTCTTGAGAGGAATCCACATACCTCTGTCTATCAAAACGATTTGACCATACTTTCTTCTCAAATGGTCTTGATTTTTTCTTAGAAACTAACTTCTTAGACGAAGATAAAATCTTACATACCTCTGTGGTCTTCTAAGCAAGTTTGAGCTTTCTTGCTAGATGATCTGCTATTCGTTGAAGTTTGTTGACGTGTCTTTGCTTGTGTTTAAACTTGTAACACCTTGAGAGTTCATGACCTTTTAATGAACAATATGAGCACGTCACACTTGGATAATAATCAGGCTTCCGAATTGTGCAGGCGGCTAGGCACATAGTGGATCCTGAAATATTATAAACAGTGTTTCCAAGAAAATTTTCAACTTTTTCTTCAAGAATGGTTGGATTATCTTCTGAAAGAATATAAAAATTGATATGTGTATTGCTACAATTATCAAAATCAATATTTTCACCAAGAATTGCAACATTTGATTTCTCATCTTCATTTGAATCATAGTCGTCAGACATTTCATCAAGAGTTGCAGCAAGACCTTGGTTCGCAGTGTATTTTCTCCGATTTGGACACTTGTTTGCAAAATGACCAAATCCTTTACACTTAAAGCACTGAGGCATATCCTCTTCATCAGTTTCATCATATCCTTGTTTTTAGGAGGAGCACGATTATGAGGTTAGACTGATGTCTTAGGCTTATCTCTGGAGAACCGTTTACTTCTCTTCAAAAGAAGATCCCTAAATTGTCTTGTGATCATCGAGACTGATTTGTCAAGATCTTCATCTGATGAATCTATCTCAGAGTGATCATCTTCAGAGATATACACTTTTTTACTTTTATCAATTAATTTAGTGTCCTTTAGTGCTTTGAACGCAACATCCTTAGCCTTGGATGAAAGTTCATGATCAAATATCTTAAGCTTACCAACCAGTGTGTTTCTGGAGAGAGTATCTAGGTTATTTCCCTCAACGATGGCATGCTTCTTAGCATCGTATCTAGATGGCAGTGATCTGAGAATTTTCATCACAGTGTCCTTTTCAGGAATACTCTTACCCAATGCAAAAAATGCATTAACAATTTCAGACACTTTGTGATTAAATTTATCAAATGTTTCTCCATCTGCCATACGAAGGTTTTCCCAATCGGAATTAAGGTTTTGAATCCTTGCATCATTTTCACTAGAGTTTCCTTCGAATACGGTTGCTAAGATATCCCAAGCTTTTTGTGACTTAGTGTAATTAGACACATGGTGCTGAAAATTTAGGGGAATGTATGATCGCATTAAAACCGTCGGAGTTTTGCTTTGCAGCAAGAACTTCTGCAGGAGTATATTCAGCAATATTCTTTAGAACATTTTCTCCTTATGCAGCCACGGGAGGATCATAGCCATTAACAACATATACCCATGATTGAACACGTGCTTGAAGAAAAGCTCGCATAGCAATTTTCAACCATAAGTAATTAGAGTCATCGAAGACTGGTGGTACGTTTGTTGAGATATCACCTTTGTCTGTAGGTACTGAATATCGCAAGATAATAGTTCACGAGTATCGTAATAAATAAAGGAGGAAGGAGTTATAAAATGATACGATGATAGAAGTGGCGCGGAGAAATATGAAGTTTTGCGAGGATGAAATAATTTTGCGAAAATGAATTGCGATACTTCGCAATTCATATACAGCTGTATAAGTTTTACTATAAATAGGAGTTCAAATGTAAAATTCGAGAGGTTCTTTTAGTGAGTGTAAGAAATTATCTTAGGAAAGAGAATAGAAAAAGTTGTAACTATTCTAGTTCCATTTTGATAATTATATGTAATCAATTAAGAAAGTTAATAAGAAAGTTATCATTCACCATCAAGAACTTCTTGAGTTTTTACTAATTCTATTGAGGGTGTAGTTGTAGGTTATTCTGCAACTACATAATTGGCGCTAGAAACAGGGATTTGAAGAATTCTGTACGGAAAAAAATGACAAGAAGAAGAAACACATCAGAACCATTAACTGAAGTAAGAAGAAGTGTAAGACTCGCAGGAGGAGAAGCAAATATAACAGGAGAACCTAGTAGGAGAAGGAGTAATCGAAGAAATCAAGCTCAACAAATAATAGATCATGATCGAGCGAGTATACACACTTGGAGAACTGATACACCAGGAGAAGAAGATAGAGAACCACAAATCATAGAAAATGGGAGGTTGATGGGAGGAACAATTCTTGAAAGAGAAAGGGAGATGTTAGAAACATTGAGACAAGGAATCCGAGAAGAACGAATGATCGAAGCTGAAGAACGTGCCAATTTAACAAGACAAAATCAAGAATTGAGGATGGAAAATGAGATGCTACAAAGAAGGAAATCTCAAAGTGTTGCAAGATCAAATGTTAGAACAGAAAGAGAAGGACAAAATTCACCGATAATCAATAATGAAAATAATATGCAAGAACAAGCACAGAATCAAGGTGAAAGAAATCAAGAGAATCGTTTCATTTTAATACCAAACCACGAACAAAACATGGAGAATTTATGAACAAGGCCAAATCCTAGAGAAAACAATCAGAATCGAGAGGAAGAACAGCAACTTATGGAAGAAACTGAGAGACAACAAGCAGTACATCAAAACAATCACGAGAATGGAGTAAGAAGACATGAAGAGGCTCGTAACAAACAAAATGTTGAGTATGAAAGAATTAAGAGAAGAATTGTAAATCAACAAACAGAAGTGGAGAGGAATGAACCAAACTCTCGAATCAGAGTACAAGCAAATCAAGAAGAAATAAATCACAGAAGAATGAGAAATGAAGAAGAAGAAATTCCTGATATTCGCACGAGAAGAATGAGAAGAATAGAAAGGGAAGAACAAGAATTCCAAGATGCTCTGCGACTGAACAATTATGATAATTTAGAAAGAAGATATTTGCAAAATTATGCAAATGAAAACATTAATGAATAATATGATAGAATGCGAAGGATCGCAAGGGAGGAAGCGCAAGAACGTAGAAGAAGAGAAGCTGCATTAAAAAAGACCAATGGATGAGAATTCTGAGGCAAATGCACATAAATTTCGAGAATTAGCATAAATGAGAGGGATGATAAACAATAGAAGAGGAGGAGATAAAAGGCAATTAGATGAAGCAATAGAAGAAGCTGCGAGGACTCCATTTGCTAGAGAAGTACAATTGGGAGGAATTCCACCAAAATGCAATTTGCCTACGCTTACCAGTATCTTTGATGGGACTTCATGTGCTATTCAGCACATTAAAGCATACATAAGATGCATGTTACAATGGGAGAATCATGATACTGTGTTATGCAAGTACTTCGCATCGAGTTTAACAGGGAAGCTTTAAAGTGGTTCAAGGACTCCTAAGAACACTATTACGTCATTCAGTCATTTGCAAGCAACTTTCCTCGGAGCATATATCACAAATCACTCTTCACGGCTTGGTATTGAAGATGTATTTGGTTTAAAACAAAGAGTGGGTGAAAGTTTGAAGCATTTGGTAAGACGATGGAAGACTATGTGCGTGATATGGCGGGGCGCGTGGATGAGAGATACTTGATTATGTCCTTCATAAATGCGATGTTCTGAACTGAACAATTATATGTTCAAATCTTCAGAAGAAAGAATTCCATAATGATGACAGAGTTACGAGAATTGCAAGAAGAATACATTACACTAGAGGAAAAGCAAAACAAGTATGGAGTCATATCCATTAGAGCAAACACTAGTAATCAAGAGGGAGGAGAAAATTTACTTCCCAAAATAATCAATGTAGTAGCAGGTACTTCGCAAACATCCTCACAAACTTCTTCGCAAATTTCAGAAGAGAATAAAATCAATGATAACCAGCCAAAAATGGTAGCAATGGGTAGTAGAGATCAAGAAGAGTATGATAGAGAGAGGAATTTCTATAATCGAATAGGAAATAACCAAATTCCAAGATTAGATCAACAAAAAGAAAATTATGGGGGACAAAGGCAAAATTATTTTGGACAAGGGAACCAGAGACAAAATTATAACAACGGTCAAGGAGGTCAAAGAATGGTAAGGGAAGAGATAAAGTTGCCACCTTTGAATACAAGTGTAGAAAAGATATGGAAAGCAATTATCCTGGTAGAGCATATACCAACTCCATGGAACATGGGAAAGGAACCACCAATGGGTCCAAGAAGTCATGAATTTTGTTCATATCATCATTTTCATGGACATTCTACAAATAATTGCCATAATATCAAGAGGATAATCTTGCGAATGATTGATCAAGGAAAACTAAACCAATTTTTACTTAAGCAGACACAGTCGCAACAATTACCACAGGCTCCAGTCATAACTCGCAGGGAGAACACAACAAAAGAAAAGGGAGAAGAAATCCTACATATAGAAGTGGGATCAAAAGCAAGGAATGTTTTCTGTAATTCCATTATTCATTCATATAAAACCATAGAGGATTTTCATGATAATGTGTTAAGCAGGGTATATGCGAGGGATGGTGAAGGAAAGGAAGTAATGAACATCGCAAAAATTTCACGACTTGAAGATTGGCAGAAACGTGAAATTTCTTTTGAAGCCACTGAAATTCCAGAAGGTTGTGAAGCACATGATAATCCATTGGTAGTAAGATTAGAAATCTACATGAATATGGAAGAAAACGAAGATGATATGGAGGAAGAATCAATTGGCCTTAATAGGATTTTGATTGATACGGGAAGTTCTGTCAATATCCTCTTCTATTCTGCTTACAAAACTATGGGGGGAAAAGATGCAGATTTAATACCTTCTACTTACAGAATTTATGGTTTTAATGGAACTGCCAACAATCCCAAAGGAGAAGGGAGCATGCGAATTCCATTAAGTGGAATGCAAACTGAAATTCTGTTCTGCGTTGTTGATGTCGAATCACCATATAATGATTTGATAGGAAGACCATGGCTTCATGGAATTCTAGGCGTAGCTTCCACTCTACATCAGTGCATAAATTTTCCTCATATGAAGGGTATTGGAATTATCAAGGGTGATTGGGCTGAGGGAAAGAAATGTTACGATACAGAAGTAGAAGTTTGCGAAGGAAAAACTACTGAGAAGGAAAATTGGAGAAAAAGAGCAAAGGCTGTGAAAAGAAGTGAAAATTTAATGGCAGAGGATTAAGGAAAAAGAGAATAAAATTACGATGATAATCATACAAGAAATTTACGATGATAATAAGGGATTATGATTTGCGAAGAAAGAAGAAGGAAAATAATAAAACAAGAAGGTAATCAGTATGTTTGCTCGTGGAAATGAGGTATGTAGCAAAACAAAATTTTTTGTTTCGTGATAAATTTTACGAATATTATTTGCTCGCAGGAAATTGGGAAAAGTTATGAATTTCAAAATCTATATTACGATTAAACTTTCATTAATTTGCGAATAAAAGACCGCAATCTGTGATCAGCCTCCAAAAAAGAAAGAGAGCCGCAAAAAATTTTATACAGGCAAACCTTTGTGGCGTACACCCTAGTTCGCGAAGCTATATTTCGTAAGAGGCAAAGTCCTAAAGTACGTCATTTAAGGGGGTACCTATAAACGTGGCTAAGGGTAACCGGAACACCACCAAGGACACTTAGTACATGGTAAAAATTTAGGGGTACAACCCAATAATGGGGTACCTATCCGGGTTAGACACCTTGGATTCTCACCTAATCTAGCGACATTACGCAATATAAAATGCGGTGTAGGAGGATTTAGGTTGGGCGACTAAGGCATACTGTCTTTCCCAAGAAGTGCATAAAACGATCAAGGCGCCGAGGTACACGGTTGAGTCAAGAGTGCCGGGTGAGGTTGAACCACATCTGCCATTTTTGACAAGTCTTGGCAAATGATGCACTTGGCCCAAAGATACCCCATAGGGTGCAACCTCGTAACTATAAGCCCTATAGGCAAAAAGGATAAGAGGTTGCGATCAAAAGCTGGTTGTTGGCAGAACCGGATGGGAAGAGCTAACCTTGTATGGTCGATGTACGCTTCCTTGAATGGGCAACCAGGGGGAAGATAAAGGGCATCACCCTCCATTAGGGAGCTGATACGTGCTATAAGACGCAAATGTCACGAGGCTTCTTGTTTGCGAAAACATAAAGGCTTGTCATATTTGTGCAACAACTAAAGTTCTGCGAGCCTTCTAAAAAATAAAAAAAAACAAAAAAAAGAGAAAGAAAGAAAGAAAAGAAAAAAGAACTCGCAGAATATAACAAAGAAGTTAAGATGAGATCAATGGGTTATTACATGAAAGTGTAAAAACGTCCTGCGATTTCATCGCAAGACGATAATGTCACGAGGTTGTATGTTCGCAAGAATGTTCAGGCTTGTCATATTATCGCAAATACAAAAATTTACTACAAAAGAGGTGGAAAAATAAGACCTTTACTTAGGAAGGCATGATAAGACCACAGAAATTAATGAAATACATTACATCAAAACCATTCAAGAAATTATACAAAAATATACATTATGAAGATCTGAAAAGAAGACAACTTTGTCGATATCATTGAAGAAATTTTACAAGAATATACATCATGAAGTTTTGAAGAGAAGATAGCTTCGTCAATACCATTGAAGAATTTTTACAAGAAGTCCTATCAAAGAAGATAACATCATTGAAGAATTTTCATGAAGACTTAACAAAAGATGCGATTTTGATAGCAATCAAATACAGATAAGTTCATATTCGTAAATTGTTACGAGAATTAAATACTTCTTATACTTCTCCATATATTATTTCTCCACAAATTCAATACTATTTATACTTCTTCAAGAATATATCATATTTATTATACTTCTTCAACGGATATTTAATTTTGCGAAGGTTAAGTACTTATTATACTTCTTCATACAATGAGTAATAATTCTTATACTTCTTCATATATTGGGCAATTCTTCATGAATTAAATGCTGCTAATACTTCTTCAAAGATATTTTATACTTCTTAAGGGTATTTCATATTTCGTATACTTCATACTTCCTATACTTCAAGGGGAGATTTATTATTTACTTCGCAACATTCCGCAAAAGGCAAAAGGCTTATATTTCTTATACTTCGAAGGGAGGATTTTTTATTCATAATCACAATAAGAAGAAGCTTCGTAAGATAAATTGAGAAGGATAGTCTAATACTTCCAGCGATAGTTGATCATTTGAAGAGCAATAATAAGGGGAAAGGGAATACTAAGCTAAGTCTTTAAGATATATTATTTCTCTCCACATGATCAAGTTATGCGAATAAGGGAAACAATCAATCAAAGAAAGATTAACTCAAATTAAGCTTTGAAAAAGAAATTGTTGGATTGATTAAAAGTGCAATCAAGAAGAAAGTGTTGTATTGAAAAGAAACAGAACAGACATACAAAAAAGAGTGAAGTTACAGAACAGATATACAAAAAAGAGTGAAGTTATTTTTTCAGGCGATCTATTCCCATCAAAATGATCTTCTTCTTCAACTTCACTATCATCTTCAACTTCACTATCATAGATTTCCAGATATGGAGTATCTTCAGGAATTTCTTCAGAAAGGAGCGTATGGTACTTCTTGAGAGGAATTTCATTATCTTCGCAAATCTTGCGAGTCATCTTAGCTCGAAAACGCTTGACAAATAAACTATGGTTATCTTTGGGAAATTAGAAGCTGAGATCTCAAATCAGAAATTTTCTTATTACGGTTAGCAAGGGTAGTTTCCAGATCGTTATTCATCTTCGCATAATTTTCTGCAGCAAGGAGAGAAATTAAGGAATTGGTTAGCAATTTATGAAGGAAAAGTAATCAAAATAATTACAATCGCAAAGAATTTACCTTCTAATTGTTTCTTATCATTACGAAGAGAAGAATTTTCAATCTTTAATTGATTATTCTCCTCAAGAAGAGAAGAATTATCAATTGCGATGCTCGCAGATTGTGAATTATCTTCGTGACGGGATATTAATTCTGCGTTATCAATACTTAAATCCTCTACTTTCTGACGGAGATTTGAATTTTCAACCTCTAACTTCTTACAACGATTCAAAGTTTTCTTCTCAGCAATAGAATGACGTCTTTCCCAATCAGAAGCAGCTGAACAACTAACTCTTCCAACCTAAACAAGAAAAAAGGGGTTAGAAATCAAAAAAATAAGGGAAATAAACAAGGAATAGAGAAGAAACTTACCATGCTACCTAAAGCATATAATGAAGCAGGAGAGACGAATCTTGAAATTCCTTTGAGGGAGTTATTATCAATTACAGTTAGAACTTTACAAGCCTTCGCAATAAGTTTGCGAGCATTCGCTGTAGGAGAATTTCCTAATCCATGAGAAGAATGGAGGAAAGCCTCAGAGATGCTAACCATTGCTGAGGCAAAAGTCTCTGGGATACTGCAATCTTCGTTTCCACCTTCATCAACATCATTATCATAATATCCTTCGTCAGAAAGGGTATCGGAATTAGAACTAAATTCCTTCTCAGGAAATTTATCATCTTCATCACCAAGATCTTCCTCAATATTCTCATTAGAAGAAATTACATTGGAATGAGACTTGGTTGAGAGTTTATTATTTTTCCTCCTCTCGTAAACAACATCTTGAAGTTTTCTTTTCCCTTTGCGAAGAGCATCATATTGACTACTAGAAGCTTGGGTAACCTTCGCAGAATGAAGAGTTTGTTGTCTCGCAGTAAACCTTTTAGAAGAAGTAGAACTTTTATTTTCACTCGCAGCAATCTCAGGAAGAAGTGGAACCTGCAAATTCAAATAAGGATAAGAAACAGAGGCAACAATATATTGTTTAGAAAAATACAAGAGTGTTTCTTACCTCATTTGAAATTAAAGGGTAACAAAAAGATAAGGAGATGGAAGTACATACATTTCTATAAACCCAAGGTTGATAATGGCGGTTACGAAGGTTCGCAGGAAGTTCTATTATCCCAGAAATATAAGAACCCGATAATACTAAAGGGTACTTATACCAATCTTCATCATTAGAACGACGAGGTGTCTTATTATTTCCTGAGGCATAATCAATATCGTGCATGAGAAGATCATCAGCTGTGATATTAGATTTACGATGAAGACGAACACCCCAACGATTATTTTCTTTCCTCGCAGGAATTAGTGTGTAATTTTTAAAGAAACCCTCAACTGTATAATTCGCAGCAACAATTTCTATATTTTCAAATCCAGGTTTCCTAAGATCAACTGAATACAAAGATTTCCCAAAAGCGGCACGATTTGCGAATTCAACTAAGAGGCGAATACAATCACCAGTTAATTGGTAAATGGCACAAGAAAAATTGGGGTGGGAAATAATTTCATAGAATAGAGGAAAATTAACATCATAAAGAGGAAGAGGAAGACCTGCGAGGATTTGACCTCGTGAGATTAAAATTTTCTGATCATCCCAAACATAGTTGGTAAAGAGCTTCACACAGAGAGAAGATTTATTATCATAACCTTAAATCTCAGAGAGAATGAGATCCCTATCAGCAAGTTCCGCATTAATCTGTTCAATAGTTTTCTTCTTTGGTGCCATTGAATATAAGAGGGAAAGTAGAAAGGAAAAAAGATAAAAGAGATTGCAGAGGCAGAAGTGGTGAAGAAGGTGAATAAGATAAGAGAATAAAAAGCAAAAATAAAGGATAATATTTATAAATGGAGAGAGTTTGATGGAGATAGAAACTCATTAATACGAGTAAGCGTGAACGGTTGAAAAGAACGGTTACGAAGAAACGTGTCAAAAAGATAAGGGAAAAGTAAAAAGACGTGTTGCGAACTTGATGGGTGGTAATAACTACACTAAATTTACGAGAATAGGGATTCTCATGACATTTCTTCTTCGTAGAATTGACATGAGAAGAGGCAATATGTGGGAACTGAATATCGCAAGATAATAGTTCACGAGTATCGTAATAAATAAAGGAGGAAGGAGTTATAAAATGATACGATGATAGAAGTGGCGCGGAGAAATATGAAGTTTTGCGAGGATGAAATAATTTTGCGAGAATGAATTGCGATACTTCGCAATTCATATACAACTGTATAAGTTATACTATAAATAGGAGTTCAAATGTAAAATTCGAGAGGTTCTTTTAGTGAGTGTAAGAAATTATCTTAGGAAAGAGAATAGAAAAAGTTGTAACTATTCTAGTTCCATTTTGATAATTCTATGTAATCAATTAAGAAAGTTAATAAGAAAGTTATCATTCACCATCAAGAACTTCTTGAGTTTTTACTAATTCTATTGAGGGTGTAGTTGTAGGTTATTCTGCAACTACATTGTCCATAGAGTCAGATCGCTACAAACACAAACTTGTAAGGTCTTTAACGTGTTTGCCTGCTCTGATACCAATTGAAAATGCGGGGGTCTAACAACCTCACCCAATATTTTGATTAGCAATATGTATGGACAACTCCGAGTTAGTTTCTAGAGAATCAACAAGACTCAATCAATAGATAATACTCAAGGAGTTATTATCTCAATCTCTCGATTTGATTTACTCAAGCAAATATAATTCGCGAGCCTAATCAAAGAGAGATAACTTGGATGGTACCAAAGACTAATATCCAAGTGTCAATTGATTTAAATCAACAACCAATAAGGTCGGATATTCTAATCAATAGAACAACGCACAACCTGTATTATTTCAATTATATAAAAATATAATGCGGAAAAGAAATAACACAGATACCAAAATTTTGTTAACGAGGAAACTGCAAGTGCAGAAAAACCCCGGGACCTAGTCCAGATTAAACATACACTGTATTAAGCCGCTAAAGACACTAGCCTACTCCAAATTAACTTCGATCTGGACTGTAGTTGAACCCCAACCAATCTCACACTGATTCAAGGTACAATTATGCTCCTACGCCTCTGATCCCAGCAGGATACTGCGTACTTGATTCCCTTAGCTGATCTCACCCACAACCAAGAGTTGCTATGACCCAAAGTCGAAGACTTTAGCAAACAAATCTGTCTCACACAGAAAAATCTACAAGTAATAGATAAATTCGTATCCCACGAATAAACCTATGAGTTTTGTTCCGTCTTTTGATAAATCAAGGTGAACAAGAACTAATCAATAAAACTAGACTTATTTTACCGAAGAATATCTCAGTTTCATCAATCACCTCACAATAAACTTAATCGACGCACCGAAGAAGATTATTAAGGAATCACAAACAATGACACGAAGATGTTTGTGACTACTTTTATCTTGCCTATCGGAGATAAAAATCTCAAGCCAATTATTAAAATTGTACTCGTATGATAGAAAATGCAAGATCAGATCACATAACTACAAGAAAAGTAGTATCGGTCTGGTTTCACAATCCCAATGAAGTCTTTAAGTCACTAACCCGAATTTAAAGAGAAAACTCAAGGGTTAATGGAGATCGACTCTAGCTTAGAGAAAACTAGTATCACACAAGAAAGGTGTGTGGGGATTAGTTTTTCCAATGGCTAGAGTTCCCCTTATATAGTCTTTCAAATCATGGTTTGCAATCAATGTTATCTTAGTAACAAAGCATTCAATATTCATCTTTAGATGAAAACCTGATTAGATACAAGATAATATCTCTCAACCGTTAGATCGAAAACTTAGCTTGCCATACACAAATGTACTTGGCGTTTTTGGGTTTGTGTAACCGTACCCAAACGTGTACAATGGTTGGTTCAATATTAGTCAATCAAATGGTTATCCAAATGATAACTTTCATATCAACCATATTCTTCTTCACCATAACTAGTCCAAATGACTCAAATGAACTAGTGAGAGAGTTGTTCAATTTCTATGAGATCTCAAGTACTACAAGGGACACAATTGAATCAAAAATGATGTGATTCATTCGAATCATTAATCATGAACTATAAATCCACGGTTTGCAAAAGCATCCCTTAGTAATTTAAGAATAAGTTCATGAAAAATGTTTTCAAACATAACCTCTTGAGTTCGCGGACTCAAGCTAACCAGTTGAAGTTAATAAACTCCAGCAGAATTTCTCGGGATGAGAACTTTCGTCAGTTCGCGGACTGCACCTAAGCTTCAACTTCAGCAGATATTCTCGGGTTCGAGAACTTACGCTAGTTCGCGGACTGGGTTCGTGGACTGAGTTGTTGCTCACGTTCCGGTTCCACTTGATCAACAAAGTTCGCAAACTTCGGCTCAAGTGTTAAGGACTTATACATATATGTGTTGCCACAACAATGTTTATATCCCCCAATGGTTATATAGTCTAAACTCTCATTTCAATCATTGAAACATTCTCAGAGGACGTCATATAGTTGTTTTCACGAACTAGTTTTCGTCAGAGCGATTTTCAAAGTGATTGAAACATAACATGACTTTAGTCACTAGGCAAAGATGAACTTGTCTAAAGCGAAAGCTTTACCAACACACATTTCGAGAAATATATAAGAGAGATATACTCAGCTCGAAATGTCACATGTGCATATTCTTAGTCTATATAGTAAAACGACTTTTGTCTCAAGATAGGAGATAGAGTAGATAGACTTTTGAGTGATAGATAAGTTTAAGTCTCCACATACCTTTTAGTCGATGAAGATCCACTGGTTCCTTCAGTAGTCTTTCGTCTTGTATGATGATTACCATGGAGTTCTTGAGCTCAACTACACTTTCTATCCTAGTCCGAGACCTTAGCTATAGTAGACTATAAATCAAGACTATATAGTTTTGATCACTAAGATTGATAAACATGCTTGAGATAGCAACGCATGCGAGTTTGACCGAGTAGTGCACTAATAAAGTTCATGAATGTACTTCCTTTAAACAAATGTAAACATTGTTTCCTTGGATGAAATCTTCGCCTTCACCCATACACATAATCACAATAGCATTCATACGATTACGTCGATATCATATCTACGAAGTTCAAAAGATAAGCGTTATACTTCGTAGTCTATTTCCTTAATACTATGATCATATGATCATGTCTCGCTACTAGAGTAAAATATTCATTCATAGCTTTGCAGTTAGGTTTTCAATATAGCACGACTTGAAAGATACGTTAGTAATGAAACAATTTAAGTCAATATTCTTAACCTCAAGAGGAAGGATGATGTCGTCGTTGTAGCTCGTTACTTCTTCACATTCTTCAGGTCTTTGCATACAAGACAGTAAATATCAGTCTTACTAACTGAGAGAACTGTTATAGGTCTGAAGTCATAATATATGTACTCAGTACACATATCGGAGTATCTATATTTCGACAACAGCTTTTTGTTATGCATATCAGTATGCACACCTTAAAAATTCTGTAAACTCGTGAACTCCGATCAGTACGCATACCCGTATGCATACTTGAAAGAACTATTAGTCCCGGAACCGGTTTGGTATCCATACCGGTACACATACCTAAAAAGTTATGTGAACTCCGGAACTTGGTTATGTTTTAATGGTATCCATACTGAAAAAGCAGGGGTCAAACAACCTCACCCAATATTTCGTTTAGCAATCAATGTGGACTAACTCCAATATACTTTTAAGAGAATCAATTAGACAGTCAGATTCAATCTTAATAAAAAGTATATCAAAGAGTTATATCTCTAGTTCTCAATCCAATCCCAACTCAAACAAATAAAAATCTGCGAGTCTGATTGAATACAAGAGAAATAAACTTGAACGGTACCAAAGAACAATATTCAAGGATCAATCAATTTCAATCAACAACCAAAGGTTGGATTTACCAATTGATTGATGCAAACGAACAACCTGTAATATTTCAATTATATAACAAAATATAATGCGGAAAAGAAATAGCACAGAAACCAGAAGTTTTGTTAATGAGGAAACCTAGGACCTAGTTCAGATTGAACACCACAATTTATTAAGCCGCTACAGACACTAGCCTACTACCAACTAACTTCGGTCTGGACTGTCGTTGAACCATAATCAATATCACACTGATTCAAGGTATAGTTGCGCTACTTACGTCTCTGATCCTAGCAGGATACTACGCACTTGATTCCCTTAGCTGATCTAACCCACAACTAAGAGTTTCTACGACCCAAAGTCGAAGACTTTATTAAACAAATTTGTATCATACAGAAAAGTCTATAGTAATAGATAAATATGTCTCCCACAGAAATACCTACCAGTTTTGTTCCGTCTTTTGATAAATCAAGGTGAACAAGAACCAATCGATAACCCGAACTTATATTCCCAAAGAACAGCCTAAAATTATCAATCACCACACAATAATCTTAATCGACTAACGAAACAAGATATTGCGGAATCACAAACGATGAGACGAAGATGTTTATGACTACTTTTCTATCTTGCCTATCGGAGAAATTAATCTCAAACCAATCTTACGACTGCACTCAATCACGATGGAAATAGCAAGATCAGATCACGCAACTACAGAGAAAATAGTTGGGTCAGGCTTCACAATCCTAATGAAGTCTTTAAGTCGTTAACTTATAGGGTCTCGGTGGAAACCTAAGGTTAAAGGAGAATCGACTCTAGATTATACAACTAGTATCACATTGGTGGTGTGGGGATTAGGTTTCCCAGTTGTTAGAGTTCTCCTTTATATAGTCTCCAAATCAGGGTTTGCAATCTAAGTTACCTTGGTAACAAAGAATTCAATATTCTCCGTTAGGTAAAAACCTTATTAGATTCAAGCTAATATCTTTCAACTATTAGATCGAACTTAGTTTGTTATTCGCAAACGAAATATATGTCATTTAGGTTTGAGTAACCGTACCTAAACGTGTACACCTAGTTGGTTCAAAAGTAGTTAACCAATGATTAGCATATGAGCAATTTCATATCAACCTTATTTATCTTCACCATATCTAGTCCAAATGACTCAAATAAACTAGTTCGAGAGTTGTTCAATTGCTTAGATCTTATAGAAGTATACAAGACACAATCGAAGCAAAATCAGTTTTGATTCACTCGAATCGATTCATGAACATTATAGCCACGGTTTGCAAATTGCATTCCTTAATATATAAAGGTTTTGTTTCATGAACAAACCAATTTTAGAAAGTAACACACTTAAGTATGCGTACTTAAGTAACCGGATTTTAGTTTGTTTTGGTTTCCAAACTCAGCAGAAATTCACGGACGTGAACTTTCCACCAGTATGCGTACGGGTACGCATACTTAGGTAATCGGATCGTGAACTTCCGCCAGTATGCATACAGGTACGCATACCCAGTCTCCATCAACCATTTAGTACACACACAACTATGCATACATTAGGTTCCCGGTTTTGGACTTATATACTAATACGCGAACACATTATATGCTTATATACAAAGATGGTTACATGTTCTAAACTCTTTATTTCAATCATTGAAACATTCTTAGAGGATGTTAAATAGAGGTTATTCACACACTGTTTTTCATCAAAGCAATTTTCAAGATATTGAAATAATCAACATGACTTTCGTCACTTGTAAAGATGAATTTGGCCAAAGAAAAAGCTTACCAACACATATTTCTAGAAATATATAAGCGAGATAAACTCGTCTTGAAATAACAAATGTGTATAATCGAAGTCTATATAGCAATACGAATTTGTCTCAAGATAAGAGATAGAGTAGATAGAATTTTGAGTGATAGATAAGTTCAAGTCTCCACATACCTTTTTGTCGATGAAGATCCACCAGTTCCTTGAGTAGTTCTTCGTCTTTGCATGATGAACGCCGTGGAGTCTAGAGCTCAACTACACTTTTTGTCCTAGTCCGAGACTTAGCTTTAAGTAGACTAGAAATCAAGACTTATAGTTTTGGAAACTAAACTTGACAACAAGCTTGAGATATCAACGCTTGCGAGTTCGACCGAGCAATTCTCTAACAATCTCCCCCTTTGTCAATTTTAGTGACAAAACTATCAATACATATGGAATACAAAATAAATAAACTTTGCAGCTTCTCTTCCACATGCACGATCTCCTTGGTTCTTCAACATTACTCGAAATCTTCGTCACTTTCAAGTACCCCAATGATTCCAGAGATATTCAAATCAACATCACCTTTGTTGAAGATCCGTAGCCATAACAATGAGAAAACAAAATCTCTCAATCATTGTTACACAGTGTCATAGTATTATACACCAAAACACCCTTTTTGTGACGTTTATGAACGTTGCGCATAATTTGTGCAACGTTAATAAGTGTTGGTAAAACAGCGTTGCGCATTGTTGTGCAACGCTAATTATCCGTTGCACAAATTATATTGAGCAACGCTTATAAGCGTTGCACAATATGTGGTGCAACGTTTTATTTTTCTAATTTGTGCAACGTATATACTAATTTGTACAACGCTTATTATTAATAGAAAAACACTTTTGTGGGTCCCACTTCCATTTTTGTCGACGTTTTATTTGTTTGGTAACAATTGTATCTGTTGTTTATTGTAGGCAACTGGTGCAACAGATATATTTCGTACGTTTATATCCGTTGCAAAATAATTTTCAGATCAATTATTTTTTTCGCCGGCTTAAATTCCGACAGATTTCTCACCTAAATATATATTCTGCACCTAAATATACCATTCTAGCTGAACTAAAAGACCCAATTAATCATTTGGATGGAATCTCAGCATCATCACAATCAATCAAGAAAAATTATTGATCATCACAATCGATAAGAACGATTCATACATCATCAGAATAGATAGATGAACTTACCATAAACCTATACAATATTAAACAACTTTTGGAACAATCAAATCTTCATTCCAAAGCATAAGAAAATGAATAGAAACCTATTATAAGATGATGAATACTCCAACTAAATAGCTTTCATATATATGCATTGTCGCGGTTCATCCAAATAATTCTTTTAGAAGAATGCATTCTAGTCTTTTGTTGTGGCATAAACAAAAATGAAGTCCAAGAAATCACCAGTTCAGTTTTTGGAGTCATGTATTGTTGTTTGAAACTTCCAATACCTTCTCATAATGAGCATCAATGTCGCCTAATGAGCACCTAAAACAAAAGAAATTTACTACAAGTGATGAAACCTTCGAAAATTATTTCACAAACTTCACTTTCATAGGCAATAGAATTGTAATTTGCAACAAGACATTTATGGAAAAAATTAGAAATGGAAGTTATGATAGTTAGATATTGCATAAACACAAAATGTTTACTTTTCCACCACCACTTAGACCAACTAGAGCAACTACAGAACCATGAGTCAGCTTTAATGTAATTCCCTGCACTACATAGAAGAATACCAACCATTTGTATCGCGACAGACTCTTACTTTACTAGAATCATAAACTTAGCAGCATCTTGTCTTACCAACTTAGCATTGACGTTTTCAATTGGGTCTTCCAACTCAACTTAGGAGATATTTACCAGATTCATAAACTAAAATTAAATGGTTTGATAAGCATCCGACCAAATACACTGCCTTACCTAAAAATAATGGGTGGAGGAACACAATGAACATGCTTTTATGTCCCTTAGTTTAGTAATATGACTTCAATTCCCAGATTAATTACAAAAGCGCACATAATAAAGAAGAGACAATACCATGATGAGGAATAACAATAACGAAGAGATGAACAGTATCAATAATAAAGAGGAGCGCAGAAATACCTTCATGGATTTTACACAGACTATCCTCCCATTGTTCATCTGAATATCCATGGATGCTTCTTCGTGGGTATTGAACCTAATGAACCCAAACCCTTTTTCTCTCTGGATGCGTACTTCCTCAATAACCCTGACCCCGAGGATATGAAACTGACGATGAAGTTCAGGTTGCGTAACCTGTAAAGGAATCCATATTGTCTTCAATTTAAAAAGGTTAATGATCTATCAACAGTTTTCCAAAAGCAGTAAATGTTGGGTTGCTTTCAGGAGCCTCATTTTCATTTTCTTAACCTCCATCTGCAGAACAAGTGAGATTTAAAGGAAACTCAAACACAACCAACTTCTTCAGAGTTACTTCTCGACACCTAGGCTAGTCTAAAAACTGAAGATCAAGCAACACTTTTGTACACTGGCAGATTTCTGAGTAAACCAAACCCAAATTCAATAAATGTTTAGGAGAAATTCAAGATACCTGATGATCTGTTTGTAAATACAACCATATTCTGGTTCTCATTATTTTTTTTCTCTTTAAGTAGCTCATTTAGCAGCCCAGTTACATCTAATTTACCTATTCCCGAGCCATTTACCTAAAAATATGTGGTTGGAAATTAGATACAATATATTCTGTACCCACAAATGATATACCAGAAACTAGAGGGGAAGAAAGGTCTCACCAGTGAAGTCATTTATCGCGCTCTGAGCTTCTTGTGAATTATCCAATACACAAGAGAGTTCAGTGTCAGTTAACAAATCTTTGCTACCTTATCCCAGGTTCCCATGTATGTAGAGCATCTGGATCTGATGGAGATGGGTTACCTCAAGGTAAATCACTCCTGGGATTAGTATAGGTATAGATCAAAAAACAATAAAACTTACAAAAAGTACTTGGTGATGAAGCTCTAATGACATTGTGATTAAATTCAGCAGATTTGTAAAACCATATTTCAAGCATGATGAGCATAGTTTAAATATAAGACCTTGTCCAACAGATTTGGCTTGGCCAAGGAATTCGATCGATACACTACGTTTCTACTACTTAACATGTCAGGACTATTGTCACAATGGGCAAGATAACCCAAAAAATCACCAACAACAAGCACATTTGCATCATTAGTAGGAACATCAAGTCAGTATGTGGAGATGAAAGATTAATTAAGATAGTTACATTCCCAATACGGACTATCCAAAGCTCACCAGGGATGATTTTTTACTTTTGGTTCTTTGCCGCTTCTTCAAGTTGAGATTTTGTTCTTAACATTTGAATCAATGTCAACTAAAAATCAAAGCGTGGCTCTAGAGCTAATCCGATCTCGAGGAGGGAGGTGAGCTATTGGTGACAACTCCTTTCCCATGGACCAACACAGAAAGATCTTTGAAAATCCCATTTACCTCACCATTTGGTTTCGCCTCTCTTGGATAACTTGTTCTTGTTCTTCAATGATTGCTTCATTGAAAACATTTCATTGTCCAGCATGAATTCATTGGCTTTTCTAGCTTATAGCTATTAACAGAGATTTCTCAAGGTCTTCCTGGAAGAAAAAACACATGAAAAATTCTCCACTTGTTCTCAATAAAAAAAATGCATGCACTAGATCAGTTTCAAGGATTGATTAAGAAGCTGGACGATATCTTTTATTCTGTCTCTTCAAGAACAGACATTAAGATTGTTCATAAGAATAACAAGGTTAATGTTCTTAAGCTAAAATTGGAAGTTTGTTTGGAAAAGAGATGACAGCATCATTCAAAGGCCATAATGCTTTTATAAAATTCACCTTAGTTGCTACCTACCTAATAAGTTCTCAACATGCGTGACAATCATGTATTCAAAATTTATTTTCAACACAAAGAAATCCATTTAACTCCCTGTAAGTTCTTTGTAGAGTAATCAAGAAAATTAAAACGAAACTTGTACCTTACATTTCCAATTTCTTTTCTGGAGATAGTTTGTTACAGTCCTAGGATGGTGTATACTTAGTGTAGTTGCAGGAAATCCTACACTACACCCTTGTTAAGAATTTGTAATAACCAATTCAAATTTGAAGATTAAGAACGACACTTTATTATTTGATTTTCAGAAATGTTTACAGGAAATGTAAAAATTTAAGAATATAACTTTTCTCTTGAAGTTTATCTCTCCTCAAGACTTTCTCAACTCTCAAAAATACATCATCATCTCTTTGAATCTATTAGAACCCTTCATATAAGAAATGACAAAATGGATGACAGCTAAGTTTTCCTCTTATTTCGGATCTATTTTGCGATTGTATCGCGATAGTTATAATGTTCACTCTCGCAAGCTTTGTAACCATCGCGGGACAAACATGCCTTTCTTATGTTTTCTTCAATCGTCAGCTATTACGTCACTCTTTTGACTGCTTTTGTGACACTCGCAAAGTGTAGTTGAAGATCTTGCGGTGATGCTCGCTGGGAAGTGTTGTTAATCTCGCAGAAAAAATGTTGTAGCGATATTCTGGTCCTACATCTTGCCTCTTCTCATGTCTTTTCTGCGAAGAAGAGAAGATCATGAGAACTTTAAAATGCTGCAACTACTTATCTTTTAATATTTCTCTATTTTGACACGTTTCTGTATCCTTCGCCAGCTGTTTTCACGTATTCTCTCTTCTAATAAATTTATGACATGTCCTCTCTAACCGCTGCGATCTGACCGTTCATGTCTTTTCTTAGCATTTATTGCATTCATCTTCTTCGAGAAATTTCTTCTTCTATAAATACTCTTTTCATTCTTTTCTTTTCCTCTTTTACTTTCTTCTACTTTCTCTCCGTAACTCCTCTACAGGTTTACTGTTCTTCCGTAAATTGCGCGTCTATTACTGCTGTGATTTCTTTTTTATTTTTCAACCTTTTTCTTCATTCCCATACTTAAAAAATGGTTGTTGCTGGTGCTAAAATTTATCTGCTTTTGGTGAGATGCGAGAAAAAATCAAAAGTAAAGGTTTTACTTTGTCTACGATTCCAAATCAAAGCCCTAAATCCGAGATTTCCATCAAATTATTTTCTGATCATCAATGTTCTCGCGAGAAAGTTATAGTATCGCTAGGTCAACTTGATGCTGGTCTTCCAATTCCTCTCTATGACCCGGATCTTCCCTTATTTTATGAAATAATTTCTCACGAGAAATTCTCGTGAGCAGTATATCAACTGGGTGGAGATTGTATTCGATTACTACTTGAATATGCCTCTCGCGGTGCCAATAAAGGATCTCGCTACCCTTATGCTGAGAAGAATCCTCAATTCAATGATGTTCCAATAATTCTCGCGATGTATACTGTGGATAATTTCTTTATCAACTATGACATAATCCCCATGAAGAGAGATCGCACTTGCTGGGGTGTCCGCTTGCAAAAGAAAGATAAGATTGCTGAAGATAAATCTCTTATGTTAGATATTGATTGGCATACAAATAACAATCAAGGTCCTCACCATTCTAGCGATGACAAGTGGTTTATTTTTACTCTAATTTTAGAGGGCCCGTATATTTCTGGCACTCATGCCTTGCCTGCAAATCTCGTGGAATACCAACCATGGGTGTTCTATTGGCCTGAGAAAGATAAATAAGTATGTCCTCCTTAGTTCTTCACATAACAATTTATTTTTATTATTTTTATTTGATTTTCACATCTTTAAGCTCTTGCTAATTATGCTTGTTTACTAGATTGAGAGATTGAAGGCCTACTATGAGAAGTTTAGGAAACCTGCTACTCGTTCAGCTCTTCAATTACTCACAGATGAAGTAAGAAATATATTTTTTTGTAAATCTTAACAATATATTGTTGCCTCTATTTATTATATTTATCTGTGCTCGCAGGTAATTGAAGAATTAGAACCAATGGAACCACAAACCAAGGTGAAATCTTCAAATGATCGCAAGGGGAGATCCAATGCCCTTCCCAAAGGGAAGCCTGATGCTCCTCGCAGTGAAGAATTTGACGATCCTCCCTTAAAGAGAAGAAAAACCCAACTCCCTTCTTCTTCAACTCCTCAACCTATTCCAGAAAATTTAAGTGTTGATTTTTATAAGGACAACGATGATGATAATTTCGGCGTTTATAATGACGTTCCTTCCATAAAGGATTCTTCTTCTTCTGAGTCTGCAATGGCTCAACTATCCAATTTTTTTTGGCAATAATACATTTGGTATCCCAAATGAGTATGGAGATGAAGCTATTAATGGAATATCCCAGTCTCTCGCCAAAGTCTGCGATGCTCCCATATTAGCTGATAGTGATTCCCTTCGTGGGGTTTCAAGATTGCTGACTCCAAGTCTCCTGAATTCGCTTGGTAGCCTGGTATGTTTCTACTTGCTCATCCTTTTTATGTATCTATTGATATTTTTGCCAGATCTTGACTTATATAGTTCTATCGCATGTTGGAAGAGCTACTTTTGCTGTTGCTTCTAATTTAGACAATAGGCGTGTATTTTCTCAACAGAAGAATGTTGTTCTTCGCCAAAAGAATGAAGAACTGAAATCTGAATTTACTAATATTCGCGAGAAGAATGAACAAATGGAAGCTGAACTTGCTAGTCTTCGCGAGAAGAATAAATAACTTGAGAATAATCTTTCTCATCAATCGCTCCAAGTATCCAATCTTGATACTGTTAACAAACAACTCTTAGGTATGATAACCTTATTCTTTTCCTTCATAATTTTATGTTTCACTATTCTTTCTTACTTGATTTATGGTCTCACTGATGACGCTTTAACCGTTCGCTCTTTTCCTGAACCAATAGACAATGATACTATTCTAGAACTTCTTAATAATTCTTTAAATAACCCTTCCAATATTAATTCCCTTTCCATAGATGAACTCAGATCTAAGTTTTGCCTCTTAGAAATTGACTACTGATCTTGTTTAGATATAACTCACAGACTCAAACAACTTTATCATAATTCCAAAGTTGAGATTAAATCTTTAAAGGCCAAAAACAAAGATCTCTCAAAAGACAAAGACCGTATATCTAGACAAGGAGTTGAAACCTTAGCAAATTTCCATAAGACCATTCTTGAAGTTCAAATTGAAACGGATGGGCTTATCCGCGAGAAGGAAGGTTTTATTGAAAGAGAAAACCAAATTCGTTCCCGTCTTCTTATAAATAATGATGTGGAGTATGCTTGGGTTGTGTAAGTTCTTGACAATTCCAGAACTAATTTAGGTGTAGATGTCAGTCTTCATGTTGAACAAGCGGCTTTAATTAAAGACATGATTTCTGAAAGAGAAGGTTGTTAGTCATCCTTCCTTATTAATATCTTATTTGTATTGTTCTTCCTTGCAAAATTTTCAAATTTCTGTTATATACTTGCAGGAGCTGAAAAGAGATATTATGAAAGGATTGGAGAACTTGAAGCTGAAAAGAATCAACTCGCAAATAGTCTTACTGCTCGAAATGAGAAGTATTCACGGTTGAAAGAACAATTTAGAATTACTACCGCGAATTTTAATAGATCTCTTGTTGTTGTCCGCAATAATGTCATTAAATTGGTTTGTGAAGATCATGATATTCCTTACTCTACGTACCCTGATCTTGCAAAGGAGTTTCCAGCAAAAACTCCAAATCTTGTTATTTCTGATAGCGAGACTGGGGATTCTGGCGAAGATGATATTGATAAAGAAAAATCTGGCGAGGAAGAGAAATCTGACGAAGATATAGATAATAATGATAATGATGAAGAAGAGAAATCTGGTAATGAGGAGAAATCTGAAGAAGAAAGGAAATCTGATGAAGGTGGTGATGGATCTACTTAGTTCTGTTTCTTCTCTTTTTCTTCCTTGTAAATTTTGTACATTTATTTTCTGCTTCTCGTAATATTGCTGCGAGTTTCTCCAACTTGATGTGCAAATTTCTTTTTCTTTTATCTGTACGAATTAGAAAATAATTCTTTTTCTACAACATAATCAATCAACACAATTATTATCCTTTAATTATCTGTATAAATGTATCATTTAATAATATCTATGCAATTTTATCATATGATGGATGAATAATAATTTCATCATTCTATGCATCCCCATACTTGCCTCTATTATTCATCTGCAATATGAAAAAATTGAGTAGAGATTAGAAATTAGTTGTAAATCAAATTAAATTTTCCTCAATATCGGCGATGTTATCGCTAGCAAAAATTGCATAACTTTATGATCTATGCGTATAATCGCAAATCTCATAAATTCTGCGAGCATTATCGCAATAATCTTATGGTCTTAATATGCCTTCCTAATTAAAGGTCTTATTTTGCCACATTTTTTCTTTCTTCGACAAAATCGCAGGACGTCTTTACATTTGCATGTATTGACCCATTGATATTGTCTTATCAATATTTTTTCAGCATCTCTGCGACAATATGATAAGTATAAACTCTCTTGCAAGAATTAAACCTTATGACATTGCCGTCTTGCGATAAAATCGCAGGACGTCTTTACACTTTCATGTAAAAACCCATTGATCTCATCTTAACTTTTCTCTTTTGGATTGTTGCCTCCGTATAATTTTCGTCACGCGAAAATATGACAGGCCTAAATTTTCTTGCGATCATAAAGCCCCATGACATTGCCGTCTTTAGACACTTATCATCTCCCTAATGGAGGGTGTCGCCCTTATCTTCCCCCTGGTTGCCCCTTCAAGGAGGGCACATCGGCCATACAAGACTAGCTCCTCCATTCCAAATTTGCCAACAACCAGTTGTTTTCGCAGCCTCTTGTCCTTTATGCCTATGTGGCTTATAGTTACAAAACTGCACCCTAAGTGGGGTTTTCTTTGGGCCGAGTGCATCATATCCAAGACTTTCCAAGGATGGCCAGGGTAGTTTCGTACACCCCGGGCACCCTTGACTCAACCGTTTACCTCGACGCCTTGGTCATACTCTGCACAACTTAGAAGAGATCCTCGGTCGTCCAACCAGGGTATAACCTTATAAAGCTGGAAATCCAAGGTCTCTCTCCTGGATGGGTTTTCTTTAACCCCAACGTCTCCATGACTCAGGATCCAGCAGCGGTATAACCTTACCCCTGAATCATGTAAAGAGATACCCCCTTATATGACGCACTATTAGGTATTACATTTGCCTCTTGCGAAATTTTATTCGCGAACTAGGGTGCACGCCATAAAGGTTCGTCCCATTCTATTAATCTCTGCGAAATTTTATTCGCGTTTCTCGCGAGTATTGTAACTCTGATAAAATTTCATTTCTTTGATCTTCTTGTAAAATTTTGCAATTATTTCAAACAGAGTACTCATTTCAATTGCATTTTCTTCAAACAAATTATGCGTAAGCTTCTTTAAATTTCATCATTTTACCTTTCTACTTACTATTTCCTAGTTCTGCTTTTCTTTTACGTTTTGCTATTTTTTCTTTATCTCTGCGAGACGCTCGTCATAAACTTCCTCTCGCTACTCTATTGTATCAATCATCAATCTTTCACATCTCTGTCGTTGCTTGATGTTGTACTTCCAATTGCTATTCTTCTCAGCTCTTTCCTCGCAAGATTTTATATCAATCTCATAACATTTCTTGCTTTATCCCCAATCTCCCTTAATAACTCCAACACCATTAGGATGAGGAAATTTAATACACTGGTGAAAAGTAGATGCTACACCTAATATCCCATGTAGCCAAGGTCGACCAATCAGGGCATTATAAGGTGATTCAATGTCCACAACACAGAACAAGATCTTTGAAGATATTCCCTTTAATGGAATCTGCATTGTAATTTCCCCTTTTGGTTTGTTAGCTGTTCCATTAAAGCCATATATTTTATATGTTGATGGTGTTAGATCTTCGTCTTTTCCACCCATGGTTTTGTAGGTATGATAGAATAAGATGTAGACTGAACTGCCTGTGTCTATTAGAACTCTATTGATAGCCCAAGAATCTTCATTTTCATCATCATTTTCTTCATATTCTTCTTCTACTTGCTTTGGATTTATATCTAACCTTACCACCAATGGGTTATCATGATGCTCTCTAGGCTCTGGTACTTCTTGTGGAGTGAAAGATATAGTTTACTTTTGCCATTCTTCTAATGGAGATGCTCTCGCAATATTCATTATCTCTCTTTCATCTGTGTCTCTCGCGAAGACTCTGCTTAGAACATTATCATGGAAATCCTCAATAGTTCTGTGTGAATGTACAATGGAATTACAAAACAAATTCTTTGCTTTAGCCCCAACTTCTATTACGAATGTTTCTTCTCCTTTTACAGTATTTACCCTGCGAATTTCTGGTGCTGGAGGCAATCGCTGAGATTGTGGATGTCCTAATAAAAAGTGGTTTAGCTTTCCTTGGTCAATCATCCTTAAAATTATTCTCTTTACATTCCTGCAATCATTTACTGTGTGACCATGAAAGTGATGGTAAGGACAAAATTCTTGACTCCGATTATTTAAATGCGTCTCCTTTCCCATATTCCATGGGGATGGTATATTTTCCATCAAAATGATAGCTTCCCAAAAATTTTCTATACTAGCATTTAGGGGTGGCATCTTGATTTCTTCCCATACTATCTTCTGATTACCTTGCCCTCTAAAGTTATTTTGCCTTTGTCCACTATAGGTTTCATGCGGCTGATCAAGCCTTTGAATCTTATTATTTCTGCCGCGATTGTAATAATTTTTTTCCCTTTCATACTCTTCTTGATCTCGACTTCCCATCGCTACTAACTTCTGATGATTATCAATCATCACTTTCTCTTGTTGTGCCTGCGAGGTGCTTGCCACATTGTTAATCATTTTAGGAAGTAAACTTCCATTTGCCGCTACTGAGCTGGTGTTTGTGATTGGATATGATTCCATTTCATTTTTTTTCTCCTCCAAAGCAATGTATTCTTCTTGTAGTTCTCGTAGCTCAGTCATTGTGATAGTATTTTTGATTCTGAAAATTTGTATGTACAGTAGATTAGTTGCGAACATTGCATTAATGAAAGACAAAATGAGATATCTTTCAACCACTCTTCCAGCCATCTCACTGCACATTGTCTTCCATCTTATGGTTAAGTGCTTCAAACTCTCGCCAACCTTCTGTTTTAATCCAAATACATCCTCAATGCCCGGCCGCGATGAATTGTTGCTTATATATGCTCCCAGAAATGTAGCTTGCAAATGATCAAAAGAAGTTATAGTATTTTTTGGCAATCCCTCGAACCATTTTAACGCCTCGCCAGTTAAGCTAGATGCAAAATACTTGCACAATACAACATCATGATTCTCCCATTGCAGCATACACCTGACATAAGCCTTAACATGTTAAACAACACAAGTAGTTCCATCAAAGATACTGGTTAATGTCGTTAAATTGCATTTAGGAGGTATTCCTCTTAGATGTACTTCCTGAGCGAAAGGGGTTCTCGCAGCTTCTTCAATTGCTTCATCAAGTTACCTTCTGCCTCCTTCTCTTCTATTGTTTATCATTCCTCGCATTTCTGCTAATTCTCTCAATATTTGCTCATTCTCAGCTGAATTTTGCTCCATTGGTCTTTTTAACGCAGTTCCCTTCTTCTACGTTCTTGTCTTTCTTGTCTTGCGATATTTTGTGCATATTCTTCTTCATCTTCATCCTATCTTTCTCTGCGATTTTATCTTTCACCTCCTTCTTGAAATCGCAGCTGATTATGCTATCTATTTTCTTCTCTGCAAATTTCTTCATTTCTCTTCGCTGTCTTTCTATTCTCCTCTGTATTCTATCATAATCTTCCTGAATATTATCATTATAGCGATTTTGTATACGTATCCTTTCTCGATTTTCATGGTTATTCTGTCGTACTGCCTCTTGAAACTCTTGTTCTTCTACTTCTGCCCTTAATCTTTCTCTCTCGCAAGCTAGTCGTGCTTGTTCAGCATAATGTCTCTCAATTTCTTCCTCAATTATTCTTCGATTTATCTGAATCTCTCGCCCATGTAATATCCTCCTACCTTCTTCTGGATTTTCTTCATCATTTTGGTTGATTCTTCCCTCTTGATTTCTATTGTTAAGTCTATTATCCAAAGTTTCGGCACGCGGATCATGGCGATTTTATATTACCTCTTCTTTTCTATGACATTGCTCTTCATTTGGATTTTGCATTTCCTCTTGGATATTTCCTCTAGCATTTATTATTGGGGAATTTCGTCTTAATTCTTCTCTTAATGATATTTCCTCTAACAGTACTTCTTGATCTTCTACTTTGTAATCTCAAATTCTCCATTCTCAACTCGTGATTTTGTCTTGTTAAATTTGCACGTTCTTCCGCCTCTAATCTTCTTTCCTCGTGTATTCTTTGTCTTTGATCATCTGTTGTTTCATCTTCGCCTTCTCCATGAATTAATCCTTCAACCACTCCTTGATTTCTTTCTTCTCTTCTTCCGTCTCTTAATTGTTGATCTTCTACATCTTCCATCGAATCCGATCTCCAAGTATGCACACTTACTCTATCATAATCTACATTTCTATCTTGTATCGGTGTTTGTTGATTCAGTTGTGGAATTTGATTTTCTCCTTCAATCCTTGTTCTATTTCTTCTTGTTCTTATCCTTAAAGATTCTCCTAATTTATTTGTTTCTCCACCTGCAAGTCTTTTACTCCTCCTTACAGTTGTTGATGGTTCTGATGTATTTCTTCTTCTTCTAGCAATTTCTTCAACTCTAACAATTTCTTCAAATCTTCAAGTTGTAATTAGAGATTTCTTAGCTTGATTCTCCCTGTTTCGGGCGCCAAAATGTAGTTGTAGGAAATCCTACACTACACCCTTGTTAAGAATTTGTAATAACCAATTCAAATTTGAAGATTAAGAACGACACTTTATTATTTGATTTTCAGAAATGTTTACAGGAAATGTAAGAATTCAAGAATATAACTTTTCTCTTGAAGTTTCTCTCTCCTCAAGACTTTCTCAACTCTCAAAAATACATCATCATCTCTCTGAATCTATTAGAACCCTTTATATAGGAAATGACAAAATGGATGACAGCTAAGTTTTCCTCTTATTTCGGATCTATTTTGCGATTGTATCGCGATAGTTATAATGTTCACTCTCGCAAGCTTTGTAACCATCGCGGGATAAACATGATTTTCTTATGTTTTCTTCAATCGTCAGCTATTACGTCACTCTTTTGACTGCTTTTGTGACACTCGCAAAGTGTAGTTGAAGATCTTGTGGTGATGCTCGCTGGGAAGTGTTTTTAATCTCACAAAAAAAGTGTTGTAGCGATATTATGGTCCTACACTTAGTCCTCCCAGTAATACTAATTCCTAGGATGGTGTATACTAAACTCTTCTTAAAAGTTGTTTTCCGATTCTTTCATTATCTATAGCTACACATAAACGTACAAAAAATGAAGACAACAATGGACACCTTGGTATGGTTAGTTTCTTGTTTGTAGCTATTGATGTTGGACATTACAAATAACCTGTACAATTTCCATTACAATCACTAGTAAACTGTGGCCTCACCAGATACAAACTTTAAAACTCACATGGTGTATGGAAGGACCGGAAACACTGTTGGCAGCCAAATGTAATCTGCACAAAAATAGGAAGAACTACGATTAGCTATTGCTAAAGCAAATCAAAAGAAACCAAAAAGTAAATATAATGATCATAGTTGGTTTCCCTTATATAATCCCAAAGCTGGCATACCAAGAGCATAATTATCAACTAATTGTGTTTTAATTAGTCCCGTTAAGGTACAATTCATGAATTAAGGTTGATGTTACAAAGTCTTACCGTTAGTTGCTTCTCCATATATGGAAGGTGTTAGTATTGGAGGACTAAAGTAAATTGCTCCAAATTCTAACATAGGAAATGAGTTAGTTTCTCTGGCAAACCATCTAGAACCAATATACCAATACAAATACCACTTTATTAGATACAATCTCGTTAAAATTTAACACAAAAATAACTGAAAATGAGCACAAAGTAACTCACTTTGCAATGTTCCCCACAGCTGCCCTATCAGAATTTTCGCACACAAAAAACACTTCAACTGACTAAAGGTATTAGGTAAACGGTAGAAGATACCCATAGTGAACTTACCAAACCCGAAAATCCACCTACCACTTCACAGATCTGTCTTCGAAAATTATGCTTTATTTGAGTTCTCTTCCGGTTCCCTCCACTGAAATTGACTCTAAATCTCTAATGACTTAAACTCATCAGAACCCATAAATTCCCCTCGAGAACGAGAATTCTTTGAGACATTTCTACAAACAGTTATCATGCATTAGTATGCCAGTATGGAACCTTGGAAAATCACTATAAACCCTTGGAAAGCATCATATGACTTCAAAGACTCTACACAAAAATTAAAACTCTACAATAAAATGACCCAATTAAGCATCAGATGACTTCAAATCAAATAATTAGTTTCTATATATATATATAAAAAAAAAAGGAACACCACAATCAAAACCCTAACTTTTTCATATACTAGTTAGCTCAAAAACGAAAACCCTAACTCTATCAAATGATTTCAGATAAAAATAAAATTAACAAAAAACTAGCTTATACCTGATGATAATCCACCAAAATCAGAGGTTGAATGATTTGATTTTCGATTCCAGGGAAAAAATTAGGTTTAGAAAAAAGTAAAGATTTGATTTCAGATTTCGATGGGTTTTGATTAGATTGCAGATTTGTTGAAACGAGGGTATTAATTTCACGAAAAACCTAAAATCTAAGCAGATTTGTCGAAGAAAAAGAGAAAAGTTTCTCTCTTCTCTAGACTGAAAAAAAAGTTCTTCGATGAAAAATTGAAAGAGAGAGAAAGAGAGATATATGTTTAAAAAAATTTAAGAAAAAAAATCATAAAACTAATAATAAAAAGAAAGCTAATAAAACCCCATGAACATCCTGTATATGACAAAAAAAACATATGTTGTGCAACGGTTATAGCCGTTAACAATACGTTGCACCACTAGTTTATTTTAGTAAATGAAATATAAATAATTTGTGCAACGGATAATCTGGTGCGCAACGGATATTAATGTTGTAAACTATGCAACGTTTATATCCGTTACGCACCTCCATAAATGAAGCATGGTGTAGGTACCAGATATCACAAGGCGTTAGCTTCCGAATATCGTAATAAATATAAGAGGAAAGAGTTACAAAATGACGCGATGGTAGAGGAAGCACGGGGAAGTATGAAGATTTGCAAAGATAGAATAATGTTACGAAGATGTATTACGATACTTCGCAATACATATATAGCTGTACAAATTTCACTATAAATAGGAGTTCAAATGTAAGATTCAGGAGGTTCTTTTTAGTGAGGGTCAGAATATATCTTAGGAAAGAGAATAGAGAAAGTTGTAACTATTCTAGTTCCATTTAGATATCTTTATGTAATCAATTGAGAGAATTAATAAGAAAATTGTCATTCATCATCAAGAACTTCTTAAGTTTTACAAATTCTACTGAGGGTGTAGTTGTAGGTTATTCTGCAACTACATAATTGGCGCTAGAAACAGGGATTTGAAGAATTCCTGCATTAGAGAAATGGCAAGAAGAAGAAATATATCAGAACCATTAACTGCAGTAAGAAGAAGTGTAAGACTCGCAGGAGGAGAAGCAAATATGACAGGAGAACCTAGTAGGAGAGGGAGTAATCTAAGAAATCAAGCTCAACAAACAATAGATCATGATCAAGTGAGTATACACACTTGGAGAACTGATACACCAGCAGAAGAATATAGAGCACCACAAATCATAAAAAATGGGAGACTGATGGGAGGAACAATTCTTGAAAGAGAAAGAGAGGTATTAGGAACATTGAGTCAAGGAATTCAAGAAGAACGAAGGTTTGAAGCTGAAGAACGTGCTAATTTAACAAGACAGAATCAAGAATTAAGGAGGGAAAATGAGATGTTACAAAGGAGGAAATCTCAAAGTGTTGCAAGATCAAATGTTAGACCAGAAAGAGAAGGACAAAATTCACCAACAATCAATAATGAAAGTACTATGCAAGGACAAGCACAGAATCAAGTTGAAAGAAACCAAGAGAATCGCTTCATTTTAGTACCAGACCCTCCTTCACGAACCAGGCCAAATCCTAGAGTAAACAATCAGAATAGTGAAGAAAATCGAGAGGAAGAGCAGCAACTTGTGGAAGAAACTGAGAGGCAACAAGCAGTACATCAAAAAAATTACGAGAATGGAGTAAGAATACATGAAGAGGCTCGTAACAATCAAAATATTGAGTATGAAAGAATTAAAAGAAGAATTGGAAATCAACGAACAGAAATAATGAGGAATGAACCAAACTTTCGAACCAGAATACAGGCGAATCAAGAAGAAATAAATCACAAAAGGAGGAGAAATGAAGAAGAAGAAATTCCTGATATTCGCATGAGAAGAATGAGAAGAATGGAAAGGGAAGAACAAGAATTTCAAGATGCTCTGCAACAAAACAATTGCGATAATTTAGAAAGAAGATATTTGCAAAATTGTGCAAATGAGAACATTAATGAATAATATGATAGAATGCGAAGGATAGCAAGAGAAGAGGCGCAAGAACGTAGAAGAAGAGAGGCTGCGTTGAAGAGACCAATGGATGAGAATTCTGAGGCAAATGCACGGATTTTACGAGAATTAGCGGAAATGAGAGGGATGATAAACAATATAAGAGGAGGAGATAGAAGGCAATTAAATGAAGCAATAGAAGAAGCTGCGAGGACTCCATTTTCTAGAGCAGTACAATTGGGAGGGATTCCACCAAAATGAAATCTGCCTACACTTACCAGTATCTTTGACGGGACTTCATGTGCTATTCAGCACATTAAAGCATATATAAGATGCATGTTACAATGGGAGAATCACGATGTTGTATTATGCAAGTACTTCGCATCAAGCTTAACAGGAGAAGCTCTAAAGTGGTTCGAAGGACTTCCTAAGAACACTATTACATAATTTAATCATTTACAAGCAACTTTCCTTGGAGCATACATCACAAATCATTCCTCACGGCTTGGTATTGAAGATGTGTTTGGTTTAAAACAAAGAATTGGTGAAAGTTTGAAGCTTTTAGTAAGAAGATGGAAGACTATGTGCAGTGATATGGCAGGGCGCGTAGATGAGAGATATTTGATTCTGTCTTTCATAAATGCGATGTTCGCAACTGAACAACTGTATGTTTGATCGCTTGTCAGACGACACAAATATAATTCACTTCCTCACTTAACTAATATGAATATAGTATTCGATAAGAAAGAGTTCGTATCCACAGAGAGGCGATTGTTGTTATGCAATTTTCATATTCTTATGTAACCAAATAACCCAAGTTGTGTTTTTGTTTTTATCTAAGTAATAAAATTAAATAAAGCAAGGTAAATAGTTGAAATAATCAATAAGGAGAAGATATTGGTTATGGGATAGTATCATTCATAAACATGTATTTTTCATCTACGATTAGAATTGGTATTTAATCTCTCAATTATCAAAAGTCCTAGGATATCTTGATCGCAAGAGTATCCCGTTTATTTCCTGATTTTATCACAAACAACATTAAAAGATGATATTGTGAAATCTTCTTAAAAAGCAACCTAAAGTGTAAAGCACAATTAGATTTAACTCCCTAAGAGCAATAAGTTCTATGAAATAAGACTAATCGATGAAAACAAACGTGTAAAAGCACTAATTCGTTTTAACAAAGGTTATGATTCATATGCGATTAAAAAGATGTATCACTACAAGTATTAACCACAAGATGCTACTAGAAATCAGAGATAACAACTTTTACGTATTGAAAACCCTAATATAGCTATAGAGATGAAAACAAATCTAATTGATTCCGGACTCAACCAAACTAGCATTCAAATCATATGATAATAAAACAATGAATCATAAACGATAAAATTGAGACAAAACTAATTCATAGAATCAAATAACATGCTTGAAGAAATCAACTTTTTATCCCATAACCAATTATTGTATTTAGCTACTCATATTCATGGAGTTCATCATCAAAATATTCAAAGGAAGAACTATGAAACATAAAAGAAAGCAAACCCTAGAAGTAGTTCTCTGCAAAAGATCCAAGAATATAATAAAACGTTGTATATAAGTTGTGTAGAAAACTTCCTTTTTATAGCTTTTTTTCCTTCCAAAAATAGGTTTTGTCTTCAAAGTCCATTAGTTGGAAATTCACCCGGCCCACCGTGGAGAGAAACCCGTGTAGAAAATTATGTCCCAAAAGTGTTCGCCGGAAAACTGTTTATTTGGCCGGAATACGGCGCCGGAAAAATGCCGCCGGCAACCTGAAAAGTATGTCCGTCGGGAGAATATTCGACGGAATATTCTGTCAGTCCACCGTCAGAGATAACAGTCAGAAGTCAAACCGTTAGTCAACGATCCAACTCGGGTCACCTGCCGAGTCAAAACGAGTCGATGATCCAACTCAGTCCAGACCAAGCCATTGCAATTTTGCATATGCCTTGCAGTTCACGGCCAAGATGGCCCAGCTTGCTATCTTTGTTTCATAGCCCAGATGGCTATATCTTGCATCTCATTTCCAGCCATGATGGCTATGAATTCAGCTGCCACTTACAGCCAAGATGGCTGTTCCAATGCCAACTCTGCCAACAACATTGCAACCTCTGTAATATCACCATCTCCTGTATCAGTAGCAGCATGTCTTCCACCTCCTAGCCATTCCTTCAATTTCTGTAGCTCTACAACCACCATCTAAGCTTCTCACCAACCTTGACAATAACACCATCATCTTTACATGATCTCCTGCATACCAAAACATGACTCAACCAATCAGATCCATCCCCTGCAAACACAAACCCCCACTTGCAGCTCAGCTGCTATTTCACATTCAACCATTCATTGAACCCCAGTTACACCTGCAATCTGATATTTCAGTTTCAAAGTACCCTGTGTTTGCTGCACCAGCTACTTCATTGTCACCAGCACACCCCATAAACACCATACAGCTTCTAGTTCACCACCAGTTGCATACACACCACAGACTCCTTACTGTAACCACCATCAGTTCATTGCTCACCCATCTAACCATTACACATACCAGGCAACATAGCCATTATCTCCACCTCCATTTCCACCAAACCCTAGCTACTTCATATCTTGATTTTCAGCCACAAACCATTCAACAGCAGCAACAAGTTCATAAGCTTCCTTATCCTTCTCAAAGCACAGCACCAGCATATGCCACTTAATTCTTCTAGCTGAGGTCACAATCACTGTCAAATGCAACCATTCAAACATCATTGCAGCACTGCCTGAAACACCAGATTCTAAATTCCAGTTATGAACTCAATAAGCCACCATCTTCACTAGTCACTCCATGTTCACCACCATTAACAACAAAACAACCCTTTTGAAATATCAATCACAACCTTGGGTCTGTATAATGAAACCCTAGCTTCCAAAAATATCTTCCTGCTGCATCTTCTCTACACAACAAACCCCCTTGTAATCTCAATCTCAAAGTTGTTATAGCATAAATTAGAACAAACCCATGGAATTCACCATCTTCCCTGATTCAGAACCCATCTTCAATTTTCAGCTGGAATTTCGAAATTTCTTCTTCTTCTCATCACAACAACAAGAGTCCATCGATTAAACCCATTACGAACTCCAATTTCTCAGATCTTCTTTCGACTTTAACCACCACAAACCCTCCTGTGACTTTCACAAATCCCTCAATCTTCAAGGCACCGCTGATTCACAAAGAACCCCATTTCACTTTTAATCTCTCAATTTCATCTCTCTGAATTTGAAGTTGAATTCTCTCAATTTTTCGATCTCTGAATTTCGATCCAAAACCAGCCGCAATCTCTCATCCGCTATAGACACAGACAGGGAGAAAAGAAAATGAATGATTGGAGAAATCATTTTTCTCTCAATTTTAGGTCTCGGGAACTAGAATTGATATTGGTACTCTGCACCAACGGATAAGGGGCTACCCATTCCATAAATGGCTTGTTGGTTACATAAAACCGTCAGTCTAATCCCTTGCTTAACTCAACCGTCAGTTATGAGAAACTAACAGTTCATTCTTCACTTCCTTCTCGCACACCTTATCCCGCTCCAAGTATAGCTCGCATGTGAATTGACCACTTTGCCCTTTACGCTCCAAAAGAAAGTTTTCTCCTTCTCTCGAGTTCCTCCACCTGCAGCAGCCTCCTCCTACTTCTCAAACCCACTTCATCTCTTAAATTTCTATTCATCACTAAAGTTGTCATGCCTTTCAGACAGAAATCGCATCACCAAAGCCGACATACTTTTCAGACAGAGATGAAGAAATAAAAGCAAATAATGAGAAATAGTCCGCCTCCAACGCTGTTGCCATGTTTCCTCCTCTTTTGATCCAAATGACTCCAAAGTACCTAAATACTCAAAAACAAAACATAAGATACATAATTTACAAGAAAAATAGCAAAGACAGCATAAATACTAGATATAAAATTAGGTGTTTACAACACCTATCAAATTCCCCCACACTTAGACTTTGCTAGTCCTCGAGCAAATCAAACAAAACAATTCTAAAAACATATACATACAACTCTGTCTCGTCAAGGCTACGGTTACTCTAAGCATAAATAACAAGCCTTTAAACCCCTAGGTGTCCCTAGTGGACGGGTTTTAGTCTCGTGAAGGTTTACAAGAGGTCTACCTACAAAACCTATATTTCCAACTCCGTCTATTTGTGACAAATCAATAAATGAATCCAAAATGACTGCAGGAGGAGGTACCTTGCAAATTCAATTCAAGTATTAGTAAATAAAGCTCTAATTAGATAGTCGAACAAGCCACAATACTCGGAAACTAACAAACCACAATCACAATGAAAATATTAAGAAGATGGATATAGAAGTAGATGTTGGCGAATGTTCACAAGTGTTCGATGTTTCCCATATCTGTCTGAAGGTCACTGCCAAGATGAACCTATGCCTATTGGATTGAGCTACTTGGTTTGAATTCTACATCAACTCACTAGCATATACAAGGGAACCAGGAGTGACTTTATTCAACCAATATAATACTTTCCTTTTTTTTTCCTTTTTTTTTTTAATAATTTTTTTTATAGACAACATGATTGGATCAAACTGGATCCAAGCGCATGATTCTTGTCAGCAAGTACATGATAGTTGCCTTGGATCCTGCATTCCACGCTTGTTTAGGCGACGAAGACAGGGACAACGTTTCACACATACTGCTATTCCCAAGTGTCATTTTTTATTCTGTTTTGGTCTAATTGGTCGGTCTCTTTTTTTTTTCTTTTTTTAGTAACTCAATCACTCTATTTCATCTTAGCAGTAATAACACGTCGATGTTTAGTGACCCACCAAAACACTTAGAGAACAATAGATAAATATGGAAAAATAAAAATAGAATGCGATATGGTGATATTCCGAGATATGGTAACAACTATCATGGTATTTATGATTATGAGCTATGTTCGTCCCTTTTAGTTAATCGGTTCCTCAACTCCTGCAATCAAAATGGTTCCATCCACTAATGGTGTCATCCTAAAGGCACAAGTTTCTAGATTTCGGAGTTCAAAAAGCACGAATCTTTTTCTTGGTTTTCTATTTTTCTGATTTTTTTTTTTTTTAAAACACACTAAAACAACTAAAACAAACTATACAAACATATAAATGCTCCCCCACACTTAAACTTTACATTGTCCTCAATGTAAAATTGAATCATCCAAAGAAAGTTCAAGGTGGGAAATTCCGCAAATGATATGCAAAAACAAAGAAAATAAAAATAAAAGCAAATGCATAAAAATAAAAAGATAAGGGTAAAGATACAAAACCGGTGGGTTGCCTCCCACTTAGCGCTTGGTTTAAATTCGTCAGCCCGACGTACTCCTTGTTTGTTACGCCTTAGACGGCGTCCAACACATTATGAAAATCTGATTGTATGTTACTTGAGTGTTTCCTCGCCTCAAAGATGTTGAAGTGAATGACTTCTTCATCAAACTCCATAGTTAAGGTGCCATTGTAGACATCAATCTTCGTTCTAGCGGTACTCAAAAATGGTCTACCCAATAGTAACGGTGTAGACGAGGATGAATTCACATTACCCATATCTAGAACATAGAAATCCACTGGAAATATTAGTCCTTTTACCTGCACCAAAACATCCTCAACAATCCCTTTAGGGTAAACATTAGATCTATCGGCAAGTTGAATAACTATGCCGGTTTCCTTAAGAGGACCAAGATTTAAAACATCATAAATGGAAGTAGGCATAACATTAATGGAAGCTCCTAAATCTAGCATAGCTTTTGTAAACCGTGTTTTACCAATTGTGCATGGAATAGTGAAACTACCGGGATCTTTCAATTTAGGTGGGAGTTTCTTTTTAAGATACGCCGAAGCATTCTCCCCCACACTCATTACTTTATTACCGGTTATCTTGTGCTTGTTAGTGCACAATTCCTTGACACACTTTGCATAGCGAGGAGATTGCCTAATTACTTCAATGAGTGGAATATTCACTTGGACCTTCTTAAAAACATCCCAAATATCCCTATCTTGTTCCACCTTCGCATTAGCTTTAGCGAACCTGCCAGGAAAAGGTAGAGGAGGAACATAAGTAGAAACAAGAGGTTTAGAGTTTGATTTAGTTACCTCAGGAGTTTGGGGAAAATCTGCGTTCTTTTCCTCCAAAATTGGTTCCTTTGGCGCTTCTTCTTCACCCGAATTTGTAACTTCGGGTTGCACAAATTGTGTACCACTTCCCAACTTAATAGCATTGACACCCTCACTTGAGTTAAGAGGTTGGGAAGGGAGTTTCTCACCATTTTGTGCATGCAACTGATTAATCTTCTCGGCCATTGAACCTACTTGTGTTTGCAAGTCCTGGACCACACCCTCCGTTCTTTGCATAAAAGATTTCAGCAACTCTTCCATATTGGACCCTTGATTTTCAAGTGGTTGTTGTTGTTGGAATTGTTGTTGTTGCGGTAGACCAACTTGTGATTGCAACTCCTTAATTGCATTATCCGTTTTCTGATGATTTAAAATCGCTATTTGTTGATTTTGCTGTACCACGGACATTAGAGCCTCCACCAAAGTAACCATCTTCTCCAATTCTGGATTATGCCCTTGTTGTGGTTGTTGCACTTGTTGTTGGAACTCATGCGGATGGCTGGAAACAGAACTTGCACTTGCAACTTGCTCGTAAGTGTTGGAGTAAATACCATTCGGCTGGGCTGAGAATATAGCATTTACATGCTCGACGTTCTCATAAGTTGGGAGTGATGGTTTTACAACCACTGCTGCAATTTGTTGCATCATTTCCATCATATTGTTCATTTGTTGACGTAATTCAATAATCTCGCCAACTTGATTAACTTCCTTGATAGATGGTTCTGACCCATGAATTGAAAATTGTTGAGAATTTGCTGCCATACTCTCAATTAACTCTCGAGCTTGTGTCACCGTCTTGTTCATAAGTGCACCACCACTTGCAGCGTCAATAAGATTCCTATCACTCGATTGTAGTCCTTCATAGAAGTATTGAATAATCAGCACGTCACTGAATTGGTGATGAGGACAGCTTGCCACCAATCTCTTGTATCGTTCCCAACAATCATATAAAGATTCTCCCATATGTTGCTTCATTCCGCAAATGTCCTTGCGAATTTGAGTAGCCTTTGATGCTGGAAAATATCTCTCTAGAAAGAGTTTCTTCATCCAATTCCATGTTGTGACACTTTCAGGAGGCAAATAATATAACCAATCCTTAGCGTTATCCACCAAAGAGAATCGAAAAACTTTCAACATTGCACCATCCGCATTAGTACCCGCTGGAAGCACGGCCATGGCAATGGTGTGGAAATCCATAAGATGCTTGTTTGGATCTTCATTCACCATTCCATGGAACTTTGGTAACTCTCTAAGCAATCCCGACTTTATCTCAAAAGTAGAGTTGGTTTGAATGCAACCCTGCTGTGTATCCAGCTTGTGAGAAGCCAATTCCTTGAGTGTACGATTTGCAGCGTCACCCATTGCTTCTTCTTGTTTGTACTTCGGTAAGGTACCTGAAACACACTTCTCACAAACAAGTAAGAAAACAAGATAAGAAACAAAAAGAAGTATGTGAACAGAAATATTAAAAAGAAACTAAAAACTATGATAACAAGCCGAATGCCTCCCCGGCAACGGCGCCAAAATTTGATCGCTTGTCAGACGACACAAATATAATTCACTTCCTCACTTAACTAATATGAATATAGTATTCGATAAGAAAGAGTTCGTATCCACAGAGAGGCGATTGTTGTTATGCAATTTTCAGATTCTTATGTAACCAAATAACCCAAGTTGTGTTTTTGTTTTTATCTAAGTAATAAAATTAAATAAAGCAAGGTAAATAGTTGAAATAATCAATAAGGGGAAGATATTGGTTATGGGATAGTATCATTCATAAACATGTATTTTTCATCTACGATTAGAATTGGTATTTAATCTCTCAATTATCAAAAGTCCTAGGATATCTTGATCGCAAGAGTATCCCGTTTATTTCCTGATTTTATCACAAACAACATTAAAAGATGCTATTGTGAAATCTTCTTAAAAAGCAACCTAAAGTGTAAAGCACAATTAGATTTAACTCCCTAAGAGCAATAAGTTCTATGAAATAAGACTAATCGATGCAAACAAACGTGTAAAAGCACTAATTTGTTTTAACAAAGGTTATGATTCATATGCGATTAAAAAGATGTATCACTACAAGTATTAACCACAAGATGCTATTAGAAATCAGAGATAACAACTTTTACGTATTGAAAACCCTAATATAGCAATAGAGATGAGAACAAATCTAATTGATTCCGGACTCAACCAAACTAGCATTCAAATCATATGATAATAAAACAATGAATCATAAACGATAAAATTGAGACAAAACTAATTCATAGAATCAAATAACATGCTTGAAGAAATCAACTTTTTATCCCATAACCAATTATTGTATTTAGCTACTCATATTCATGGAGTTCATCATCAAAATATTCAAAGGAAGAACTATGAAACATAAAAGAAAGCAAACCCTAGAAGTAATTCTCTGCAAAAGCTCCAAGAATAGAATAAAATGTTGTATATAAGTTGTGTAGAAAACTTCCTTTTTATAGATTTTTCTCCTTCCAAAAATAGGTTTTGTCTTCAAAGTCCATTAGTTGGAAATTCACCCGGCCCACCGTGGAGAGAAACCCGTGTAGAAAATTATGTCCCAAAAGTGCTCGACGGAAAACTGGGTATTTGGCCGGAATACGGCGCCGGAAAAATGCCGCCGGCAACCTGAAAAGTATGTCCGTCGGGAGAATATTCGACGGAATATTCTGTCAGTCCACCGTCAGAGATAACAGTCAGAAGTCAAACCGTTAGTCAACGATCCAACTCGGGTCACCTGCCGAGTCAAAACGAGTCGATGATCCAACTCAGTCCAGACCAAGCCATTGCAATTTTGCATATGCCTTGCAGTTCACGGCCAAGATGGCCCAGCTTGCTATCTTTGTTTCATAGCCCAGATGGCTATATCTTGCATCTCATTTCCAGCCATGATGGCTATGAATTCAGCTGCCACTTACAGCCAAGATGGCTGTTCCAATGCCAACTCTGCCAACAACATTGCAACCTCATAATATCACCATCTCTCGTGTCGAGCAGACATGTCTTCCACCTCCTAGCCATTCCTTCAATTTCTGTAGCTCTACAACCACCATCTAAGCTTCTCACCAACCTTGACAATAACACCATCATCTTTACATGATCTCCTGCATACCAAAACATGACTCAACCAATCAGATCCATCCCCTGCAAACACAAACCCCCACTTGCAGCTCAGCTGCTATTTCACATTCAACCATTCATTGAACCCCAGTTACACCTGCAATCTGATATTTCAGTTTCAAAGTACCCTGTGTTGGCTGCACCAGCTACTTCATTGTCACCAGCATACCCCATAAACACCATACAGCTTCTAGTTCACCACCAGTTGCATACACACCACAGACTCCTTACTGTAACCACCATCAGTTCATTGCTCACCCATCTAACCATTACACATACCAGACAACATAGCCATTATCTCCACCTCCATTTCCACCAAACCCTAGCTACTTCATATCTTGATTTTCAGCCACAAACCATTCAACAGCAGCAACCAGTTCATAAGCTTCCTTATCCTTCTCAAAGCACAAAGACCAAAGATCTGCCACTCAATTCTTCTAGCTGAGGTCACAATCACTGTCAAATGCAACCATTCAAACATCATTGCAGCACTGCCTGCAACACCAGCTTCTAAATTCCAGTTATGAACTCAATAAGCCACCATCTTCACTAGTCACTCCATGTTCACCACCATTAGCAACAAAACAACCCTTTTGAAATATCAATCACAACCTTGGGTCTGTATAATGAAACCCTAGCTTCCAAAAACATCTTCCTGCTGCATCTTCTCTACACAACAAACCCCCTTGTAATCTCAATCTCAAAGTTGTTATAGCATAAATTAGAACAAACCCATGGAATTCACCATCTTCCCTGATTCAGAACCCATCTTCAATTTTCAGCTGGAATTTCGAAATTTCTTCTTCTTCTCATCACAGCAACAAGAGTCCATCGATTAAACCCATTACGAACTCCAATTTCTCAGATCTTCTTTCGACTTTAACCACCACAAACCCTCCTGTGACTTTCACAAATCCCTCAATCTTCAAGACACCGCTGATTCAAAGAGAACCCCATTTCACTTTTAATCTCTCAATTTCATCTCTCTGAATTTGAAGTTGAATTCTCTCAATTTTTCGATCTCTGAATTTCGATCCAAAACCAGCCGCAATCTCTCAGCCGCCATAGACACAGACAGGGAGAAAAGAAAATGAATGATTGGAGAAATCATTTTTCTCTCAATTTTAGGTCTCGGGAACTAGAATTGATATTGGTACTCTGCACCAACGGATAAGGGGCTACCCATTCCATAAATGGCTTGTTGGTTACATAAAACCGTCAGTCTAATCCCTTGCTTAACTCAACCGTCAGTTATGCGAAATTGACAATTCATTCTTCACTTCCTTCTCGCACACCTTAGCCCGCTCCAAGTATAGCTCGCATGTGAATTGACCACTTTGCCCTTTATGCTCCAAAAGAAAGTTTTCTCCTTCTCTCGAGTTCCTCCACCTGCAGTAGCCTCCTCCTACTTCTCAAACCCACTTCATCTCTTCAATTTCTATTCATCACTAAAGTTGTCATGCCTTTCAGACAGAAATCGCATCACCAAAGCCGACATACTTTTCAGACAGAGATGAAGAAATAAAAGCAAATAATGAGAAATAATCCGCCTCCAACGTTGTTGCCATGTTTCCTCCTCTTTTGATCCAAATGACTCCAAAGTACCTAAATACTCAAAAACAAAACATAAGATACATAATTTACAAGAAAAATAGCAAAGACAGCATAAATACTAGATATAAAATTAGGTGTTTACAACACCTATCAATGTTCAAATCTTCAGAAGAAAGAATTCCATAATGATGACAGAGTTACGAGAGTTGCAAGAGGAGTACATTACATTAGAGGAAAAGCAAAACAATATGGAGTCATACCCAGTAGCAAACACTAACAATCAAGATACAGGAGCAAACTTACTTCCTAAAATAATTAATGTTGTAGCAGGTACTTCGCAAACATCCTCGCAAACCTCTTCGCAAATTTCAGAAGAGAAGAAAATCAATAATAGCCAGCCAAAAATGGTAGCAATGGGTAGCAAAGATAAAGAAGAGTATGATAGAGAGAGGAATTTCTATAATCGAGGAGGAAATAACCAGATCCCAAGATTAGATCAACAGCAAGAAAATTACGGGGGACAAAGGCAAAATTATTTTGGACAAGGGAATCAAAGACAAAATTATAACAATGGTCAAGGAGGTCAAAGAATGATAAGAGAAGAAATAAAGTTGCCACCTTTGAATACAAGTGTAGAAAAGATATGGCAGGCAATTATCCTGATAGAACATATACCAACTCCATGGAATATGGGAAAGGAACCACCAATGGGTCCAAGAAGTCATGAATTTTGTTCGTATCATCATTTTCATGGACATTCTACAAATAACTGCAATAATATCAAGAGGATTATCTTGCGAATGATTGATCAAGGAAAACTAGATCACTTTTTACTTAAGCAAACACAGTCGCAACAATTACCACAGGCTCCATTCATAACTCGCAGGGAGAACACAGTACAAGAAAAGGGAAAAGAAACCCTACATATAGAAGTGGGGTCAAAAGAAAGGAATGTTTTCTGTAATTCTATTGTTCACTCATATAAAACCATAGAATATTTTCATGATAATGTGTTAAGCAGGGTATATGCGAGGGATGGTGAAGGAAAGGAGATAATGAACATCGCAAAAAATTCGCGACTTGAAGATTGGCAGAAGCGTGAAATTTCTTTTGAAGCTACTGAAATTCCAGAAGGTTGTGAAGTACATGATAACCTATTGGTAGTAAGGTTAGAAATTTGCATGAATATGGAAGAAAGTGAAGATGATATGAAGGAAGAATCAATTGGTCTTAATAGAATTTTGATTGATACGGGAAGTTCTGTCAATATCCTCTTCTATTCTGCTTACAAAACTATGGGGGGAAAAGACGCAGATCTAATACCTTCTACCTACAGGATTTATGGTTTTAATGGAACTGCTGCTAATAAACCTAAAGGAGAAGTAAGCATGCGAATTCCCTTAAGTGGAATGCGAACTGAAATTCTGTTTTGCGTTGTTGATGTCGAATCACCGTATAATGCTTTGATAGGAAGACCCTGTCTTCATGGAATTTTGGGCGTAGCTTCCACTCTGCATCAATGCATAAAGTTTCCTCATATGAAGGGTGTTGGAGTTATCAAGGGTGATTGGGATGAAGGCAAGAAATGTTACGATACAGAGGTAGAAGTTTGCGAAGGAAAAACTAATGAAAAGGAAAATTGGAGGAAAAGAGCAAATGCTGTAAAAAGAAGTGAAAATTTAATGGTAGAGGATTAAGACGTGAAAGAATAAAATTACAATGTTAATCATACAGGAAATTTACGAGGATAACAAAGGGTGGTGATTTGCGAAGAAAGAAGAAAGAAGGTAATGAAACAAGAAGGTAATCAATATGTTTGCTCGTAAAGTATAACAAGATATACGTTAAGGAACAAGAAATTGAAATGAGATATTTTGCAACACAAGAAATTTTTTGTGATAAAATTTTACGAATTAAAACAATTTATTGCGATTAACTTTCATATAAGCAAGACGCAAACATTAATTTGCGAATAAAAGACCGCAATCTGTGATCAACTTTCAAAAAAGAAAGAAAGCCGCAGAAATATTACACAGGCAAACCTTTGTGGCGTACACCCTAGTTCGCGAAGAAATATTTCGTAAGAGGCAAATTCCTAAAGTGCGTCATTTAAGGGGGTACCTATAAGCATGGCTCAGGGACACCGGAACACCACCAAGGAACCTGAGTACATGGAACTTTACGGGGTACAACCCAATAACGGGGTACCTATCCGGGTTAGAAACCTTGGATTCTCACCTAATCTTGCGACATTACGCAATATTATGCGATGTAACATGATTTAGGTTGGGCGACTAAGACATACTGTCTTTCCCAAGAAGTGCAGAAAATGATCAAGGCGCCGAGGTACACGGTTTAGTAAAGAGTGCCGGGTGGGCTTGAATCACATTTGCCATTTTTGACAAGTCTTGGCAAATGATGCACTTGGCCCAAAGATACCCCATAGGGTGCAACCTCGTAACTATAAGCCCTATAGGCAAAAAGGATAAGAGGTTGCGATCAAAAGCTGGTTGTTTGCAGAACCGGATGGGAAGAGCTAACCTTGTATGGTCGATGTACGCTTCCTTGAAGGGGCAACCAAGGGGAAGATAAAGGGCATCACCCTCCATTAGGGAGCTGATACGTGCTATAAGACACAAATGTCACGAGGCTTTTTGTTTGCGAAAACATAAAGGCTTGTCATATTTTTGCAACAACTGAATTTCTGCGAGCATTTAAAAAATAAAAATAAAAATACAGATAAAGAGAACTCACAGAACATAACAAAGAAGTTAAGATGAGATCAATGGGTTATTACATGAAAGTGTAAAAACCTCCTGCGATTTCATCGCAAGACGATAATGTCACGAGGTTGTATATTCGCAAGAATGATCAAGCCTATCATATTATCGCAAATACAAAAATATTATCATAAAAGAGGTGGCAAAATAAGACCTTTACTTAGGAAGGCATGATAAGACCACAGCAATTAATGAAATTTATTCCATCAATATCATTGAAGAATTTTTACTGGAATATATATCATGAAGTTCTGACAAAGAAGGCAATTCCGTCAATATCATTGAAGAATTTTTACAAGAATATATATCATGAAGTCCTGCCAAAGAAGACAATCCCATCAATATCATTGAAGAATTTTTACAAGAATATATATATCACGAAGACATAACAAAAGATGCGATAGTTCGTATTCATTAAATTTTACGAGGATTATATACTTCTTATACTTCTTCATACATTGAATATTTCTCCATAGTTTGAATACTTCTTCAAAAACGTCTCATACTTATTAGATTTCTATAACGGATATTTCATATTTAGTAAATTTTGCGAAGATTAAATACTTGTTATACTTCTTCATACAATGAATAATTCTTCATGGATTGAATAATTCTTATACTTCTTCATACATTGGATAATTCTTCACGAATTGAATAATTCTTACACTTCTTCACACATTGGATAATTATTCACGGATTGAATACTTCTAATACTTTTTCAAAAATATTTTATACTTCTTATACTTCGTAAGGATATTTCATACTTTGTATTTCTTATATTTCAACGGGAGGATTTCTTATTCACAATTACAACAAGATGAAGCTTCACAAATTAAATTGAGGCAGATATACTAATACTTCCAACAATATTTAAGATATACTAATAGGGGGAAAGGGATACTAAGCTAAGTCTTTAAGATATATTATTTCTCTCCACATGATCAAGTTATGCGAATAAGGGAAACACTCAATCAAAGAAAGATCAATTCATCGTCGCAAAATTAAGACATTAATACTAGTTAAACTTCAAAAAGAAATTGTTGATTGATCAAAAGTGCAGGAAAGAAGAAAGTATTGTATTTAAACAGACAATATGAAAAGAACTAGAGCAGATATACAAAAAAGAATGAAGCTATTTTTCGGGTGATTTATTCCCATCAAAATGATCTTCTTTTTCTTCTTCAGAAGGATCATCTTCAACTTCACTATCGGAGATTTCCAGGTATGGAGTATCCTCAGGAATTTCTTCAGAAAGGAGCGTATGGTACTTCTTGAGAGGAATTTGATTGTCTTCACAAATCTTGCGAGTCATCTTAGCTCGGAAACGCTTGACATATAAACTATGATTGTTCTGGGAAATTAGAAATTGAGATCTTAAATCAGAAATCTTCTTGTTACGACTGGCAAAAATAGTTTCCAGATCATCATTCATCTTCGTATAATTTTCTGCAGCAAGGGAAGAAATTAAGGAATTGGTTAGCAAGTTACGAAGGAAAAGTAATCAAAATACTTACCATTACGAAAAATTTACCTTCTAATTGTTTCTTATCATTACGAAGAGAAGAGTTTTCAAGCTTTAATTGATTATTCTCCTCGAGAAGAGAAGAACTATCAGCTGCGATGCTCGCAGATTGTGAATTATCTTCGTGACGGGATGTTAATTCTGCATTATCAATACTTAAATCCTCTACTTTCTGACGAAGTCTTGAATTTTCAGCCTCTAACTTCTTACAACGGCTTAAAGTTTTCTTCTCAGCAATGGAATGACGTCTTTCCCAATCAGAAGCAGCTGCGCAACTAACCCTTCCAACCTGAACGAATAAAAAGGGTTAGAAATTAATGAAATAAGGGAAACAAACAAGGAATAGAAAAGAAACTTACCATACTCCCTAAAGCATATAATGTAGCAGGAGAGACGAATCTTGAAATTCCATTAAGAGAGTTGTTATTGAGTACAGTAGGAACTTTGCAAGCCTTCGTAATAATCTTACGAGCATTCGCAGTAGGAGAGTTTCCTAACCCACGAGAAGAATGGAGAAAAGCCTCAAATACTCGAACCATTGCTGAATCAAAAGTTTCCGCATTACTATAATCTTCATCTTCATTTTCATCAGCATCATCGTCATCTCCTTTATCAGAAAGGGTATCAGAATTAGAATTAAAGTCCTTCTCAGGAAATTTATCATCTTCATCACTTTGATCTTCGTCAACATCCTTACTAGAAGAGATCACATTGGAGTAAACATTGGTGGAAAGTTTCTTCTTCTTCCTCTCATAAACAACATCCTCAAGTTTCCTTTTTCCTTTGAGAAGAGCATCATCTTGACTACCAGAAGTTTGGGTTTCCTTCGCAGAGCGAAGTGTTTTTTGTCTTGCAGTTAGCCTTTTGGAAGAAGTAGAATTCTTATTCTCACTCGCAACAACCTCAGGAAAATCAGGAAGAGCCTACAAATTCAAATAAGGATAAGAAACAGAGGCAACAATATATTGTTTAGAAAGCATATAAGAGTGTTTCTTACCTCATTTGAAAATAAGTTGAAGAATAACAAGACAATAAGAAGATAGAGATACATACATTTTTATCTTCGTTCAGCCAAGAAAAGACCCAAGGTTGATAGTTACGATCATGAAGGTTCGCAGGAAGATCTACAATCCCAGAAATGTAAGAACCCGATAATGTTAGAGGGTAATTATACCAATCTTCGTCATGAGAACGGCGAGGGGTTCTATTATTTCCCGATGCATAATAAATATCGTGCATGAGTAGGTCATCTGCTGCAATATTAGATTTACGATGAAGACGAACACCCCAACGTTTATCTTCCTTCTTCGCAAGAATTAATGCGTAATTTTTAAAGAAACTCTCAACTGTATAGTCTGCATCAATAATTTCCATATCTTGAAATCCAGGTTTCCTAAGGTCAACTGAATACAAAGATTTTCCAGTAGCAGCACGAATTGCGACCGACCAGAATGCGAATGCAATCACCAGTCAATTGATAAATGGCACATGAAAAATTGGGGTGGGAAATAATTTCATAGAATAAAGGAAGATTGACATCATAAAGAGGGAGAGGAAGACCTGCGAGGATTTGACCTCGTGAGATTAAAATTTTCTGATCATTACAAGCAAGATTGGTAAAGAGCTCCACACAGAGAGAAGACTTCTTGTCATAACCATCAATTTCAGAAAGAATGAGGTCCCTATCAGCAAGCTCTACATTAATTTGTTCAATAGTTTTCTTCTTTGGAGCCATTGGATGTAGGATAGAAAATAGAAAGGAAAAGAGGCGAAAGAGATAAGAAATCGTAGTAGCAGAAAAAGGGAATAAATTGCAGAGGTAGAAGTGATGAAGAAGATGAATAGGATAAGAGAATAAAAAGAAAAACAAAAGATAATATTTATAAAGAAGAGAGAGTTCGATGAAGATAGAAACTCATCAATGCGATTAGACGTGAGCGGTTGAAAAGAACGGTTACGAAGAAACGTGTCAAAAATTCAATAAAAAGGGATAATACGTGTTGCGAATTTAACAGGTGGTGATAATTGTATTAAATTTACGAAAATAGAGGTTCTCATGACATTTCTTCTTCGTAGAATTGACATGAGAAGAGGCAAGATGTAGGTACCATATATCACAAGGCGTTAGCTTACGAATATCGTAATAAATATAAGAGGAAAGAGTTACAAAATGACGCGATGGTAGAGGAAGCACGGGGAAGTATGAATATTTGCGAAGATAGAATAATGTTACGAAGATGTATTGCGATACTTCGCAATACATATATAGTTGTACAAATTTCACTATGAATAGGAGTTCAAATGTAAAATTCAGGAGGTTCTTTTTAGTGAGGGTCAGAATATATCTTAGTAAAGAGAATAGAGAAAGTTATAACTATTCTAGTTCCATTTAGATATCTTTATGTAATCAATTGAGAGAATTAATAATAAAATTGTCATTCATCATCAAGAACTTCTTAAGTTTTACAAATTCTACTGAGGGTGTAGTTGTAGGTTATTCTGCAACTACACATGGCTAAAACCAGGATATGGTGTTACACAGCATCAAAGTTCAATTGTATCACAACTTTGACAACAATACTATGGTGATATGTATCACCCCCCCTTAGTCAATACTTTATCTCACATGAAAACCACTCCCACTTGCATAATGATCCGAAAACCATATGTATTTGTAATGTGAACTACACATTAATTCTCCCCCTTTTTGTCAATAAAATTGACAAAGGTACAAGAACGGGATCCTAATGAAATTATGTAAGAGACATTTCATGACCAAAGGTAAATGTATATCATCTTGTTTAGATGCAATCATAAAGCCGAAGCTAAATGCATTCATCAAGGAGTTTATAAAGATACAAGATAGCCCCTATAATATTCCACAGGCGCACTCCCACAAAGATTTGGCAATTAAGACTGAGTTCAATTAAGAACTCTCCCCCATATAATGTCATTCCCGAAAGAACAACAAGAGCGACCTTACTTCCACAAGAAAATAAGGATTTTCAAAGGCACAAATTCCATATTAATGATACCATTTTCATAAAGATCTCGAATAAAATGATACCTTATGTAAATGTGCTTAGTTCTTGAGTGCTCAACAACATTCTCAGTTATACGAATCGCACTTGAGTTATAACAAAAGATCTCCATTATCCCAGAGTCAATTCCATAGTCAGCAAGCATTTGTTTCATCCATAGAAGCTGAGTACAACATGAGCCTGCAGCAATATATTCTGCTTCACATGTTGAGAGAGATATGAATTTTGTTTCTTGCTATGCCAAGCAACAAGATTCAATCCTACATAGTAGAAACCCCCTAACGTACTCTTTCTGCCTTTCACACATCCTGCCCAATCGGCATCTGAATAGGCAGAGAGATCAGTGTTAGTATCAAAAGTGTAAGATATATCATACCCCACCGTGTGATTGACATATCGTATGATCCTTTTTGCTGCTGCAAGATGAGATTCCTTTGGATTAGCCTGAAATATAGCACAACAACCAACACTAAATGCAATATCAGTTCTAGTGGTTGTAAGATATTAAAGGCTACCAATAATAGATCGATAAAGTTTTTGATCCACATTTGTTCCTTTCTCATCTCTATGTAGTTTACCAGTGGTGGGCATAGGTGTCAGTTTTGGAGTTGACTTATCCATCCCGAACCTTAAGACAAGATCCTTAGCATATTTTTCTTGAGATAAATAAATTCCATCCTTATGTTGCTGAATTTGTAATCCTAAGAAGAACTTTAATTCACCAACATTGCTCATTTCAAATTCTTTGCCAAGAGAGACTTGAAAATCTTTTGCAAGTTTCTCAGAAGTTGAACCATAGATGATATCATCTACATAGACTTGAGCAATGACAACATCTTTCCCACTCTATTTGGTAAACAAGGTTTTATCAGCTCCACCTATTGAAAAACCTTTCCTAAGAAGAGAAGTAGTTAGTTTTTCGAACCAGGCACGAGGTGCTTGTTTTAGCCCATATAATGACTTTTTAATCTTAAGGACATGATCTAGGAAATCAGGATTTTCAAACACCTTAGGTTGAGCAACATAGACCTCTTCCTTTAAATTTCTGTTTAGGAACGCAGATTTTATGTCCATTTGAAATAGCTTAACCTTAAGAAAACAAGCATGAGATAATAATAACCGAATGGACTCAAGGGGTTCCACAGGAGCAAAGGTCTCGTCAAAATCAACACCTTCAATCTGTGAATATACTTGAGTGACAAGTCTGGCTTTATTTCTAACAATTGTACCAAATTCATCAGACTTATTTTTGAATATCCATTTGGTACCAACAATATTGACATTGGAGGGACAAGATACTAGTTCCCACACTCTTGTATCTGAAATTTATTTAACTCTCCGTGCATTGTATTCACCCAAAATGGATCACAAAGAGTTTCATCAATATTTCTCGGTTCAACTTGCGAAAGATAACAACCAAAATTGCAAATATTTTGAAGTTGTCCTCTTGTTTTAGAAGTATAATCTCTACCTCCAATAATACTGTAGGACCAGAATATCGCTACAACGGTATTCTAGCAAATAACAACTGCGAGTAAGTCGCGAGTTCTTTAACAATGCTTAGCGAGTGTCACAGAATAGGATAAGGAATGACGTAATGGCTGACGATTGAAGAAACATGAAAAGAGCATGTTTATCCTGCGATGGTCACAAAGCTTGCGAGAAAGAACATTATAGCTGTCGCGATACAATCGCAGAGTAAATCCGAAAGAAAAGGAAGACTTAGCTGTCATCCACTATGTAAATTCCTATATAAAGGGTTCCACTAGATTCAGAGAATGATGATGTATTTTTGAAAGTTGAGAGAGTCTTGAGGAGAGAGAAACTCCAAGAGAAAGGTTGTATTCTTGAGTTTTTACATTCCTTGTAACATTTTTGAGAATCATATAATAAAGTGTCGTTCTTAATCTTCAAATTTGGGTTGATTATTGTAGATTCTTAACAAGGGTGTAGTGTAGGATTTCCTGCAACTACATTTTGGCGCCCGAAACAGGGATTGAATTAAAGAAAATCACAGAAAAAGTGAAGAAGAAGATAAGACTTGTTCAAGATTAAGAAAATCATTAAGCAAATTGGTAAAATAATTGAAGGAAGAATGATCAGAATCAAAGAGGATTGTAGAAAATTGGAGTATGAAATGGTAACAAGAACAATGATTGATAGATTTCATGAAAATATTAAGGGAAAGATACATAAACATGATTACGAAGGAAGGAAGATTATGACGGTAGAGAAAATATCATCATTGAAAGATTGGGAAAAGCAGGAGATCACATTTACAGCAGCAGAAATACCAGAAGTAAATCTAAGTCATACATTTCCTTTGGTAATCACGGTATCCACTATACCAATGAGAAAGGAGGAATCAATAATATCTGTAGAAGAGTGGGCTATGAATAGAACTTTGGTGGATGCAGGAAGTTCTGTGGATATAATATTTTATCATACTTTAAAGAAAATGGGATATAAGGATGAAGAAATGTCTTGTTCAACATATCATATTCATGGCTTTGGAAAATCTTTAACAAAACCTAAAGGTGAAATAGTGGTACGAATTCCGCTATGAGATATTGAAACACAAGTAACATTATGTGTGGTAGACGTGGAATCACCGTATAACATGATATTGGGAAGACCGTGGATACATGCAATCAAGGATGTAGCATCAACATTGCATCAATGCATCAAATTCCCTATGCCCAGTGGAATTGGAGAAATTAGAGGAGATACATATTTTGTGAAGTTGTGTTATCAAATTGAAGTGAGAAATTGTGAAGAGCGTCCAAAGCTGCGGAAAACTCGTAGACAATTGGCGAAAGAAACAAAGAAGGAAGAAGAATTTAAAATTTACATGATAAGAGCAAAAGAAGGAAAAGGAATACCCAGTGAAGTCTCGCAAGAAGGAGATGAACTTGCGAGAGTTATGAAAACACCAACACCAATGGGAGAACCTGAAGCCAGTTACAATGTAGCAGAACCAACAAAGGAAGTGAATATTGGGAGTGAAGAAGAGCCTAAAATATTGAAAATTGGGACTAAAATGGAGGCAGAGGAGGAAGAACGAACTATAAATCTTTTGCGAGAATATAAAGACATCTTCGCGTGGAACATGGATGAAATGCCAGGGATAGATCCCTCAATAGCATGTCATAAGTTAGAAATCAACAAAGATGTAAGACCATTTAAACAAAGAATAAGGAAAATCGCAACAACATACCATTCCCAAATAGAAGAAGAGTTACAGAAAATGCTTGATGCAGGAATTATAAGGCAAGCAAAATATCCAGAATGGATTGCAAATATGGTGGTGGTCCCAAAAAAGAACAAAGGGATAAGAATTTGCATAGACTTTACTAATTTAAACAAAGCTTGTCCTAAAGACAGTTTTCCATTACCAGATATCCCACAAATGGTTGAATCAGCAGCGGGAAATGCAAGAATATCTTCATTGGATGGATATAAAGGATATAATCAAATTCCTCTCGCTGAAGAAGATCAAGAGCATACCGCATTTGGCTTACGAAGAGGATCATATCAGAGAATGGTGGAGAAGGTGTTTGCAAAGTGGATCCACAAAACATTAGAAGTGTATGTAGATGATATGCTGATCAAAAGTAAAGAGGCTGAGAATCATGTGCAAGATTTGAAAGAGATTTTTAATCAAATGCGACAATTTAATATCAAAGTGAATCCCGAAAAGTGTACTTTTAGAGTAACTTTAGGAAAAAATTTGGGGTATATTGTATCAAAAGAAGGAATACAAGTTGATCCAGAAAAAGTGAAAGCAATTCGCGATATGCCAACGCCTACGACGGTAAAAGATGTGCAAAAGTTGAATGGACTCTTAGCCTCGCTAGGAAGATTCATCTCGCGATCTTCAGACAAGTGCAAACATTTTTTCGATATACTCAAGAAGGGAACAAAATTCAAGTGGACAGATGAATGTGAAAAGGATTTTCAAGGAATAAAAGAACATTTAGTGAACATATCTATTTTACAAAAATCTGAACCAGGAGAAGAACTATTGATTTATCTCGCGACAACCACATACGCGCTAAGTGCAGTATTGCTGCGAGTAGATGCAGGGGTGGAGAAGCTAATTTATTATGTCAGCAAAACATTTAATTCAGCAGAAAGAAATTACTCAAAGATTGAGAAGTTAATTCTATCATTGATACATGCAACTTTCAAGCTTCGTATCTACTTTCAAGCACATAAGGTCAAAGTGTTAACAAAAGTGCCAATTGAATCAGTAATGAAAAATTCAAAAAGATCAGGCAGAGTTGAGAGATGGAATGCACAAGTAGGACACTTTGATATTCAATATGAAATCTTATCTTCGCCAAAGTCACAAGTTATAGCAGATTTCTTAGCTGAATTTCCTTTAGAAGATGATGAAGCTGTGGAAGAGATGATGGATGTAAAAGAAGAACATGGAGATCCAAAAGAACTATTAACAGAACCCAACAGATGGGAGATATTAGTGGATGGATCGTCAAATGGAGAAGAAAAATGGATTGGAGTTGTTTTTATTTCGCCAGAAGGAGAAAAAATAGCTTTTTCATTTAGATTGGAATTTGCATCCACTAATAATGAGACATAATATGAGGTCGTAATTCATGCTTTAAAATTTGCGATCGAAATGAAGTTAGAAAATGCTAGAATCACTAGCGATTCGCAATTGGTTATTTGCCAGATAAAAGGAGAATACACAACAAATGAACCATCCTTGAGAAAATACAAAAGACTTGTTAAAGAATTGTCTGCGAGAATTCCAAAAATAAAATGGAGACACATATCAAGGAAAGATAATAGGCACGCAGATGCTTTTGATTTCATATCCAGCATGATGACAAATCCAGCTGCGAGATGCATAAAAATTCAAACACTTTTATTACCATCGATAAACAAGGAAGAAGAAGAGACAGATGTGATATGGTAGAAGCTGGCGAGGAAGAATCAAAGAGCAACGTTACAGATTGGCGAGAAGATCTTCATGCATACTTGGCGAGAGGAGAAATTCCAAGAAATCGATTAGAGGCACATAAATTAAAAGGTAGGGCAACCAACTATGAACTAAGAGATGGAGTATTATATCGCAGATATTTTAGTGGACCATCGCTAAGATGCTTGACGAGGGAAGAAGGACAAAATGTGTTAAAGATGTTGCATAGTGGGGATGCTGGTAATCATAGTGGAGGAAGATCTTTGGCATATAGAACAAAAATGCAAGGCTATTACTGGCCATATATGCATGAAGATGAAAAGCAACTCTCAAGACGTTGCGAAGATTGCCAGCGATATGGAAAGAAGATACATGCACCAGGAGCACCATTGTCATCTTCAACAAGTGTATGGCCTTTTGGGAAATGGGATTAGATATTGTGGGACCATTTGTGCCGGGTTCTGGATAAATAAGATATCTAATTGTTGCAACAGATTATTTCACAAAGTGGGGAGAAGTAAAAGAAGTACAACATATCCGCGATAAAGATATTTTTACATTTATAATTGAAAATATAATTTGCAGATTTGGGATTCCAGCACAGTTGGTGTCTGATAATGGAAAGCAATTTGAAGGGAAAAATATAGAATTGCTACTCAATGCATTTAAGATAAAATGTGGAAAATCTACTCATTTATACCCACAAGCAAATGGTCAAGCTGAGGCAACCAATAAGACAATCGCAGACATCTTAAAAAAGAAGCTAGAAGGATACCACAGGGCATGGTGCGAGCAAGTGCATAATGCAATATGGGCTTACAATACAACTAGACGAGAAGCAACTGGAATGTCACCTTTTTGTCTAACATATGGGGTTGAAGCTGTGTTACCAACATAAGTTGCTATTCCTACAACAAAAAGAGAAGCATGGGAAAGAAATCTAAGTGCTGGCATGATTTTAAATAAATTAAACGAATTAGAAGAGAAGAGGGAAAAAACTTTACAACATATGGAAAATTATCAACGAAGATTAGCTCGCGAGTACAACAAACGTGTTAAAGAACGTAAATTCCAACCAGGCGATCTAGTGCTGCGAGAAACACCAAGTTATCAGCGAGAGAATGGTGGAAAATTGGCGAGAAAATGGGATGGACCGTACATCATTAAAGAGATAGTTGGAACTGGGGCATACAAACTAATGGATCCTGAAGGGAGAGATGTTGGTCAAAGACTTGATAGACCATGGAATAGACTATTTATGAAAAGGTATTATCAATGACAACTTCTGCGAGATAAGAGATACTGGTACGTTGTATGATGAAATAGATAATAAATTCTTCTTTCTCTATTATAACTGAGAGGTTCTTCTGATAACAAAGCAAAACAGGAATTGCGAGCATCATCGCAAGAAAGGCGAATAAAAATTTCGCAGAGATTAATAGAATGGGACGAAACTTTATGGCGTGCACCCTAGTTCGCGAATAAAATTTCGCAAGAGGCAAATGTAAGACCTAATAGTCCGTCATATGAGGGGATATCTCTTTACATGACTCAGGGATAAGGTTATACCGCTGCTGGAACATGAGTCATGAAGATGTTGGGGTTAAAGGAAACCTATCCAGGAGAGGGATCTTGGATTTCCAACTATATAAGGTTATACCCTGGTTGGACAACTAAGGACCTCTTCTAAGGAGTGCAGAGTATGACCAAGGCGCTGAGGTACACGGTTGAGTCAAGGGTTCCTGGGGCATACGAAACTACCCTGGCTATCCTTGGCAAGTCTTGGCTATGATGCACTCGGCCCGAAGAAAACCCCACTTAGGGTGCAGTCTTGTAACTATAAGCCATATATGCATAAAGGATAAGAGACTGCGAAAACAACTGGTTGTTGGTAAATCCGGATGGGAGGATCTAGTCTTGTATGGCCGATGTGCCCTACTTGAAGGGGAAACCAAGGGGAAGATAAGGGCGGCACCATCTATTAGGGAGCTGATAAGTGTCTAAAGACGGCAATGTCATGAGGTTTATGATCGCAAGAACATTTAGGCATGACATATTGTCGCGTGACAAAAATTATACAGAGGCAATAAGCCATAAGAGAAAATTTAAGATGAGATCAATGGGTTTTTGCATGAAAGTGTAAATACGTCCTGCGATTTCATCGCAATACGGCAATGTCATAAGGTTTAATTCTCGCAAAAGAGTTTATACTTATCATATTGTCGCAGAGATGTTGAAAAAATATGGATAAGACAAGATCAAAGGGTTTTTCCATATAAATGCTAAGATATCCTGCGATTTTGTCGTAGACATAAAATTTGGCAAAATAAGACCTTTAACTAGGAAGGAAAAATAAGACCAACAGAATAATCTCAAACATTAACTATTTCATTTAAGAATGCAACAAAGATTACTTCAAAAAAATTCAGAAACATTATTCAAGGTCTCAGAGCAGGAATACTAGAAGAAAATATCGCAGCAGTATTTATCACATCGCATATCTATTCTTAATATCGTAAGAAATATAGACACACAACTCGCAAAAGGAAGATACAGAAAATGATTCATTATTACAAGAAAGATAATGAAGGGCAAGTAGGGGAGTGGATAAATAAAATGTCATTATCTTCCTTGAGAATATTCAAAATAGCAGGAGTAAAAGTTGAATTCTAAAGTTGCAAAAAGTTACATTGCTCGCAAGAAAGAGGAAAGAAAAGAAAACAAAAGCAAAACTTAAGCCTCAACGTTGGTCTCGCCATATTCATTATTGCCAGAATTGTCAGCTTTACCAACATTCTTCTCCTTGTGAGTTTCTCCTTCTTTTAATTCTTCATCGGCGATTGCTTTACCACCAGTAGTTACTTCTTTGGGGGGACTTCTTTCTTCTTCACCATCTTCCTGATAAATATCTTCTTCAACACTCGGAAACTCTAAATCCTTATCCATGGGAAAAGGAACTTCATCATTATCAACTTTTAGAGGAGGAATAGATACAGGAGGAAGAGAGTGGGAAATCAGAATGTCGTTCACAAGAACTTCAGCACTAAGGTGAACCTTGCGAAGGAAACCTCTGTCACGATTTCTAATCTCCATATTCTTGAAGTATTCAAGATAATCACATCTTCTCTCTGCTTGGTCGCGGGATTTTACAAGATTGCAAGAAAGAACCCTATTTTCATTACGAGCTTTATCCAATTTATCAGTCAAATCAGAAATGGTAGAGTGAAGATTTCTTTCAGATTCTGCGAGTAACAAAAATAACAAGAAAATATTCAAATGAACATCTCGCAAGGAATATAACATAGAAATTTAACAGAAAAACCAGCAAGTGAGGCAGTCAAATGACTACCTTCTTTTTGTGAAGTTAAATTTTGGATTAGTAAACAACATTTCTCCCATTGATTCATGGCATCGTCAAACTTATCCCCAACTATACCCTTCAGGCGAGATTTTATGTTTTCTTCTTTGGAATGGAGATATGAATTATCTTTTGCCAATAAAGAATAAGATTCTTCTAATTGGGAATATTGTTCTTGAAGTTTGTTGGCCTTTAAACTAAGAGTTAATCTCCCCTTCATAAGTTTATCCATCTCAGCGGCAGATGATTCAGTTACTTCCTTGAGTTCATCCTTAAGAGAACGCAGAGATTGCTCTTGATTGTCACATATTCTTTGGAGATTACTCAATTGTTTCGAGGAAATCGCCATCAAGCTTGAAAATGTGTGTTTTTCTTGAGATAAAGTTCTATTTTCATCTGATAAAGATTCTGTCGCCAAACTAGCTTTGATTAACAAGTATGAGAGGCGAGTAATCTCGCTATTTAATAAATGTTGGCTCTGTGATAATTGATTATTCTCATTAGTGAGATTATCTATTTGATCAACTGAATACGTGTAGAGATTATCTAATCTATTAAACTGATCCATCCAAGAATCTTTTTCAGCACGAGCTTCTTCAACGATAGATTCAAATTTAAGTCTTTCAATGAATCGACTCTGATTTAAAACTAAATATACAAGCCAAGAATTTAAGAAAGAAACTTAATTATAGAGAAGAAGAAAACTTATAAGAACAGAAAAGCAAAAAGACAGAGGCAAGAAAATTATACCTTTCAGCTCACTATTTCTCCTGCGAAGATTCTCGCAATCAAGTGAAGAGTTGCGAAGCTTGTGATTAGAGTAACGCATTCTGAAATTTTGGCTTGAAGGTCTCTCTTTAGAGCTTCAATTTCATTTTCTAGAGACGCTCGCGAAGCAGTACAGTCAGAGCCAAAATACTTAAGTAAAGTCTCACAAACTTCATATTTGAAGGGATCATTAGAAGATTTCCTAGCATCATCTAAAATATTAGATAAGACTTTGAAGGCATCGTCGATTCCTACTGATGCTTCATTAGATGAAGGAAGAGATGCAGAAGGTGAAGTAGTAGTAATGGCGAGTTGGAGATCTGGATTATTTGCGATGGTTGTATTATCAGAAGGAGGAGTTTCTGGAAAAGTAACAGTTGAAGGCAATAAAGGACTAGAAGGAGTTTCAGTCACAGCAATTTTAGGAGTTTGGTTTGTCAAAAACTCAGTAGAGATGGGGGTATTGACAGCGAGGTTCTCGCAGATAGAAGAAGAAGGATTCAATTGCGAAGGTGTGGGAATAACTCTCGCAAATGTCAGCTGGGGAGTAATGATATCAGCCTCAAGAGTTTTAAATTGGCGGGATCTTTTGTGAGGTCTAGCGATATTCTCGTCATTCTGCGAATAATAACTTAGATAAGAAACAGAGGCAACAATATTGTTATTAAGGAATAGAATGTGTTTCTTACTACCTTATTACTCGCAGAACTCTTCTTCGTCTTTTCCGTCAGCCTCTTGCGAGGATTAGGGTTTTGAATTACAGACTGGGTATTAGGAGTAGTTCCACTGAAGAGAAAACATAATATGAGAATTATGAAGAATCAAATAGAGAAGATTGGAAGATATGAGTAAAAATTGGTTCAAACAAATATCATAATTGAAAAACATACCTTGATGACTCCATTAGAACAGTAGCAGGAGAATATGAAAGAAGGAGAAAATTTGCAGACGGAAAACAAAACAAACAGATGAAGAAGATAGAAAAGTAAAAGAAGAAAATTAGTTTTGTAACCTAATCCTACCTTTTATAGGCAAAAGGGGATGACCTGTTGGTTAGAGACGTGTCGGTAAAAAGAAGAATTTACAACATGTGTAAGCGATTAAGCTAAAATAACGGAGCCATGTCAAGAAGAAAATATGGAAAGAAAATAAGTTGTGAGCACTATGAAGAGTTGAAAATTCTCATATCTTCTCCACTTTGCGAAGAAGACATGAGAAGAGGCAAGATGTAGGACCAGAATATTGCTACAACGGTATTCCAGCGAATAACAACATTTCTGCGAGAATGCCGCGAGTTCTTTAAAAACGCTTGATGAGTGTCACAGAATAGGATAAGGAATGACGTAATGGCTGACGATTGAAGAAACATGAAAAGAGCATGTTTATCCTGCGATGGTCACAAAGCTTTCGAGAAAGAATATTATAGCTGTCGCGATACAATCGCAGAGTAAATCCGAAAGAAAATGAAGACTTAGCTGTCATCCACTATGTAAATTCGTATATAAAGGGTTCCACTAGATTCAAAGAATGATGATGTATTTTTGAGAGTTGAGAGAGTCTTGAGGAGAGAGAAACTCCAAGAGAAAGGTTGTATTCTTGATTTTTTACATTCCTTGTAACATTTCTGAGAATCATATAATAAAGTGTCGTTCTTAATCATCAAATTTGGGTTGATTATTGTAGATTCTTAACAAGGGTGTAGTGTAGGATTTCCTGCAACTACAAATACTGTTGGGATTATGATTCCCTTGAACCCAGAGGTGTCGAGGAAGGACACATTCTTGTTCAACAAGAGCAGCCTAATCAGTGCTCTTCTCCTCGTCATTAGAAATATCAGGATCAGCAACAGTTGGGATAACTTCAACTGATTCTGGGATTTCTTTGACTTTCTCAATTGTCTCAATTGTCTCAATTAGCAAATTTCATTTCAAGGAATATTCGGAACTCGGTTTCTCTTGCAGATAACAACAATCTTACTACCGTTCCGAACAACCAGGAAATCAAGGCGGTAGTGGATGCTATGAATGGTATGGGGGATCCAGGTCAGGATGGCTTTGGCGACATCTTCTTCACTTCTTTCTGGGACATAGTAGGTATGGACGTAACTAATTTTGTTCGGTTCTTTTTTCAAAAAGGGTGGTTGATCAAGAATGCAAATCCAAGTCATGTTATTATAATCCCGAAAGAAATATGTGCAGATACGATAGACAAATTTCATCCTATTTCTCTGAGCAACTTTTACTTCAAGATAATTGGCAAGATTTTAGCTAATTGTCTGAGCCCAATTGCTTCAAAAATCTTCTCTCTGCAACAGAGCTTTTCTTAAAGATATGAATATCTTTGACTGCATTGGAACTACTTCTGAGGCCATTAACATGCTTGATCACAAGTGTTTTGGAGGTAATATTGCACTGAAATTCGATATTCGTAAGGCATTTGATACTCTGAATTGGGATTTTCTCATTAAGGCGCTTCAGGGGTATGGTTTCTGCGACACCTTTGTGGGGTGGATTAGATCAATCTTGAAATCATCTATATTGTTAATTGTTATCAATGGTAAGGCGATGGGCTACTTTACATGTGCCAGAGGAGTGCGCCAGGGTGACCCGCTATCGCCAATTCTATTCTTTTTGGCGGAAGATGTTCTAAGTAATGCAATCTCTGGAGCATTCAGGCAGGGAAAAGTTCACCGCATATCTTCTCCGAGAGGTATAATATATCCGTCACATGTTCTCTACGTGGATAACATAATGGTTTTCTGCAGGGGTTAGAAGAAAGACATTCGAGAGCTAATGAACATTTTTAAGGAGTATGGTCTGAACTCGGGGCAAATTATCAGTGCTTCAAAGTGTAGAATGTATTCAAGTAAGCATGTTTATGATAGAGTTTCTATTATGGTGAATTCTTATAACATTCCTACGGGATCTCTCCCGTTTAGCTATCTGGGTGTTCCAATATTCCAGGAAAAGCCTAGACAAAGTCATTTTAGAGAGATTATGGATAAAATAAAAATCAAGTTTGCGGCGTGGAAAGGAAAATCCTTATCTATGATGAGTAGGGTGGAGCTGGTAAAGTCGGTCATAGCAAGCTCTACGCTGTATAGTTTCCATATATACAAATGGCATGCGTCTGATGTTAAAACTCTTGAGAGATGGGTTAGGAACTTTGTCTGGTCGGGTGATATAAACATCAGGCATCATAATACTGTGGCGTGGGAAAAGGTGTGTCTCACGGTTAATGAAGGTGGACTAGGAATCAAATCTATGAAAAGCTTGAATGAGGCGGTTATAATGAAAATGACATGGAAGCTCATGACAGAGTGTTCTGACTATGCTAGTTTCCTAAGGGTCCGTTTTGCGGGTGCTGTTTATAAAAAGTCCTTTATTTGGCATGGTTACAAAGAACAGTTGAGAATAATCCAAGAAGACACTATTTGGTTAGTGGGAAATGGGAGAAATTTTGATTTCTGGAATGAGATTTGGTGCACCAATTTGAATTCATCAATTGGGGATTACTTGGAGTTAGATACCTCTAATATTCAAAATGCAGTGGTAGATTTTATAGTGAATGATCAGTGGGAGGTTCCGTCTTACATGTCTGAGTTATCTAGGCAGATTTAACAGCTAATTAGGGAAACACCTTTTGCTTCTCATATGGAGGACAAGCAGGTGTGGAGGGGAAGCACTGATGATAAGATTACCACGAGGAATGCCTATGATTATCATAGACCGAAGGGTAAGAAAAGGTGGAGTTCAAAGAACTATGGTCCATAAAGATCCCTCCAAGTCGTGCTTGCACGGTCTGGAAAGTTTTAAATAATCGAATAGCTACGGATGATAATGTAAAGTTCTACGGGGCAGATACGGTGAACTGTTGCAACCTTTGTCCAACTCCGCGCTGCTGTGAATCTCAAAGTCACCTATTCTTTGATTGTGTCTTCGCTAATTCTATATGGAATTGGATAATGTAGGTGTTCAGGCACAGGCTAAACTGTTATAATGTTGACACCATCTTTGACTCAGTAGGGGGTTTTTCAGGCTGCTCCCAAACTAAATATCTCCTATGGATTGTTGTGACAAGCGGAATATGGCTGATCTGGTTCTGTCGTAACAATATCAGGTTTGAGCATCAAAAAACTTCATCTAATCAGGCTATAACTCAGTTAAAAAATTTAATAGTGGAGTCAAGCATACACAGTGGAGGCTACTCTTTTTATACGGTGGCAGATAAGTTCATTCTGGATTTCATGGGCATCAAACGACGAACTCCGAAAATGCCGAAGGTGGTGGTGGTTAAATGGAGTCCTCCGTTGTTTGGTTGGATTAAAGCCAATATTGACGGCTGCTCTTTGGGTAACCCGGGTCCATCTGGCTGTGGCGTGGTCTTCAGGGAATCGAATGGTCTGGTGAGAGGGTGTTTAGCACAAAATTTAGGATTTACAAACTCGACGATGGCTGAACTGTGGGGATCAATTTATGCTTTAAGATTGGAAAAGATTAAGGGAATTCGTAAGCTTTGGATGGAATGTGACTCAACTTTTGTTCTAAAAGCTATGCAAAAGCCTGAGTTAGTACCGTGGACACTGTCGACACACTGAAATAATTGCTTGAAGTTCAAAAATTCTATTCAACTGATTTATACTCATATTTTTCGTGAAGGTAATTTTGTTGCAGACTTACTGGAAAAGCACGGCGCTATGACGGAAACTCGTTGGTGGACAGAACCTCCAGTTTTTACAAGAAGCAAGATTTCAATAGATAAATCCGTTTTTCCCTTATACCGTTTTAGTAATATGTAATTTGCTTTGTCTTTGTTTCTCTTTGCTTTGTTTGTTTATCCCTTGTCTATTGGAGGTAAGGTTTAGCCCCCCTCCTTCTTTTTGCTTGTTTTAATAAAATTCTCTTTGGAAAAAAAGAAAAAAAAAAGCAGGAGGATTATCATGATGAAAATCACTAATATCATTAATAATAACATTAGTAGACTCCATCATAACTTGGGTTCTAATATTAAACACTCGAAAACCATGACTATCAGAGGCATAGCCAAGGAAGATACCTTCATCACTTTTAGTATCAACTTTCCCTATATGTTCTCGATCTTTTAGAATGTAGCACTTACTTTCGAACACTCGGAGATAGTGTAAGTTGGGTTTTCTACTGTACCACAACTCATAAGGAGTGTTTAGGGTTTTAGACCATTGGTAGACATGGTTGATCAAATAACATGTTGTGAAGACTGCTTCTCCCCAAAATCCTAAAGGTAAGTTTTTGTTATGGAGCATCACCCTGGCCATTTCCTGAATGTTCCTAGTCTTTCTTTTTGCAACTCCATTAGCTTGAGGAGTAATGGGTAGTGAGTATTGTTGAATAATCCCCAGTTTGTCACAAAATTCAAACACATTAGTGTCCTTTAATTCAGTTCCACAGTCGCTTCTAATTTTCTTTAGTTTGCGACCTTGTTCGTTCTGGATTCTATTAACAATAATGTTGAATTCATCAAGGGTTTCAATCTTATAAGAGTTAATCTGGTGTAATCATCTACCATAACTAAAGCGTACTTCTTACCCGCAACCGTGGGTTGTTGAATAGGTCCGAAGAGGTCCATATGAATTAAATCAAGTGGAGCTTTGGTGAGAATATCTCGAGATAACTTATGGTGAACTTTTGTTTGTTTACCCTTTTGATAGGCACCATATACATCATCAATCTTTGCATTGTTTTTGGGAACACCTGTAACAAGTTCTTTATTAATGATCTTAGTTAGAAGATGATAATTAATGTGACCAAAACGCTCATGCCAAAGATGTGTAGATTCCACCTTAGTCAAATTGCAACAGTTACTGAACTGAGTATCCAGAAGATAATATCCATTTGTCTGAAAAATTACTTTCCCAGCTTTGTCTATAATGTCACATCCATTTGCATTGAAGACGACTATGAGTTCCCTGAAAAATTACCATGAGTTCCCTGAAAAATTACTTTCCCATGAGTTCCCTGAAAAATTACTTTCCCAACTTTGTCTATAATGTCACATCCATTTGCATTGAAGACGACTATATGGCCTTTGTCACAAATTTGACTAATAGAAAGAAGATTTGTAGTCATACCTTTTACGTATACTACATCATGGATTTCAGGTACGCCGGGAAGTTTGATCGTCCCCTTCTTTCTTATGTAGCAGCACCTCCCATCTCCAAATGTTACAGGGCCTCCTTCATAGTCGTTCGAAGTTATAAACCATGAGAGATCACCAGTCATATGTCGGCTACATCCACTATCAAGAAACCATTGAAAGAGCGATGTTGATTTGAAAGCATGTTTAGGATTTCTTGTTAGTTGTGTACATCATTTTAGGGAAGCAAATAGTTGTTCAGCTTTCTTATGAAGATTACTTGCAACTTTTATACTTTTCCGGTAGGACATACAAGTATGTTTAAGGTAATTATAAGAGTCACATAACATACATGAACCAACATATTTAATCTCGTTTGAGTAATTTTATTTCAATTAGATTTCACAAGGCCCAGACCTCGTTTATCATATGACTTACGACTATTCTTCAGAAAAGAACGAACAGAGTTATTCAAATCCATTGAAGGAATTTTGACATATTTCAAATCCTTATACATTGCGATTTCTGCAACAAGATCAGAGTTGATCCGGATTTGTTTATTTAACTTTTTCTGGAGAATAAAAAGTTTTTCAGAACTTCCTTTACGATCAGAATTTATTCCTGGTAAAGCGTTTATAGAGACTTTACTGTCCATATAGTCATATCGCTTATAAACACAGACTTATAAGGTATTTAACGTGTTTTCTTGCTCTAATACCAATTGAAAAAGTGTGCGTCTAACTGTTAGAGCATTGCTCGGTCGAACTCGCAAGCGTTTCTATCTCAAGCTTGTTTGTCAAATTTAGTTGTCAGAACTATATGTCTTGATTTTTAGTCTACTTATAGTTAAGTCTCGGACTAGGATATCTAAGTGTAGTTGAGCTCCAAACTCCACCGCGATCATCTTACGAAGACGAAGAACTGCTCAAGGAACCAGTGGAACTTCATTTGACTTAAAGGTATGTGGAGAATTGAACTTATTTATCACTCAAAAGTCTATCTACTCTATCTCCTACTCTTGAGACAAAAATCATATAAGTATATAGATTTCAATTATACACATTTGCTATTTCGAGCCGAGTTTATCTCACCTATCTATTTCTCGAAATATGTGTTGGTAAGCTTTCGCTTTAACCAAGTTCATCTTTACTCGTGACGAATGTCATGATGACATTTCAATATCTTGAAAATCGCTTTGATGAAAAATAGTTTGTGAATAACAACTATATAACATCATATAAGAATGTTTCAATGATTGAGATGTAGAGTTGAGATTATGTAACCATCTTTTGATATAAGTATATATAGTGTGTTCGTACATTAGTGTATAAATCCATAAACCGGGAACCAAGTGTATGCATATGTGTGTATACGGAATTGGTGAAGGAGGCAGGTTAAGTATGCGTACCCGTAAGCATACTGGCAGAAGTTTTCTACCCGAAATTTTCCGCTGAGTTTGGAAACCAAAACCGACTCAAATCCGGTTGCTTAAGTACGCATACCTGTACACATACTTGAGCTGGTTATTTTCTCAAATCGGTGGTTCATGAACTTAAACAAATAAATTATAAGGAATGCAATCCTTGCAAACCGTGGCTATTATGTCCATGAATTGATCAAACCGATATTGTTTCAATTGTTTCTATCCATAAAGACATAAGCAATTAAATAACTCTCCAACTAGTTTTTTTTTTGAATCATTTGAACTAGTTGTGATAAAGATGAATATAGTTAATATGGAAGTGCTCATATGGCTAACCATTGGTTAACTAGTGTTGAACCAACTAAGTGTACATGTTTAGGTACAGTTACTCAAACCTAAATGAAATACATTTCATTTGTGTATAACAAGCTAAGATTCGATCTAACGGTTGAAAGGTATTAGCTTGAATCTAATCAGGTTTTCATCTAACGGTGAATATTGAATGCTTTGTTACCAAGGTAACTCAGATTGCAAACCCTGATTTGAAAACTATATAAATGAGAACTCTAGCAACTGGGAAACCTAATCCCCACACCTCCCGTGTGATACTAGTTATGTAAGCTAGAGTCGATTCTCCGTTAACCTGAGGTTTCTGCCAAGACCCTGTAGGTTAATGACTTAAAGACTTCATTGGGATTATGAAGCCAGACCCAACTATTTTCTTTGTAGTTGCGTGATCTGATCTTGCTGTTTCTATCATGATTGAGTGCAATCGTAAGATTGGATTGAGATTAATTTCTCCGATAGGCAAGATAGAAAAGTATCCACAAACAACTTCGTCTCATTGTTTGTGATTCCGCAATATCTTGTTTCGCTAGTCGATTAAGATTATTGTGAGGTGATTGATAATTTTAGGCTGTTCTTCAGGAATATAAGTCTGTGTTATCGATTGGTTCCTGCTCACCTTAATTAATCAAAAGATGAAACAAAACTCGTAGGTACTTCTGTGGGAGATAGATTTATCTATTACTGTAGACTTTTCTATGTGATACAGATTTGTTTATTAAAGTAATCAACTTTGGGTCATAACAACTCTTAGTTGTGGGTGAGATCAACTAAGGGAATCGAGTGCATAGTATCCTGCTGGGATCAGAGATAATTGATGAGTGCCAAATATTGCATATTCATACACCTTTTCATTGGCACTTAACTCATCTTTCGCGCTTCAAAGTCATATATTATCCCAAATTCTGCATTCTTACCATCTTCAAGAATAAATATTTGTATTAATTAATTTTGTGTTTTTAAGTACTAAATAAAGCTTGGAAGAATTGAGAAGACAAAAGAGAAGAAAGTTTGAAGCGTTGCAACCCGCTCGCGCATCAGTGGCAACCTGTTTACAAATTCATGGGATTAAACAAACCCATGATCCAAAACCCAAGACCCAAATCCATTTCCACCTCACACCCATTGGATTCTTTCCAAAACATCCACCTCACCCCCATTGTATTCAATTCTATCCATCAATTAAGAAAACATGTTTTGTTTAATTGTTGAGTGGTTGCTACAGTGAAATTCGGATCCCAAGTGTGAGAGAATTTTTGTGTATAAATAGAGAGGGTTGTTGTGTTCAAAACTCATCCAAGAATAGCTTGTTCATGTTAGTTTATCAAATTTCAATTTTGTTGTAATGTTCTTCATGTTCTAATTTCATTTACTAGGGTTTAGATGAAGCCCTAATCTCATTGGTATGTATTCATATCTTGTATCTTATTCTTGAAAGTTTAGAATTGTTTAAAGATATAATTTAATCCAAGTTTTTCAACATCTTGCTCTCACAATGTATGCCATGTATCCATTGTAGTTAGAATATCTCTATGTTGATTATGCTACAACTCATGCTTAACCAAATATTGATCTTTAGATTAGTTGTGCTTAATTAGACAATTAATGCTTTGGAGAAATACTTTAGTTGTGATTAAATTATCCATTGGAGAAACACCTTAGTTATACGGTAGACTTGAATCTACTATAAGGACAAGAATAATATTACAAGTTGAATGCATATCATAGGTTATTGGTGGATTTGAATACCCTAGTATCCATATTATCATTGTTTACATATCTTGTTATTTGCATCTTTTACTTTTATTATTTCAGTCACTTGAAAATCATATCGTCGTATCGACAAAATCAAACCCCTTTTGGTTACTCTCTGAATCAGGATTTAGAATCAACTTCTACACTCTCCAAGTCTCTGTGGTTCGACCTGTGCTTTCCCTGTGTTGCTTGTCGACACTATGCACTTGCAGTTTATACATAGAAGTAGGTATCTTTCCGAGCCTACCAAGTTTTTGGCGCCGTTTCCGGGGACTCGGTAGTGGTGTAGTTCATTTTTCATCTCCTGTCACTATTCATTTTTCATCTCCTGGAACTGTTCACGTATTACTGTTCACAGCCTATTTTACACTTTTTTTTTTTTTTTTTTTTTAATAATTTTTGCTTTTGCTTTAAAACTTCGAAACCCTAACTACCTCTTTTGAGCTCAACAGGTGCCGGAGTAGCTGTTGTAAAGGAGAAGGAAAGGAAGCGAAAGGAGGCGAAAGAAGTTTTTATTTTAAATTAAAAAAAAAAAGAGTTTATTTTATTGTATTAGGATTCCTCTACTCTTGTAATTTTCTTTTTCTTTTGCACTTTATATTGGACTTTGGACTTGGACATTCTATTTTTATTTTTATTTTTAAACCCTACGGAAGGGTATTATTAAATATCAACTGTTTGCAGAGAAGGACGGTGATTACAATATCACCTCGGCCCCTCGGGTTCGTTCATGACATATGAGTCGTGGCCCGAGTCGACAACAACGATTCATCCCCCGTATGGAACGGGAGGTAAGTTTGTCGAAACACTCGCGAATCCCTTGTTAGCGAGTTACTGTATTCCTTCGTTTGCATATATGTTGAGGAATTGAATACGGCTGCTTTATTTTCCTAGTAAAGAGCAAGGACTGGCCATACAAGATAAGGGTTCGGATTTCATCACCGTTCTCTTCTTGCCCGCCTTAGGAAAACAATACCTAACGTGAACCTAAGCATTAAAATTTGAAATAAAACGAGACCTATAAGGTAACGAGCTTAGTAGGAGAGTCGTTCGAAAAATATTGGTTACTCTCTAAGCATACTTAGAAGTTCATGACGATTTCTGTAAATTGAATGCGTGACTGCGCCGCCTTGGAATGCGGTGAGGCCTTGGGTATCAAAGCTCCTGCAGCTTCCCTCGCCTCTATTCAATTTACTTAAACTCGGATTGATTCCAGAGGAGTTTGCTCAGATTGTAAAGAATTCCATTTCGAAGGATTAGAAGCTGGTCTAGAAAACAATCTAAGTGGATCCATCATGCTTTTTGTTTGCTAGAAATCAGTAGGTATACTGTGGTGAAGTCAGCCTTGTTTGCGATTGCATAGAACTCCCCTTCCGTTTATGATTTTTCTTCTTTTATTTTGTTTTTCTAATGTATGCCGTAATTATAGAACGGGCTTAAAAATAATATATATATATATATATTGGTCTGTTTTCAGTGTGTACATCCCAATCTCTGCAACAAGCCTAGTGCTAGTTAGATATCATGTCAGGATTCTGGTCTGCAGGTGAGGATGGAAACAAATCCATCAGAGAGCTTGATTACGGGCATGCTTCACATTATGAAACTCCAACAGACCATGATGTCAATAGTTATAGGGATTTTTATGGACATTTTCACAGTCCTGAGCATCAATACATGGACCCTATTAACTACTCACACATGTATCATCCACCACAGGGTGAAAATGAACACCTTTACAGTGCCCAACTCTCACAATCATCACTTTTGGACCAGTTAGAAGCTGGAACTGACTTTAGAAATGCAAATGCATGAATCATCGTATATAATTCGTCTAGGCAATCTGAAATCTATGCTTGTACCTTATGTGGAGGCTTAGGCCATCCTGCTGAGAATTGCTATATTTTGCATGATTTTAGGCAATCTAGAGAATATCATGAAAATCCAAAATATGAAATGCCAACAGATTACAAAGCTGATAGTCATTGGGACCATAATCAACCTTTAGAAGGTTGCGATCAGTATTTTATAGACCCTAATGACCCTGCACTCATGTATCATCCACCACAGTGGGAAGTTGAACAATTTTGTACTTCTCAATCTGTGGAGGAAAATCTCATCGAACAAAATAATGCTAGGAGTGTATTGCATGATAAACCATATAGCATTGATTATGAATTTCCTACTATTGATGACTCTCCTTTCATTGAACAACATAATGAAATTTTAGAATTTAATCAAAACCTTGTGCAATATCAAACGTTAACTGACCAAAGGTTTGCGAGTTTAGAACTCAAAATGAGTCAAATCCTTGATGCACTGAATTAGGAGAGGGAGGAATTTCAGGGTGAAATGAATGTTAGTCCTAATGAATTGCATTCTGAAAATAGTGTGTTTAGTCCTACTCAGGCTGCTAATGTTAAAAATGAGCCTAATCTAGAGGTAAATGACTGGACTAGAGACACTAGGGTTTTGAATAGGACATTGCATTCATGTATTTTTGATGATGAGGATGATGATGATGTTATGTTAGAAGAACATGTTTTTGCTGAAAATATTGTCGAACCTTTGGGTTCAGAGACATTTGGCTTCTCTGCCTCGACCTTAATGAATGATATTTCTTCTAGTGTTCCATATACATGTGATACTGATCTTGAGCCTGTGGAATTGTCCTGTGAAAAAGAGCATGACACATATCTTGTGTCTGACTTAGAAAATGTTGAATCTTCTCAGAGACACCAATGATATTATGCATGAAAATAACTTTGATGTGTCTGATTCTATGCCTAAGTCACACTGTGATGTTTCTTGTGATATTCCTATGCATGAAACTAAAGTTGTAGTGGATGATTGTGAACTTGGGCTTATTGATTTGTTTTATGAGCATGAACATGATGTTGTACTTGTGTCTGACATAGGTAGTGTTGAATCTCCTGTCAACACTAATGATCTTATGCATGAAAACATAATTGACGTGTCTGATTCTCTGCATGGGTCACATTGTGATGTCTCTTTGGATTTGTCTATGCATGAGAATAAAACTTTGGATGAGCATGATACTTATTTGGGTCTTGATGGATTGTTCTATGAATGTGAGCATGCTGAGACACTGGCAAATGATTTAGGAGTTATAGATGCGCCTAATAATGATGTGCCTACCTCCCTTCCCATGTCACAAACTAGTAATCTTGCACCCAACCTAGATTTGGTTTGTAAAGTTATTGTTAAACCTACTTTTCTAAGAGTACCTAATCTAGGATTGGAACTGTGTGCCTCTCAAGTCCTCTTGGACTATTTTGCAGTTAAATATAATACCTTTGATGAGCCACAATTAGAGTTCACTCATGTCTCTCCATCCATCCCTGACAAAATCCACTTTGAACTAGATCTTGTGCATGTTGCACCCACAAATTGTTAGATTTTGTACCCAAAAGTATATCTATTGAAAAATCTAGGTTTGGGGTAACTCATTCACATATGCAGTCTCACTTGCATTGTTGTCCTGTTATAATTGTGTAAGGCTGTTGATGTTTCCGCACTACGTCTTTTGGGTTGATCCTCAACTTTTTAAATTATTGGTACATGGTGAGTCATCATTGTATAATCTAGTAGGTAAAATTTTGAATCTTGTTGATATATTTGTGTGCTAACCAAACTTTTTATCTTGCGCTCATATTTTTTGCTTTCAAAGCATTCATTCAATTATGGTTAGCACCACCCTTTTTGGCATCTGGTAATCTCTTTCCTTTGAATCTATTTTGTTCTCATGTTTTGTTGTTTCTGTTCTTTTGAAACATTGAGGACAATGTTAGATTTAGGTTTGGGGGAGTATTTGCATATCGTCTTCTATGACCAGCTGTGGAGCGGGTCTTTTGTAGGGTCTTTTGTAGAGTGTTTTTTATGACCAGCTGTGTAGCGGGTCTTTTGTAGGATCCTTTGTAGTCTTTTGCAATTTTTGAGTCTTTTGTTGTTATTTTTTTTATGACCAGCTGTGGAGCGGGTCTTTTGTAGGATCCTTTGTAGTCTTTTGCATTTTATTTTATTTTGATTCTTTTGTTGTTATTTTTTTATGACCAGCTGTGGAGCGGGTCTTTTGTAGGATCCTTTGTAGTCTTTTGCATTTTTTTTTTGAGTCTTTTGTTGTTATCTTTTATGACCAGCTGTGGAGCGGGTATTTTGTAGTGTGTTTACTATGACCAGTTGTGTAGCGGGAAAAAAAAATTTATGATCAGCTGTGTAGCGGATCTAAAAAAAATAAAATTGTCAAGGTTCTACGAAATTCCAAAGTTCATCATCTACAGTTGAAGACCGAAGACGAAGACATTTCTATGATGCTCTGAAATTGGAGAAGGTTTTGTGGGTACATCTTTGGTAGGCCCTCACGAGACTACAACTCGTCCACTAGGGACACCTAGGGGTTTAAAGGCTTAGTGCATACGCTAAATGCATTCGAGAGACCAGCGACAGTGGTATAGTTAGGATTTCTGGATTTCTGTTTCACTTGAGGACAAGTAAAATTCAGGTTTGGGGGTATTTTATGAGTGCCAAATATTGCATATTCATACACCTTTTCATTGGCACTTAACTCATCTTTCGCGCTTCAAAGTCATATATTATCCCAAATTCTGCATTCTTACCATCTTCAAGAATAAATATTTGTATTAATTAATTTTGTGTTTTTAAGTACTAAATAAAGCTTGGAAGAATTGAGAAGACAAAAGAGAAGAAAGTTGGAAGCATTGCAACCCGCTCGCGCATCAGTGGCAACCTGTTTACAAATTCATGGGATTAAACAAACCCATGATCCAAAACCCAAGACCCAAATCCATTTCCACCTCCCCCCCATTGGATTCTTTCCAAAACATCCACCTCACCCCCATTGGATTCTTTCCAATACATCCACCTCACCCCCATTATATTCCATTCTATCCATCAATTAAGAAAATATGTTTTGTTTAATTGTTGAGTGGTTGCTACAGTGAAATTCGGATCCCAAGTGTGAGAGAATTTTTGTGTATAAATAGAGAGGGTTGTTGTGTTCAAAACTCATCCAAGAATAGCTTGTTCATGTTAGTTTATCAAATTTCAATTTTGTTGTAATGTTCTTCATGTTCTAATTTCATTTACTAGGGTTTAGATGAAGCCCTAATCTCATTGGTATGTATTCATATCTTGTATCTTGTTCTTCAAAGTTTAGAATTGTTTAAAGATATAATTTAATCCAAGTTTTTCAACATCTTGCTCTCACAATGTATGCCATGTATCCATTGTAGTTAGAATATCTCTATGTTGATTATGCTACAACTCATGCTTAACCAAATATTGATCTTTAGATTAGTTGTGCTTAATTAGACAATTAATTCTTTGGAGAAATACTTTAGTTGTGATTAAATTATCCATTGGAGAAACACCTTAGTTATACGGTAGACTTGAATCTATTATAAGGACAAGAATAATATTACAAGTTGAATGCATATCATAGGTTATTGGTGGATTTGAATACCCTAGTATCCATATTATCATTGTTTACATATCTTGTTATATGCATCTTTTACTTTTATTATTTCAGTCACTTGAAAATCATATCGTCGTATCGACAAAATCAAACCCCTTTTGGTTACTCTCTGAATCAGGATTTAGAATCAACTTATACACTCTCCAAGTCTATGTGGTTCGACCTGTGCTTGCCCTGTGTTGCTTGTCGACACTGTGCACTTGCAGTTTATACATAGAAGTAGGTATCTTTCCGAGCCTACCAATAATAAGGAGCGCAACTGTACCTTGAATCAGTATGAGATTGATTGGGGTTCAACTACAGTCCAGACCGAAGTTAGCTTGTAGTGGGCTAGTATCTGTAGCGTCTTAATACAGTGTGGTGTTCAATATGGACTAGGTCTCGGGGTTTTTCTGCATTTTCGGTTTCCTCGTTAACAAAACTTCTGGTGTCTGTGTTATTTCTTTTCCGCATTATGTTTTGTTATATAATTGAAATATCACAGATTGTGCATTGTACTGATCAATTAGTGAAATCCAACCTCTGGTTGTTGATTGAAATTGATTGATCCTTGGATATTGGTCTTTGGTACCATCCAAGTTTATTTCACTTGTATTCAATTAGACTCGCAGATTTCTATTTGCTTGAGTAAGTATTGAATCGAGAAATTGAGATATAACTCCTTGATATACTTTTTATTAAGATTGAGTCTGACTGTCTAGTTGATTCTTTTAAAAGTATATTGGAGTTAGTCCATACAGTCAGACTCAATCTTACCAACATATATTTCGAGAAATAGATAAACGAGATAAACTCGGCTCGAAATAGAAAATGTGAATAATCAAAATCTATATAGCAATATGACTTATGTCTCAAGATAGGAGACATGATAGATAGACTTTTGAGTGATAGATAAGTTAAAGTCTCCACATACCTTTTTGTCGATGAAGATCCACCAGTTCCTTGAGTAGTTCTTCGTCTTTGCACGATGAACGCCGTGGATTCTAGAGCTCAACTACACTTCCTATCCTAGTCCAAGACTTATCTATAAGTATACTAGAAATCAAGACTTGTATTTTTGGCAACTAAACTTCACAACAAGCTTGAGATAGCAATGCTTGCGAGTTCGACCGAGAAATGCTCTAACACATACTAGTACGCATACCAGAAAAGTTTTGTGAACTCCATAACTCGGTTATGTCTTAAGGTATATGTACCGGTACATGTACCATGACATAACTATTCACGAATAGGTTAAGTATATGTACCTAGTATGCCTACTTACCATGTCGATTAAATTCATGTGCACATAAGTTATTTCTCCGAGATAATTAACATTTGAATAATCTATACAAATACTATCGACATATTTGATCACATGATTGTGACCCGAGTTAAGTTTTAAGTGTTATATGAAAATGATCAAGCTTGTAATTAAGTTGGTTAGTTTCAGCTAACCATTCATGAGCGTGGTCTTTGTACACGGTTCGACAACAGTTCATCCTAACTAGAGTGTATATCTTGTTATGATAATCAAATTTAAAGATTCATCTAACGATGGATATTGTTTGCTTGGTTCCAAAGTTATCTTAGATTAAACCTAAAGAAACCCATGCTTTGAAAGTCTATAAAATGGGAACCTCAAACAACTGGGCTTTTTGAATCCCTACACTACTTCTTTGTGTGTCCTAGTTGTAAAATTAGAGTCTTCCTTTTCCTTAGGGTTTAGCGACTAAAAAAACTTCACAGGGATTCGTGAAGCCAAGTCCAACTATTATTTTTCTGATAGCTCAAGTAGCCTGATCTAATTCAATTGTTGAGCTGCTCACTTGATCAAGATAGATATAAATCATCAAAGTTCCCTTCGTCTCAGACTTTGTTGATTCTACAAGTTTAATACTTGTGAGGTGAATAATAATATAGGCTGCACTTTGGGTAGCATAAGTCCGGATTTTGAGGTTAGATAGACTTTGTCTATTGATATCGATTTCCAATCTCACTTTGATATACAATCAAAAAGTAAATCGCACATATATGCTTATCTCCGGTAGGCATATTATTTTAAATTTTTTCATTGAGTTAAAGCAACTCTTAGGCTGTAAAGGGCGCCATCTAAATAAATCAATTCTGCAGAGTCCTGCTGGGATTCAAGAGGCGTAAGGAGCACGACTGTAACTGAATTTTGTGAGGATTTAATTCGGTCTCAACTACATTCCAGTCCGAAGTTAATTGGTAGTAGGCTAGTGTATGTAGCGGCTTAATATAGGGATTTGTGAAGCCAGGTCCAGCTATTGTTTATATGATAGCTCGAGTATCCTGATCACGTTCGATTGTTGAGCTGCTCACTTGAACAAGATATATATAAATCATCAAATTTATCTTCATTTCCGACTTTGTTGATTCCACGAGTTTAATACTTGCGAGGTGAATAATAATCTAGGCTGCATTTTGGGTAGCATAAGTCCTAATTTTAAGGTTAGCTAGACTTCGTCTATTGCTATCGGTTTCCAATCTCACCTTGATCTACGATAAAAAGGGAAATCTTACATATAGGCTTATTTCTGGGAGGCAGATTGGTTTAAAGTCTTCGATTAAGTTGAAGCAACTCTTAGGCTGTAAATGACGTCAGCTAAGGGAATCATTTGGGCAGAGTCTTGCTGGGATTCAAGAGGTGTAAGGAGCACGAATGTAACTGAATTGCTGCGAGGGTTTAATTCGGTCTCAACTACATTCCAGTCCAAAGTTAATTGGTAGTAGATTTGTATCCAGTAAACTCGAATAAATTAACCACAAGAAGACCTTATTGATTAATTTAATCGGAAACACTCAACATAAGAAAACTTACGGAGTCATACAGTACTTTCATGTAAAAGGGGATCATGGAAAGATCAATACTGCGGAATATTTTAAAAGTTCATTCTACCTTTTATCAATATTTGCATAAAGACATAATAGACTTAACTTTTGAGCATTTATGAGATACTAGCACAGTTCACGAACGCAAAGGCATACTTCTCATAAGCAGTTGCAGTATATAAAATCAAAAAGATTAAATACTGCAAAAATCATCTTCCAAATAACTTAGAATTTAAATAAATAAATCTAAAAACATTGCAAGATGAAAATCGTTGGAAATAGCTACGTGTAATCACAATAATTGTTATTCAAAACCCTAGTTTTTCTTCTTAAACATAAGAATAAATTCTTAAAAAGAAGTTTCCTTAGACATTAAGATTCTTGAAAAATTCTTTATCGTCCCTGAACTCCTTGTCGTCAACAGATATTGGAACAAAAGGTTCATGAAGAAAGGAGTCAATTCCAACAAACCTTCTTGACTATTGCTGAACCAGGGCCTTGTGAATTTTAAGAGATCTTACAACAATAGCTTTCATCTTCAGAACGTCCATCCTGGTTTGTTTTAACTCTTCAAGAACTACATAAAACTTTTGAAGATTTGAGTTGTTAGCTCTTGGTTTCTTCATATTCTTCCCCTTTCTCTTCAAAGTTGTAGAGGAATGGGATTTCTTTTTTTTTCGTTCATAATTAAAGATTTGATAATTATATTAACATCTTTTCCACCAGAAGAGATGATACTTGGAGTCTCCATAAGTTTGAAATATAGGTTTGTGATGTAGTTTTTCAAGTGGTAAATAAAGTTCGTTCAAAGACTTGTAAAGATTTGGTTTCAAAATTTAATAATAGAAAATATATACAAAAGATGTCACAAATATCGAGAGATACTGAGACTCAAGATTCCACCAATTCTCATATTCATATGGTTCAACTATCAATTCCAGACAATTATAGCTCATAACATAATAATAATGACTCTTTATTCTTTGCCAGGGTAGATTTTATAAAAGATTGACTGTAAATCACAAGCATGATGTATCAAAAATACTAATACCAAGCATACGTCATCAAACAAAATCACAATCAATTAAGAAAAATCATGAATCAATTTAAAATAGTGCAAAAGTCATAAAGGAATTAAATAGATTTACCACACGCGTAGAGAATGGCTTCCTTCGTCATCCCAGTGTTGGTTTTTAGCTCTTCATGGTGAAAACACGCTCAAAATAATAATCCATTGCTCAAAAAGTGTTTTACTGAGGAAAAGGTATAAAGCAGTGTGTTTGTAACAGTTATAATTGTTACATAATCTACTGTTACAAAGAACCCTAATAGAACTGTTGCGAACTCAAAATAATTGTTGGAAAATTGTTACAAAGTTATTGAGTTTGAAAGTATTGGTCACGGTTTCTGCAACTGTCTAACTGGGTCTTATGTTATTTAGCTCGCCTTTTTCTTCACTAGCAGAGAAGATTCCCTGCAACTTCTCCTGCAGCTCCAACGCCTCCTCTGATCAACCCCAAGGTCTCGATAACCTCTGTTGATACTCCCTTCACCTTATATATAGACACCACAACTCTAAAAATCCCGAGAAATCCTTCCAAATATTTTTTTTCTTCTCCCGTAGGTCACGGGTTTTTCTTTCCCTTTTATCTTATCTCTTACGTGTCAACTAAATCATCCAACTTCTTTCAAGATATAGAAAGAAATCTAACAGAATCTATTCTCCTCCCTGTCTCACGTAGTTACCAACAATAAACCAAGTAGCGTGATATTCTCACTTTCCCGATTTAGAGAATCAATCGAACTCTTCATTATTTACGTGACTGCATCTAATACCTTCCCCGTTTAAGCCGAAGCAAACCAATCAATCCATTCTGATGAAAATCTTTGTAAATATCTCTCCCAAATCTTCTAAACATAGTACAGACTTCCGAGAAACTATCCCGTCCCATGTTTTTCTTCCAACGAATCCAACCGAATATCCATCCAATTGCCAAAACAAGCCTAGCCCATGAAAATTAGCGATTGAATCTCTTTGAAACTAGTCCAAATTATCAACCCTAAATCTGACGCTTAAACCCAATTTTTCCCACCAAATTGCAAATTTGAATTTGGAAGATGGCCTCCCCCTAACCAGTTTCGGTCTGCCAATAGTAGTTACCCTGAATGGGATGACCCTTATCCTCTGACGGGGTATAAATAGCAGTTGGGCTACCCCTTAGCAAATGAGGTGCCCCTTATCCAAATCACGGGGGTCCATTTAGCACTTTTCTCTGGCGAGCGCAAATACCACTTTTCGAGCCAATTTTGTCGCATAAACTTATTTCTCCAAAAATACTTATATAAAAATAAAAATCCAAATAAGTAAAAAATCAAACACTAACAATATATATAATTGAGATAAAAATCGACACATAAATACGTCTATCAGTTGGTGAATGGAATCACAAATAAAACAGACTCACAAGCAACCTTTTGATGAAAAGAGTTTCAGAGAGGAAAAAGACTGTAGAATTACGAAACCTATATACAGAGTAAGTAGGGCTCACGTACACTCAACACAAATAAACCTAAGATGGATAGAAATGTCAATTTTAACCTTTTTATACAAATATGGTGAAATCTTTTCAATACCATTACTTGAAAAATAGAAAATCAAGTAATAGTATTCAAGATACAAACTAAAACGTTTCTGACCCTAGAACCCGATTGTGCACAACTCTTGTTTCTTTTCGAAAATCGGGCACATGAGACAAGATGCACCTTCAACACAATTAGACTGTGTTGTGGTGAACAATAATCTGTTCATCACAAGATTCCTGCACGGAATTTTCAACACCCCTTTTTATAGGTCGTTTAGACCTAGTTCTTTTTTGTAGAGATCTAATTTTTTCCTTAGAAATCAACTTCTTAGGAGATGAGTTAAATTTACATACCTCAGATGGATTCGACTTCAGAACAAGTTTGAGCTTATTTGCTAATCGATTAGCTCTCCGTTGCAGTTTGTTGACATATCTTACTTTATGTTTGTACTTGAAGCAATTAGAGAGTTCATGACCATTAATAGTACAATAAGAAAATGTTAATGTGGAGGATGGTTCAGGCACCATAGTCGAACATAATGCTAAACAAATAGAAGTACTTGAAACATGTGAGATAGAGTTTTCATTAGACAGGGTAAAATCCATTTCATCCTCCAATGTGGTCGATGAAGTTTCTCCAGGGAAAATATCAAAGTTGATGTGAGTATTGCTACAATTATCAAAATTAATATTATCGCCAAGGAGTGCTATACTTGATTTTTTATCTTCAGTCGAATCATATTGACCAGACGTTTCATCAAGAGTTGCAGCAAGACCTTTGTTTCCAGTGTATTTTCTACGATTTGGACACTCATTAGAAAAATGACCAAAAACTTTACACTTGAAGAACCGTGGCATATCCTCATTATCAGTGTCGACAATATCCCTGTTTTTAAGAGGAACACGATCATGAGGCTTAACTGATGATCTAGGTTTATCTCCGGTAAATCGTTTACTTATCTTCAAAAGAATATCTCTAAACTATCTTGTGATCAGAGATACTGAGTTGTCACGATCTTCATATGATGATTCAGTCTCGATAGGATCATCCACAAAGTTGCCAACACTTTTACTTTTATCAAGCAGTTTAGTGTTCTTTTGTTCTTTGAACGCAACATCCTTTCCCGTTTTGGATATATGCTCATGATCAAAGATCTTTAACTTTCCAACAAGAGTATTTCTGGAAAGTGTTTCAAGGTTTTTTCCTTTAACGATGGCATGTTTCTTAGAATCGTATCTAGCTGGCAGCGATCTGAGAATTTTTATCGCAGTTTCCTTTTCAGGAATAGTCTTACCCTATGCAAATGATGCATTAACAATTTCATACACCTTGTGATTAAAATCATCAAATGAATATTCATCAGCCATACAAAGGTATTTCCAATCAGAATTTAGGTTTTGAAGCCTAGCTTCTTTCTCAGAGGTATTCCCTTCAAATAAAATTTCTAAGATATCCCAAGCAGCTTTAAACCGAGTGCACGTAGTCACATGGTGCTGAAGATCTAGGGTAATGACATGGATGATAGCATTTAATCCGTTAGAATTTTGCTTTGCAGCAAAAATCTCAAGATCATCATAATCACCAATATCCTTTGCAACAGTTATACCATTTACTGTAACTAATGGAGGATTATATCCATTAACAATACGAACCCATGATTGAAAATCTCGCGCTTGTAGAAAGGCACACATAGAAAATTTTCACCATAAGTAATTCGAGCCATCGAATGCTGGTGGTACGTTTATAGAGATATCACTTTTGTCCATAGAGTTAGAGCGCTACAAACACAGACTTATAAGGTCTTAATGTGTTTGCATGCTCTGATACCAATTGAAAAAGCGGGGGTGTAACAACCAAACCCAATAATTCGTTCGACAATCTGTATGGACGAAACTCTAATATAATTCCGAGAGCACCAACTTAAAAGTGAGACTCAATCAAGAAATATATCAAAGAGCCTTATATATTTCTCAATATAATTAGCAAATCGAACACATAGAAATCCGTGATCCTGATTGACATGAGAAATAACTTGGATGGTACCAAAGACCAATGCCCAAGTGTCAATTAAGCTGTATCCAACAAACAAGGTCGGATTTATCAACTGTGATTAAACTACGCATAACCTGTGATATTTCAATTATATAAACAAGTATAACGCAAAGAAGAAATAACACAGACCCCAGAAATTTTGTTAACAAGGAAACCGCAAATGCAAAAAAAACCCGGGACCTAGTCCATATTTGAATACCACATTGTATTGAGCCGCAGCAGACACTAGCTTACTACAAGTTAACTTCAGACTGGAATGTAGTTGAGCACGAACCAAGTCTCACACCGATTAAGGTAAAGTTGCGTTCCTTACACATGTAGAACCATATTGGATTCTGCGTATTTGATTCCCTTAGCTAATATCACCCACAACTAAGAGATGCTACGACCTAAAGTCGAAGACTTATAAACAAACCTAACTCCCACAGATATGTCTATCCTTTATTCTTTTTGTTTCGTCTTTTGATACGAAGATCAAGGAAAACAAGAACCAAATAATAATCCAGTCTTATACTCCCGAAGAGCAGCCTATAAATATTAGTCACCTCAAAATAACCTAACTGATTAACATAAGAAGTTATTGTGGAATAACAAGAATATGAGGCGAAGAACTATTGTGATTACTTTTTATATCTTGCCTATCGGAGACAAATCTCGAGTAAAACTTAGAGAAGATAAAACTCAATACGATAAAACAAGTAAGATCAGAATATGCAACTACAGAGAAAATAGTTGGATCTGGCTTCACCGATCCCAAATGAAGTCTTCAAGTCGTTATATTGATAATGATTTTGGAAAACCTAGGTTAAAGGAGAATCGAGTCTAGTTTGCAACTAGGATACAAGAAAGTGTCGGGATTAGGTTTTCTAGTTGCTAGAGTTCTCCCTTTTATAGCCTTTCAAATCATGGTTCCTTACAATCAAAGCTAAGATAGCTTAGTAACAAAGCATTCAATATTCATTGTTAGATGAACTCCGGATTTAAGATTCAAGCTAAGTCTGCTTAGAAATTAAGCAATTAATCTCCACCGTTAGATGGTCTTAGCTTGTTATACACAAATGAAATATACTTATATTTAGATATGAGTAACCGTACCTAAACGTGTATATTGGGTTAGCTCAATAACAGTTAACCGAAGTTAGCCATATGAACACTTTTGTCTTAACCACATTCATCTAACACTTCTAGATCAAATATGATGATCAATCAATTATGATAGATAATCAAATGAATCCAATTGTGTTTTAAGTAGAGTTGTTTAATTATTCACTATCTCATAGAAATATTCATGAACAAATTAAAACGAAATCGGTTTGATACGCGATCGTACAAAGTACTTATACAAGAATCAATTCACGAACATTAAGCCACGGTTTGCAAAGTTAATTTGCATTCCTTAAATCATAAATGTTTTAATTCATGAGTATGAGAATCATACATTACCGATTTCAGAACTTAACCACTGTGTTCTCAAACTGGGTACGTGAACAACAGCTCCAGACCGTGGCCTAGTCAAGCCGTTCGCAAACCCGGTTCGTGAACAACCGTTCCATACCCAACTCAGGTAAACCCGTTCGCATACTAGGTACGCAAAAAAGTTCTGGACCTTCTCAGGTAAATCCGTTCGCATACTAGGTACCCAAATAAGAGTTCTGGACCTGAATCATCACAATACAGTTAGCATACTGGATATGAATACCGTGTTGTACCTAGACATGGGTAATAGTTCTAAACTCTCATTTCAATCACTGAAACATCCTTAGAAGACGACAATGATAGTCTCACACATACTATTAGCTTCAAGTAATTTTCAAGTGATCGAATGAGCAATACGAAACTTCCCAAACTAACATCAAATGATTGTCTCACACAAATCATATAATATGTTCAAGGTAATTTTCACATGATCATCTTTTGACTTAATATTTAGTTTCCAACTAAACTCGTCAAGAATACTATGAACATAGCTAAAGAAAAAAGCTTCCAACCCATATTTAGAGAAATAGATAAGCGAGATAAACTCAGCTAGAAATATCAAATGTGTATAATGTAAAAGTCTATATAGCTATACGACTTAGTCTCATTAGAAGATATAATAAAATAGACTTCTGAGTGATAGATAAGTTTTAGTCTCCACATACCTTTTGTTGATGAAGTTCCTCCAAGCTCCCCAGTAGATATTCTTATTCAATTGGTGAACGCCATGAAGTCTAAAACTCAACTACACATTTTATCCTAATCCGAGACATAGCTATAAGTAGACTAGAAATCAAGTATATAGTTTTGATCAACTAAACTTGACAAACAAGAATGAGATAGCAATGCTTACGAGTTCGACCGAGCAGTGCTCTAATAGAAACGATCCATATTACCACCATATTATTAGTTAAATTATGGAAAACATCTTCAGTAATTTGTTGCACTTACGACACGCGTCAGTTACTTATAATTAAATACATCTCTACAAAACTAACAAATGGGTCATTGTGAATTTCATGACATTGAAAAGCATTTTAAAATATTTAAGTATCAAATTGTGTACTGCTGAGGCTCTGAAGCATTAATATGACTCATGGAATATGAATAGAAGCATTAATATGACTCATGGAATATAACAAATGGGTCATCGTGCCTAAAATGATATAACTCAATTCCTTCTGATACGAATATGAATAGAATCATAAGAAGCTCGTAGCTGCACCGTGCTTACCGGGGTGATTAGGTTTCCACATAACCCAATGATTTATGATATTTTTTTTTTACTAATTTCTAAATGAGAACATATAGCTTACGAAAAAACTTATACCATACTCTAATAATTTTTAAACTGCAGTCCGAGCCTAGCTCGAAGATGAATCGTTTTATATTTTTGGAAGCATAATCGTTGAAACTATGAAAAATGAGAAGACTTTTAAAGCCACCTTCTATGCGAGAATGAAGTCTATTCAATAAGAATTGCAGCAAGTTCTGAATTATAACAAAGTCATTTTTTTAGAGGAACCTAAGAACATAACACCTCAAAGATTCACGCTTTATCCAGCTCCCGCTGAAGGATTTCCAAAATTTTCACCAACAAATCCAGTTATATCAGGATTACCAACTTCTACCACTCTTTTTTTGGTATAGATTCTATGGAACGATGCCTGCTGCTTTATATAAGAAAACAATAACAGATATGCATGTCACTAAAAAGAAGAAGCGTCGAAAAGAGTCCTCGTGTAAAACAACTTCATAAAGGAGAAAGTTGTGCTTAAACTTTAAACATGACATGAGTCGGTTGTTAAAATTTTGTTGACATCTGAGGTAGTTTGTTTGTAACTTGGGCATGCTCCGATCTTCCTATTTGATGTACTCATTTCTTGGGTAAAGTCTCCCAACAACATTGGAAAATGGATTAGCTATCCATATAAAGTTTTTTTGCAGTTCGTATTATATTTAAATGCTACCCATGCAGAGATGCGAGAAATCTCCATACTTATAACCTGATAAATAATAAATAGGATTTCTCCACGGAGGTTCTAATATTGTTGGGCTGACCCATCTAATCAATGAAATATTTATGTGGTCCATTTCGAAAAATTTACTTTATTAAATTTTGTATAGGCATTAAAATCTGTAGGTAGCCCGTAGATCCGTCATGAAAAGGTGAGAACCTAAGGCATCACTCTCAGGAAAGAGGCCAAATTCACCTTTCAAGAACCTAGACCCAGTGCTATAGACTTGAAGAATCAATCTCCTCCACTTCATTTGGAAGGCCTCTCTGGTGCAAGCTACAACTCGAAGTTGTCTTTACCGGATCACATCTGTTTTGTGTCATGTTCGTAGCGGAATCAATTCTTTTTATAACTTGTATATGATAAAATGCACGAAATCAAACTACTTAAAACCTATACCATGAAACGTCTATTTATAGACGGTAATGCCTTTGAGACGGAGCATTCAGGAATCCAGTTGCTTCAATTGTGTTTCAATAATTTTTGGTTTATCTTTATCTATTATTTAATTGTTAGATTCCTAACATGATTTACTTATAACACTTATTTGAGCCAGGTGAGTTTACGCACACAGACACTAGTTTCTTACCTCGCCCTCAGACTTTGTAGAATTTTTTGGAATAAAAACAAATACATTTAACAAAGAAAAAAATTATGTCGAGAGTTAAAAATTCGACACTCTCTTTTATGCTCGTTGCATGGATGATCGAAGGATTTTTCCAATACAAAATATTTACCAAAATTTTATAGTTCGAAAAATATAAAATTTTCAAGTGTCATGTTGTTTTTTATGAAAATGCAATCTTCCTAAACTGAACTTTTATGATCGAATTACTTATTTAAAACAAATCCAACGACCGTTGGGCTTTGACACCAATTTCTTAATTTAAGATTGCATTTTAAAAGGAGAAAATGATTTTGTATATATACGTCGCGTTATCTTAAAGATTTATGCGTGCCCAATTATACAAAAAAAAAATAAAAAAAAGTGAAAAATTCAGTGGAAAACTACTGAACACTTGCAGAGCCTTATTGTTAAAACAAATTGTTTGAATCAAAATCCCTCAATTTTAGTAAAAATTAGAAGAATAACACACTCACTTTGGACAAGAAATGGAAGAATAAAACGGGCACAAAAACACCTTACACCAACCGACCACAAAAACTAACAAGAGTAGTAGGGTTCCACTTATCAAGTTGGCATAAATCAATGGTTGAGATTTATACATCCACCGCTTCTTCTTCACCTATTGTCTTCCAATTAAACAACAATTAACGTACCATACTACTCCTTATAGTCCTTACACTCAAAGTTACTAAATAAAAAATGGTCCCAAACACATAAATACTCTATACTTTACTAACCTCCGGATATCCATCCATCTAACCCTAATAAATACCCCAATCACACTCTTATAATTTACAGCTAACAAACAACAAAAATATGATTTCGTGTCTCTTCACTATAAAAAACCTAATACGGTTATTCCCGCCCATTTTACACCTCAGTTTTTCAAAGTTTTTATTTTTTCCTTTTTTTAAGCGCGCGCAAGATTCTCTCCTCCAACAATGTTTAAAATACTCCCCCACCACGTCATTCATTTCCTCCACGTCATCATTGTAAATCTTTTTTTCAATTTCAATTTCATTTTCATCAATTTTTAATAACCCTTGAAATAAAATCTCAAATCTCCTTCCCTCTTCTCTCTCTCACTCAGACCCCTTTCTCTCTTACCAAATTCTTCTGTGAGGGGATTGATTACAGTCTTCTCCCCCCTCTCTAACTAATTCCAGAGAGTCTTCTTCTTCTCTCTTGTTTCTTGGCTTAAACATGAAGAAACCAGCACTTTCCCTTCTGTCTATCTCTCTTTAGAAATGGGGAAGAAATTCTGAGCATGTGACAACTGACACAGATTCTCTCTCTGTTTTTTTCTTTCTTCTTCTCTTTGTTTTCTTCAGACTTCTATTCTTTTTGATTGGAGACTTGATGGCATCATCAAGAGGAAGAAGTAGTTCACCATTTGGACATAGGAAACCATCAACACCATTCTCAACTACTTCATCAAATTCATCTTTGAATAATAGTAGTAATGGCGGTGGAGGTGGTGGAAGATCTGTATTTCCTCGTTCTTCATCTTCTTCGTCTTCGTTATATGGTTCTTCATCTGGGAATGGTTTTAATAGTAATAAATCGATTAATAGAAGTAGAAGTGACTCAACGTATCGGAGTAGTAGTAGCACAACAAGGAATCTTGTGAATCGTACTACGCCTATTCCGTTTCCTACTTCTGAAGACCTTATTATGGATCCTATTGATCCGTCTAAATCAGGGGATAGTATTTCTGTGACTGTTCGGTTTCGCCCATTGAGGTATGCTTTTCTAGATCTGGCTCACTTTTGGTGGATCTATTTGTTTGAATTTGATTGGAGATTGAAATTGGAGGATTTAGGGTTGCATTTTTAGTTCATGCAGTTGAGAAGTTTTGGTTTGATAATCTTTTTTGTTGTTGTTGTTGTGGTTGGTAATAGTGGACGGGAATTTCAGCGTGGAGATGAGATCGCTTGGTATGCTGATGATAAAGAAAAGATCGTTCGTTGCCAATTTAATCCTGCTACAGCGTATGCATTCGGTAATTTTCCTTTTCGAATTAAATTTGGAAATTTCTGAACTCATTGACATTTGTTTTACATTTCTAAGACTGAATTCCCCTCTCATTCATAATTTTGAATCAATGCATTTAATCCAGTATCTCTTATTGCTGTTTCTGTGTGGATACATCTATATTCTCTTTATCGTTGCTGGTTTTGGATGTTTACTCTATTTCAATTATAACTGTCTCTATAAACTAGTGAAACTGTCTTTTAGATTGTGGCTATAAAGGTGCGGATTTATCTGTTACCTAATTTTATTTCTGATTGGTAGTTGTGGTCTAATTACAGATAGAGTGTTTGGACCAGCAACCAGTACCAAGACTGTGTATGAAGTAGCTGCTCGACCTGTAGTCAAGAATGCGATGGATGGCATTAATGGTAATATAGCTTTTTGGTTTTGTTAGTGCTTGACTTGATACAAATAGAGTGTTATGGGTATGAATTAGCGCTATGCCGCTATTCCTACCAACCTACTGTATTAAGAGCTTTTTGAGTTGTGACTGATCACCCACCTTTGGCTATAATACAAGATTTAAGATTCATTTCTGCGTGTACATTGCAGGAACTGTTTTTGCTTATGGTGTTACAAGTAGTGGGAAGACACATACTATGCATGTAAGTACCTGATTTTCCAAGATGATATTGTTCATTTTCCACCTGGTGCTTTACCCATCACGAGTCAATTTTAGTATTAAACAAACCTTGCGGAGCCTCAAAGTCATAATCCTTAATATCTTGCATTTTGCTCCCCACACAATGCCAGTTTAGTTAAACTTCTAAATCTGCAAAGTTTTCTGCTTCTATGTTTATAAAATATATGTATGCATGAATGATGGCTAATTCAAGATGTATAATTGAACTGTTTCCTGTCTCCTTACCTTTACTCTGCAACTCTTTTTATTATTGTCTATTTCTTTCTTATACGTTGAGTACCAACAAATCAAGGCATCTGAAACTATTTAAGCTTTCATTCATTAATTTTTCCAGGGAGATCACATTTCTCCAGGAGTTATACCACTAGCCATCAAGGATGTTTTCAGCACAATCCAAGATGTAAGTTTGTCCAGCATTTGTGACATTAACATGAAGTTGTACTTTGTTATGTCAAATGTTCAAGCGTTCATTATTTCCTAACAAATTTATCTTCTCCTTGTAGACTCCAGGAAGGGAGTTCTTACTTCGAGTTTCTTACCTTGAAATCTATAATGAGGTAAGTATAAGTAGTAAAATACAGTTATAATTTGATATGATATGTTTCATTCTGGGTGGTGTAGTAACTAGTAACTTCAAACCCTTTTGCTTATAGCTAATAGATCTGTTAATGGGAGTGTAAGACAAGTATTCTCTGTTGGAGTATTTGCTTCGCATGTAGCTTTTTCATCCTTAACTCTATACCTTAAAGTCATCCGATATAAATCTATATTCTGCTTGTTGCAGGTGATAAATGATCTGCTTGACCCAACAGGACAAAATTTACGTGTTAGGGAAGATGCACAGGTTGACTCGCAGAAAACATTATATTCTCTCATATTATTTAATCATTTCTTGAGTACTTTGTCATTGTTTTAATCGTGAGCCTGATTTTTTTTCAGGGGACTTATGTTGAAGGCATAAAGCAAGAAGTGGTTTTATCTCCGGGGCATGCACTTTCTTTCATTGCAGCCGGAGAAGGTATATTATGTGGACCTTTTCACCAGCTACTCTTTCTCTCTCCGTCTCTCACCATTCATATATAGGATCTAACTGATGAAATTTATGATGACAGAGCATCGCCACGTTGGTTCAAACAATTTTAACTTGTTCAGTAGCCGGAGTCACACTATTTTCACACTGGTAAGTAACATATCTTTTTAATGAAAAAAAGCTACTCCGCATTTGCTTTCTGAAGTTAGCACTGATTACTAGGGACTGTGGAATTTGTTTATTGTTTGAAAAATGAACACAATTTTTTGTTGCCTATGACAAAATATATATACATATCAAAATTTGATTTTATATGTGATTTAGCTGGTAAAATTTGAATTAATCTCGATATGGCTAAGAGTGGTCATCACATAATTATGTTTCATTTTCAAGCCCAAAAACCTCAGGTTGCTTTGTATTTCCCTTCAGTTTGTTTTAACTTTTAAGATTGTGCAATTGGTTCAGGTAAAGTAGGGTTTAACCATGGCCAATCTTGACCACAAGTCTCTGCCATGGAGTTTGAACTCCTCGTCATCAACCTTCATTTTCCTGTTTTTCTTCTTCTAGTCAGTTATCTAGAGTTCGCTATTCTTAGTTACTTACTTTATTTTTGTATTCTTCTCCATACATAGATTGTCTTTGTCCAATGCAAGATTTTTTTTTTTCCACAGATGATTGAAAGTAGTTCCCGAGGCGATGAATTTGATGAAGTGACATTTTCTCAACTTGTAAGTTGTGAACAACCATCAATTCTGAAACTGAGTATAGTTCCTCTCGTTCAGGTTACTCATCTTATTGTGTGCATGTTTGTTGTAGAATCTGATTGATCTAGCTGGATCTGAGAGTTCAAAAGCTGAAACAACTGGAATCCGAAGAAAGGAGGGATCATATATAAACAAAAGTCTATTAACTCTTGGAACTGTAGGTGCTAATATTCCTCCAAAGACAAATAACAGTTTCACATATAAGTTATCTTGTTCTATTGATTCATTTACAACATTCTTTTTGGAGACATCATTTTTTTGACGAATGTCTTAACGATTCTTGTTTTTTATGACTTAAAAACGACATACATGTCTTGATAATATATGAAGATTTCAACTCAAGGGATGGTATTCTTGTAAAATAGTATGGGAAGCAGGAGCAGCGAAGAAATGGCAAGGGATGTTATTCTTGATAATATAATCATCAGGGCTCATACTGTCCTCAAGTATATTCATCAAGTCATTTTTTTTTTGCCTGCAAACTGAAATGTGCCAAAACATCGGATTCAGGCGCATGTGGTGATCTGCAGTTAACTAATTTCTAGTTCAGTATACTTGTGTATCAATTAGTATTTTACCTTAGTCACTGATCATGAGTGGTATCTTAACTCTGAAGGTAATTGGCAAGCTAAGTGAGGGGAAAGCATCTCATGTTCCTTATCGTGACTCTAAGCTGACCAGACTTCTGCAGTCTTCCTTGAGTGGACATGGACATGTATCTGTGAGTTGCAAAACTTAAATCTCCAACATTATTATACTTTAATTTTCCTTTGTTTCGTCACTAATTTAACCTTCCTGTCTTAATATTATGTTTGTCTTTATCCATTTATTCAACTTGGTTTTCTTTTTCTGCAGCTCATTTGCACAGTTACGCCTGCATCCAGTAACATGGAGGAAACTCATAATACTTTGAAGTTTGCGAACAGGGCAAAACGAGTGGAGATTTTTGCTTCACGAAACAGGGTAACTCATTATATTATAATCACGGCATGCGCTAAGATTGTCTAAGGATTTGCATAGGTTATATTGAAAAGACAGATTTGAGCTAACTGTTGGTTGCAAATACTTCGATTCCAGATTATTGATGAGAAGTCATTGATAAAGAAATATCAGAAGGAGATCTCGAACCTCAAAGAAGAACTCGATCAACTAAGACAGGGAATGATCGGCGGTGGTAATCAGGAGGAGATCCTGACTTTGAAGCAAAAGGTTTTTATTTTGGATATGATTTATTTAATTTAACTTACACTATTTTCATTTAGTATCAATATATTATTATGAACCTTCTCATACGGAGTTGACCAATTTTGCGCTGATTCTTTTGAATAGTATGAAGAGGGTCAAGTAAAGATGCAGTCAAGATTAGAAGAAGAAGAGGAAGCAAAAGCAGCTCTAATGAGTAGAATTCAAAGGCTAACCAAGCTCATACTTGTTTCTTCGAAGAATACTATTCCTGGATTAAGTGATATAACTAGTCATCAACAACACCATCCCCTTGGTGAAGACGATGTAAATATTTTGTCTCTTTTGTCTTGAAAATTTGAACTAGTACTTAGTCTCTCAAGCTGCTGTAGCTAGTTTTGGAGCTCTGATATGTCAGTGTAACATTGTCATATAAGTAGTAAAATGGATATTGTAGTTACCTAATACTATAGATGCTAACGGTTCATGTTCTCTATTTTCAGAGATTGGATATGTTCCGTGACCCATCTTCATTGCTTGTAGAAAGTGATAGAGATTCTCCATCTTCTGGTTTATGCAATCCTTCTCCTGATCTTAAATATAGAAGATCATCCAGCAAGTGGAGTGATGAACAATCACCGCCTGGCAGTTCTGTTGCGGAATCAACTCAAGTAAGTGATGTTCTCCCTTTCTGATATTCATCTCTGTTTCGAGATAACCGAGTGATAAATGGTAGTTTGTGGAATTAGTGTGTCATTGTGATGAACTTCACTGTAAAGATAATAACTGTTGATGCGGTCATTGTTGCTAATCAAAACTTGGGATGAGAAAACAGTTAATATAAGAGGCAAATACGTAGTGGATATAGTGGGGTTTCTTCAATCTTTTCACTGAAGTTGTCCAACCAGTTTTCTACTGTGCATGCTCTTTCTTGTTTCCTTTGAATACTATGTCCTGTCTCATTCATATTCTTTTTTCTCAAAAGTTTCTAAAGCATGTTTAGTTAAGGGTGATTGTGTAGGATCTATGTGCCATGTTTGGCGATTATGACATTGATTGTAACAGGTGGCAATGATATGTGCTCTTAGGAATTTATTTTTCTGTACGTGTTAAAGTTGATGGATGTATATATATGCATATTTGGATTCTCTATTAGTAAGAGTCGAATTCGAAGTCATTTCTCCCTTTGTCTTGGATTATAGGCTAGGAGGACGTCAGATCAGATGGATCTACTTGTTGAACAAGTTAAGATGCTTGCTGGAGAGATTGCATTCAGCACCAGTACTCTGAAGCGATTAAAGGAGCAGTCTGTTAATGATCCCGTTTCAATGCAGCCTCAGGTATAATTTTCACTTTTTTACTTGAAGTACTGAGTATAATGTTGGAAGCTTTACCTTTTGGGTAAAACTGCATCTTAAGAAACCATATAGTCCAGTGCTGAGATTAGTCAGGAAAAGCCGAATAGCAGTATGGCCACCACTAATATGAACTGCTTGTATTTCATCTTTAAGGCTCTCGACGTACAGCTGATTTTAGTGGTTACACTTAGAAGAAAGTCATTCTTAGAGTCTTGGTTAAGAAAAGTAGAGAACTGAAAGTAAATTGCTTGATTAGATTAGGATGAAATATTGTGGACTCAGGAAGTCAGAGATATTACTCAAATTTTGCTTAGCTACACTCCAAAGACACAATAGCTACTTTTCCAATGTAAGTAATGTGCTACTAATGTAGTGGATCTCCTTATGGATTAGCACAAAACTGTTGGCAGATGAACCAATGACTCGGCTTGCTGAAACTTTTTTTTTGGTGCCAATTGTTTTCCATTTTGTAAGCCTTATTTCTTGTTGTTGTATAATTTTTTCTGTACAGATCCAGAAGTTGGAAAGTGAGATCCAAGAAAAGATGAAGCAAATGAAGGTTTTAGAGAAGCATATCACTGAAAGTGGCGAAGCTTCAATAGCTGATGCATCCATTGTTGATATGCAGCAGGTAAGTTTGAATTTTCATCAGTCTCTTATTCTTATTTGTTGTAAACATCTGAATTTCTGATGTCATTACTTATTAGCTAAAAGAAAGTTCTTGGTTACTTTGCAAAGCAGACGGTGATGAGATTGATGACTCAATGCAATGAGAAGGGTTTTGAGCTAGAGGTTCGGTCATTATACTTTGCTGTTTATTTTTTCCTTGGCATTGCAAAAGCAACTTTGCAACTACTAAACATGCACTATTTTATAAACTTAAAATGGTTGGACTATTGATGCAGATAAAATCAGCAGACAATCGTGTTCTCCAGGAGCAACTGATGGATAAGGTTATTAGCTGCTATTAATTTCTAGATAGTTGTCTGTAAAACAAGGCTTTAGGTTTGTTGGAAATTGTTGAGGAATATTATATTGGATTCTCCATAACAAGTTTGATTGTCTTTTTTCTTTTTTGTCCCAGTGTTTGGAAATTAAACAATTGCAAGACCAAGTGCTTCTATTACAGCAGCAGCTGGCACTGGCGACGGGTGATAAGTCACCCTCTTCTGAGCAGGTAGTTAAATTATTAACTTAAAGCCTGATGTAACAGTTGATTGTCAGCAACTTGGTTATGTTGCTCCATAGTTCCTAGTATCTGTTATCATCTAGACATAAGGGTTAACTCTTTTTTACACGTGTCTTAAATATTGTCTTAACTTTCTTATGGGATAACTAACTTGATTTCTTATTATATATATGTACATTTAAGTAGACTTGGTTGTATGTATATTTTAGACCTGATCAGAATTTGCTCACACGTTGCTAAATTGCAGTCCACTAGTATACTTAATACTTTGATGCAATATCTTGTCCAGAATGTTGAGTGGTTCTGGTATTTTTTGTCCAGGAACTAAGATATCCATGTCTCTTTCATGGATTTTCACCACTTAATTAACAGTGCTTTCTTTTATCCAGCAGGATAGTGGGAAGTTATATCTAGAACATGTTCAGCTGAAGGAGGAGAATATTGGACTGCGTGTACAGAATCAGAAGTTGGCTGAAGAAGCATCTTATGCGAAGGAACTGGCGTCTGCTGCCGCTGTTGAATTAAAAAATTTGGCTGATGAAGTCACCAAGCTTTCATTACAGAATTCAAGACAAGCAAAAGAACTGGGTGCTGCTCAAGATATGGTGGCAGGTTATAAAGGTGGAATGCAGAGTAATAATGGGTCAAGCCGCAAGTACCCCGAAAGCAAAGTTGACGGTATGAAGGGTGGGCGAAAAAATAGGTTTCCTGTCAGGGGTAGTGAATTTCCAGGCACAGTCTATGATGATGGTGAATACTGGAACCCCCCAGATCGAGATGATGTAAAGATGGAACTGGAAGCAAGGAAACAGAGAGAGGCAGCTCTTGAAGCAGCTTTAGCTGAGAGGGAGTTTGCTGAGGAGGAATATAGGAAGCAGTTCGATGAAGCAAGGAAAAGAGAAGTAGCTTTAGAAAACGACTTGGCAAACATGTGGGTCCTTGTTGCGAAGCTGAAAAAAGAAGGGGGCACTGGTTCTGAATCCAAATATGATGGAAAGTCTAGTGAGGGAAGTGAACATGTGTATAATATTAAAACAAGTGATAATGACGATAAAGATGTTGGTGTTAAAGAGTTCCACGTTCAGGAAAGTGCAAATACGGTTAACAATGTCTCTAAAGTAGAACAACCTTTGGTAGTTCGCCTCAAGGTACATATTTTAATTTAAAACTCCCTCACTTTCTCCATCTTCCTGTGATTCATTTATTCATTCTCGTTCTTATTATAGTTTGTATGTGAAACATGCTGGCCTTAGCTGAATGCTTGATAATCCGAATCGGTATCTGTTTGTACTGATGTGTGATAATTTTAGGGTATGTATTTTGTCTGAAACTGAATTACTGCTTTACCACAGGCAAAGATGCAAGAGATGAAAGAAAAGCAGCTTCAAGAATCTATTGGAAATGGTGATACTAATTCACACATCTGCAAAGTATGCTTTGAATCAGCGACTGCGAGTCTTCTCCTTCCCTGCCGACACTTCTGCTGTAAGCCATTTGTGTCTTTATCATGTACAGCTTTTATGTGTGCTATCCATATTTGTCCCTAAATTCATACTTCAATTTGCAGTATGCAAGCCGTGTTCGCTTGCTTGTTCCGAGTGCCCAATTTGTCGCACAAAAATTGAGGATAGAATCTTCGCATTCCCTTCCTAACAGTGCCCACATGATAAAAAGGTTGGGTGGTGCACTTCTTTTTTTTTTGTTTGTTTGTTCCTTTGTATAATCAGAATTTTAAAGACAAATATTACAAGAAAATGACTCGCACTTGATTTCTTTGCAGGGGACGCTGATATCATCATTTAGCCCTCCGGTGCAGTAGGATGCAATTTTTTAATTAGTTGGCCTATATGTAGATTTAAAAGGTATAATCCATTTCTCTTACTCTCCCATTATAGGGCTGTAAAATTAGGCAATACAAAAAGTAAAGAAAACACAAAAAAGAAAGAAAAAGGCAAGCAGAATACTTGTTCAGATTTTACCTACTCCAGGTTTTCTGTTTTGTTGTCCAAAAAAGCGCCAGATCATGGTCCCTGTACCTTTCTTTCAACTTCCATTTTAATGTACAGCAGAGGATATTGAAAGAAATGTATTTCTCAGTTATCATCCTTTTTTTTTCTAGTTTACAATACTTTTTTTATATTTCACTGGCCAACAAGTATACTCAAAACTGAAAAGTTTTCTAATGGACACTGTCGCCAACGGGAAGTGGAACTCATTCACTTTTTTCCTTATTTTTTTTGGTGGATGGAACTCATCACCTAGTACTGCTAAGTTTGAAAGTGTTCCTTGATCTGCTTTCACCTTACAAGTTCGTAAGTTCATATACAAAGCATAGTTGTTTTTCTATTTTGCGTGCACAATATTTTTTACTTTTTTTTACAAAAACGTTTCGATTTTGATAAAAACCTATTTAAAATGCAAAAACTTACACAAATTTGAATCACAACATTTCGGTCAGGGATCGAATATTCGGATCATTAGACATGTTTGGGTCATACTCAGACAGTGGATTTTGAGTCACCATGATAGCTTTAAGCACTTGAAAGGAGATTTTCGTTTCATCTCATTATGTACTACTCGTAGTCTCATGCACAGCTAACTCTCGTAATTGTACACCACTTCAAAGTTTGAATTTTGGAGGGAGATTAATTTGTTCCTTGCCGACAACTTCTTATTTTAATTATAATTGGGCCGACCGAGTGAAGAAGCGAGGGAGGACCTCATATATGGTGACTTTGTGTCACATGGGACATGATTTTTTTTCTTCAATTTTACAAAAAAGATTGGATTTGGTTTAACGATGAAAATACCTCACTGTCTAAATAATTTTTTTTTTTCCTTTAGATATTTTCGTAAATAAACCCAAGAGGAATGGCAGTAAGGTTTTTGAAAATAAATCAAAGAGAAAGGGCAGTAAGGTATTAGACATTTTCGTAAATAAACAAAAGAAAGAGGGCAACTACATATAAGAGCCAAATTTTATTAAAATTCCTAATATATCTTATTTCTTTAGAGGTATAATTGACAACCAAATTTTAAAATAACATATCTAAAAATCCGTGCCTTGGATTTTACAAATTTTATCTCGTTGGAAAGCTAATAAAAAAACCTATCCAACGAGCACAAACAACAATATCAAATTTAGAGTTTTACGAAAAATTCGGAGGTATTTATCATTTTAGGCACAATTTTGAAAATAAATGTATATCTATTATACACAAAGGATACATAATACTTTATATAACCATATTTTGGTTTATTCATCCACTAATTTTTCTTTGCAACTAATAAAACGATGTACTCTCCCCGTTTCAAGAAATGTGATACTTTCACTTTAGGCACAAATTTTCTTTTACAGTCCAATTATAACAGTGTTTTTTTTTTTTTCGGTCGGCCCTCCCCACCGTGGCAGCGGTCATCTAGTTTATAATGATATTCTGAATCTCTGATCACAAATACCGTATTATATTTGAATTGTGATATTCTGAATCCAAACATGGCAATTTTAATTATAATCTATGTCAAATTTAAGATCAAGATATTGGAATAATCCCCGTACCGTATTAGATTCTGCAATTTGAATTGTGAAGAATTTGACAAATGCATGGGGATATTTAGATTATACGGGGTCTGATTATAATTCAGTTAGACGATTAAAAGCGACATATGAGCGTTAAAGAAAAGGAAAAGATATGAAGCAAAATAAATTTTATTAAGTTCTTCTTCTTCATTATTATTAGCCAAACAAACATAACAAGCATAAAATACAAAGAGGAAGATTACTATGCAGTTTTTCTTTTGACGCGAAAAGGGCAAATTTAATTAAAAACCAAAGATGTCACCAAGAGTGACACTAAAGTTACAAAAAAGAGAAAAAAGAAAAGGAAAAGAAAAAGAACAAACAAGCCCACTGAGGAGCATACAAACAACCTTCAAAAGAGAAGGTCAAAACACAAGCTCTACCAAGAGCTGCCTAAAGCCAGCAAAAGAAACACACACAATCACTCTTAAAAATCCACATTTTCATCTTGAAACGAGCATTTGACTGCCTCAATTTGCTCACCATAGTCAGAATCCGAGTCGAAATCTCCCATACCATCAGTATCCTCGATCAGAGGCATTTCCATACTTGATTTAACATGACTCCAATAAATTTCTACACATAATCTCTCCATAGGATGGGCAGAGATACCCAATAACATGTTAAAAGCGATTTTGGAATCTATTTCGACCTCACTAATAGCAGCAACTGAATTGGAATTTATTTTGGCATCCTTTTCTACAAGATTTTTCTTCTTCTTTTTTCGGATTGTAACTCGACTCAAGTCCATTTGCAATGGGAGAACAACCTCCGGGTTCTCCTTCTGAGACATATCAGTAGAGGAAATTGGAGTTGAAAAATCATTAGCCATTAAACTAGACTTAGAACCCTTAGTGTCATCGTCCTTTTCTATTCTTGCTTCTTCAACTCTAGCATCTGAAGAGTTTGACATTCCCAACTCTGTGTCTAGCAAGTCATACGTGTTAACGTCACAAATGGAATTTTTCTTTGGTTTAAGTTTATCATCTTTCTTTCCCTTATTTTTCTTTTTTCTTCTAACGTATGTCCATTCCGGAGGTGTAGCAATCAACTCCAAAGCTCCACTGCCACTCCCTTTTCTAACTTTTTTTGTTGAAGTTTCAGCCTCTGCAAATGAGTCTTTTGAAGCATGCATCTCTGGATTCTCTGCAGGCTTTTGAACCTCTGTAGTCTTCTTTTTTCCCCCATTAGAAGCTTCTTCTGTAGGTTTAACAGGGTTATTTTCATTGAAGTGCAATTCCGAATTCTTGGGCCTTTGGGAATGAGATTCAATAGGTTCCACTGTATCATGTTGATTCTCATTATTGTCTTTGTTATTTCCATTGCTTGGACATTTCTCATTCACACCCATGCTTTCAACTTGCAGAGACTTGTTAACCTTCTTCGGGTTCCACCTTGATTTCATTTTCTTTGAACAATCCTTTGTTGTGTACCCAAACACCATACAAACATCACAATTAGCTAGTTTCCATTGATACTCCACCGGAAGTTCAAGGGAAAACTTACCATCTAACACTAGGGGGATGCTAGCAGGGTATGAAAAGTCTAGATTTATTTCAACACAAACCCTAGCATAGGCTAATCTCTCTTGATTTAAAGTACAATCATCAGCATATAAGGGCTTTCCTAGATAGCTCGCAATCAAACCTAGTCCCTCATTATCCCACATATGCATTGGTACCCCATAAATCATGACCCATAAAGGAACAGATTTGATCATGGAGATTGAATTTTCCAAAAGTTGAGACCAAGGTCTCATAGTGAAGAGTTTACCTGATATGTGGATTGAACCAGTATCCAGTGCAAGCCTTCTATCTTCCTCATCTTTGAAATCAAAAATAAATGCAGAATTATTATATAGCTTGATAGATACCTCTTTCTTGAAATTCCATTGATTGCCAACCGCAAGTTGCACTGCTACAAAAGATGAACGTTTACCCATAAAAAAACCAACCACTCTGTTTTCACATTTTTTCAAACCTGCAATTAGAAAAAATGGTTTCCCATTTGCTCTGCTTTCCATTACTACGCAGTTTTACAAGGAGGAAGCGGGGAGTCACAGAGGCCAGAGTTGCCCACGAAAGAAGAAGCATGAAATGGTTTCTTATGAGGAGGAATTTTTCCTGTCAACTTGTTGTAGGACACATCAAACTCTACGATATCCAGCAAGTTCATTACTCCAGAAGGTATATTACCAGTAAGTTTATTATGCGATAGCACAATCGATGTTATAAATGTGATACTGCTTAGCTCAGCTGGTATCGTCCCCGTAAACTCATTCTTATCTAGCTTTAGAGTCTTGAGAAAACTCAATTTTCCAAGAGATTTCGGTATACCTCCTCCTAAACGATTATTAGATAGTACAAGTGTTTGAAGAACAGCCTTACTCTCTAGGTTTCCTATATTGTTATCAATACGACCCACAAACATATTGTAAGAAAGATCAATAAAAGTATAACGAAACCGACCCGAGACAGCAAAAATCGTGCTTAATCCCCCTGTGAAGTTGTTCCGATGAAGATCAAGCACCCCTAAACCTCGAGCAAGGTTCTTGAACTCAATTGGTATATCCGAATGGAAACCGTTGTTAGATACATTGAGGGTATGTAAGTTTCTCATTTTGTATATCCATGTTGGCAATCTTCCTGCTAACCTGTTACTCGACACATCAAGAGTAAACAAATTTGTTGAAGATAACCACTCCGGGAGATCAACTAACCCTGTTCCAGCTAAATATAGTTCCTGAAGATTCATTTTTGAAATCCAACTTGGTACCGTCACTAGACTCAATGGGTTGAAAGACAAATCTAAGGTGTCTAACATTGTATTTAACTTAGCTAGTTCAGAAGGAACTGGACCTGACAAACGATTTCTAGAGAGATCGAGTGATTGAAGATTAATCAAATTACTTAAACTTGCAGGAATCTTACCCGTAAGACGGTTGTTTTTTGCAGATAAACGAATAAGTTTTGTAAGCTTACCAAAACTGTCAGGTAACTTTCCTGATAACCTGTTGTTATCAAATAGCAAAGCCTGGAGCCGTGTGCTTCTGATTGATGCCGGTATCCGACCGTTAAGTTTGTTATCTGATAAAACACAACTCTCAAGAACAACTAGCTTTGAAAAACTTGGAATGCTTCCACTGAGACTATTCTGATTGAGATGGAGCACGGTTAGTTTAGATAGTTCTCCAATAGATGGAGGAATGCTGCCAGAAATCTGGTTCCTAGATAAGTCTAAATACCCCAAGTTCTTAAGCAAACCAATTGTATATGGTATACTACCTGAGAAGCTGTTTAAAGTAAAATCTAGCCTCTTCAATGAAACTAGTTTATCAATTGATGATGGAAGTGCCCCGGACAACTGATTTAAGGCCAGGTCAAGTTCCGTCAGAGAAGACATATGTTGAAATATATTGGTGGGAACCGTACCAGATAGAAGATTTTGACCGAGGAGCAGTCTATTGAGTTTCCGGAGATTTTGAAATGACGCAGGAATTGAACCATTGAATCGGTTGATATCGAGTAAAAGAGAAGTAAGGTGGTATAACTTTCCGAGCTCCGAAGGGATCGGTCCTGCTAAATCTTTGAGGAACCTGAGGTCCAAAAACTGAAGAAACTTGAGTTTACCCAATGAAGGTGAAATTGTTCCCTGAATGGTTATATCGAATGGGTTTTCCTCATCGGTACTTATGCCATTGCGTGATAGATTTACGACACGACCGTTGGAATCACAAGCAATACCTTCCCATTTGGTACAACAATCAGTGGATTGATTCCACGTCTCTAATAGTCTAAAAGAATCTCGGGTGATCTTACTCTTGAAATCAAGTAAAGCTTTTCTATCAGTTCTTTGGCATGCTTCTGTTGTTGTATGCAAAGAAAAGGTTAAGAAACAGATTAAGACAAGGAATGAACTGGCTTTTGTGTTGGATATGAATGCCATTAGAAAGAAAGAGATGGTTATGAGATTAAGAAAGGTAGAAGGAGTGATTGATAATAAAATCTAAGTACTCTGAATTTATATAGATCAACCTTTGACCTTTTGGGTGGTTTACAGTGGTGTATTGAGTGGAGCACAGTGGATTAACGTGTTTGCGAGCAACACTCAATCCATGCATTTATCTTTTTAGTATAATGTGTTCGACACTTTGACTAAGACTGGATGGAAATTCTTTGATTCTTTGACGTGTCTTCACAATGCACGAGGATGAGAACAAGGTAAATTGCTCATTTGGGTAGTGACTATTTATCTTCTCTTGATTCCCCCCTTTGCATTGTATAAACTCTATATAGAGCGTACAGACAACTTCAGAGTTTGTTGGTGATTTTCCAACTGCCAGCGTAAAATTCCTTTCTATGAAAGGTTGGGAAACGGAATAAAAAGGGTTTAAATTATTGGCATAATAATACTTAACAGTGAGATCTATGAATCACGGATACTGATACGGGGATTCGGCAATTTTCAAAAATTTGAGATATGGGATTCGTTGGGATACGTGTATTAATTAAAAAATATTTAATTTATTAATAGTGAAAATAATCACATAAAATAAGAAAATTCTAAAATACTATCTAGAATATTAAAAAAATAAATAGATAAATACTATATAAACTCTCGCTCACCCATCACTCATCAATATTGTCTTCATCAAAGAGCACTGCTTCTAGTTCTGGCTCGTCAAGAGAAAGATTTGCAATTTCAAGTTCTCCCACACCGTCTGGTGGATCAAATGCATCTCCACTGATATCCCACATTCTATTTTCTCCTTTTGTGTAATTTTCACTTTTTCGTGAAAGGAGTCGAAGATTACTGTGAACAAACACTAAATCCTCAGCACGTTGGGTTCAACCTTGTTTCTCTTCATTGAATGAATAAAATTATAAATTAGGGTTAGACATTTATATACTGCTTCTATAGAATAATTTTTGATAAATACGATATATTACATATCTAAAGATATTTAACATATTATGTATATAAATATTTGGCAATATTATATATATATATATATATCTTATACTATAAGAAGTGTCCTCTTTAGAGTATCCGAGAAGTATCCCCTACCCTTTTCGTAATTAATAAAAAGGGACACTTTAAAAAGGGTGTCTGATACGTATCCCCAAGTGTCCCCAAGCGTCCGACACTGATAAGGCGCCCGACACGGATACGTCACCGGTTTTGAGGTGTCCGTGCTTCATAGAGTGAGATAGATCACTTCATAGTTCGCGTGAAAGTCTCACTTTGGAATGGAAATCTATTTTAGCCAAGAGGATGGTGATCATTTCTTAATCTTATTTGCACTGCCACCACCCGTGCAGCCTCATTATACGGCAGGAGTTGGGGCATTGTATTCAGATCTTTCAGTGCTCAAGGAGTGCACTTGACATTTAAAAAATTAAAATGGATAATTATCAAGTGAAATGGCTAGTCGTGAATTAAAGTGGTGTTTATCTTTCACGATGTCAAGCCAATAAGTGGTCACCTTCCAGGTCTTGTCCCTTACCTCTCTCTGTTGACTTTTTATTTATCAGATTGAAGAACAATATCGATGGGTCCGAATATGCGACAGATTCCTAGGACGAAAATGTACCCGTTTGTTTATGTTTGTAGAAATACTGGTCCATGATATGGAGGATAATATCTACAGTGTGAATACCATTTTTCTAGTATCACAACCAATTGATTAAAAAGACAAAGTAATAGATAAAAACAGATAAAAGTATAAATCATAGCAAAATGAAAGGTGCAGACAAATAAAGAGACAATAACACAAGCGAATTAACGTGGTTCGACAACGGTGTGTCTACATCCACGGGTAAATGAACGGGTTTTATTATTTATTGGTATTACAAGAAATTCCATTACTAAGAATGAAGTTTTGAGAACGTGTTATGAAAATATGGGTATTGAGTGACCGAAGGTCTTCAATGGAACGAAGGTAGAAAGTAAAACGACCCAGCTATATTCCTCTCAGAGGTAGTGGGTCTCTTACTTTCCCCCTTCTTTCTTTCTCTCCTCACTGCTGCTTTATAGGGAAGAGATACTTGTTTATTACTAAAGTGCCATTAGCTTAGTTTGTAAGCAGTCTTATGATAGATTCGGTGTATGCTGTTGTATCCTTATATCTAGCCGCAGCTTCCAATCATCCTCCACGTGTCAAGTTATTTTTTGGTGTATACATACAACGTACCTCAAAAGAGTTCACCATTCTAGTTTTAGGACTTAGATCTTGTCCTCGTAGTGGTGTGAAAAAGCTGGACAGGAATCTCGAATCCTGGGTATGCCTGGAAGCTTCGCAATGGGTCTATCAGAGGTAAATACGGCGCATAGACCGCATGGTACTTTGGCTAGTCTTGGTGTTATGTTAAGGCTTTATCCACTTGTTTTCTTATAAAAAGGGTCCGCTGGAGAGTAAAAGAGATTACATTAAAATAGATAAATAAGTAATTCAGTCCTCGAAAGTGGTCCATTTTACTATCATCATACATCCATCATCTGCATCTCCTAGAACCCAACCTAAGTCTGCATTCAACATTTCTATCCCAGAATTTCTTTCATCTTCCTCTTCTGAAGGATTGAACATTCTGGTGTCGGATTCAGATTCGGATTCGCTGCTACACATTGATCAATATGGATCTAATTTAAAGGAGCTAAAACAGGAATAGGAGAAAATTCTACCGGTACCCTTCAATTTGGATTCCCCATCTGCGCAAGGGGTCGAATTCCAGGTAACCCTCATATCTTTAAAATCCATAAATTGATAATTGCGTGATAACTGTCTATATATTATAAGCCTGATTGCTTGTGTTTATGAATTGCCTTATGCTCTTGCTGTTTGTATGTTTTGATTAAGTTCTGAACCTATTCTAGTGTAGTCTTGCACTTGCATCTGCTTGCTTTTAATTCTTTTTTAGGATCTCTAATACTGCTTTCCCAAAGTTTCTTTCTTACAACAATGGAAATAATAGCCTGGAATGTGCAAGGATGTGGTAATCCTTTCACATAAAACCACCTAAATCAACTGATATCTAAAGATAAACCAGAGATTTTGTTCATATCTGAAACTAAGTCACAAAAGCATCTAGTTAAGAGATTGCTTAAGGATTATCCTAATACTCATATAGTAAACCCAACAGGTTTAGCAGGTGGCCTTGCATTGGCTTGGGTATATGGCTTTTCCTTTGAAATTGTCCATTGGAACATCAATATGATAAATGTCTAAGTCCAAACTAATTCAGGAACTAAAAAGTGGCTTCTTACTTACTTTTATGGAAGCTCTTACCCACATAATATAAAGATAGCTTGGGATTTTCTTACAGAAATAGTTGCTCAAGTAGAAAAGAGTTCAATGCCCTGGGTATTACTAGGAGACCTTAACATGATCTTTAGCCAAGAGGACAAAAGTGGAGGATTACCATTCAAAAGGTCTGATTGTTGCTATTTTAATAATATCTTAAGCAACACTAGTTTATTAGACATAGGTTTCATAGGTTATGAATTTACTTGGAATAACCATAGAGCAGATGCTGAAAATATCCAAGAAAGATTAGATACAACTGTTGCTAATGTTGATTGGAGTTCTCAATTTCCTAATTCTGAGCTTACCCACTTAGTGGCAGTATGATCAGATCATTGCCCAATTGCTTTAAACTTATACACAAAATTGGCCAAAATAGAGTATAATTTTAAGTTTTACGACACTTGGCAAAAGGTGCGTTCCTGTGTCCAAACAATAAAAGACTCCTGGAATCATTGTATTAGAGACTCACCTTCTCACACATTAGTTCTAAACCTTAAATCCCATCAATCTAGTCTAGATTATTGGAAGAAAAACAATTTTGGTTTACCTTCTAAATAAATTAAGAAGTTCTTAGCCCAAATAGACTGCTTAAATTCTTCTCTTCATGTTCATAAGAAAGAAGAAAGGATTAAGGAAAAATTATCCCATCTAGAAAAGATATATGCTACTCAAGAAGCAATAACCAAACAACAATTTAGAGATAATATGGTTCAATTAGGGGAAAAGAATACCAAATTCTTTCATACTAAAACTATGAAAAAAATAAAATGGAATAATATAGAATGCATTAGAAAAAGTAATAAAGAGTTAACCTTCAAAAGATCTGAAATCCAAGATACCTTGTTAGAATATTAGTCTATGCTTTTTACTGCTCCTTCTCTTACTTCTTTGCCCAATTCTGATCCTTTTACTAATGTTTCCCATTGCATTTCTCTAGTTGATAATGTGCTCCTCAACTCTGTCACTTCTAGTGATAAAATTTGGTCTGTTGTTAAAAAAATTAAACCAAATAAATCACCAGGACAAGATGGTTTCCCAGCTAGCTTCTTCAATCTAAACTGGGAAACAGTAGGAGATCAGGTTATTTCCTCTATTAAATATTTCTTCTCTACTGGTGCTTTGCACCTTGATTTCAATAAAACTTTCCTTTTTCTTATCCCTAAAAAAGTAGATATCCTAAAGACCCTAGTGGATTCCGACCAATAGGTTTGTGCAATACTATTTATAAAATTATAACCAAAATTTTGGCTAATAGAATAAAACCTTTACTTAATAACTTCATCTCCCCATTTCAACCTGCTTTCCTCCCTAAAAGATAAATTTCTGACAATATTATTATTGCCCAAGAAATCATTCACTCCTTTAAGAAAAAGAAAGTGAAGCATGCTGGAATAGGTATTAAGATTGATATGTCCAAGGCTTTTGATAGAGTTGATTGGAATTTCCTCATCAATGCTATGAAAGCCTTTGGTTTTGATGATAATTTCTGTAACTTAATACATCAATGTATTTCAACCTCCTCTATAGCAGTCTTGCAAAATCGTTGTCCTGGAAATTATTTCAAACCTAATAGAGGACTTAGGAAAGGAGACCCTCTTTCTCCTTATCTCTTTATCATTTGTATGGAAATATTATATAGGCTTCTTCTTTCCGGAGAAGAAGAGAAGATCATTCATGTAGTGCAAATCACCCCAAAAAATAGTCATATCTCTCATCCGTTTTTTGCAGATGATTGCCTGCTTTTCACTAGAGCTGATCTTAAAGAGAGTCATAATATCCTTACTCTCATTGACTCTTTTATTAAAGCATCAGGACAAATGATTAACTTTGAAAAATTTGGAGTGTTCTTTAGTAAAAAAGTACAACCTAAACACCATAGAATGATTAGAAAACTCCTTAAGATAAAGAAAATTGACCCAAAAGACACATACTTAGGAACACCCCTATTCATAAGTAGAGCCAAGATACAATTTTTTGATTCAATAGTGGACAAGATGGAACAAAATTCAAAGATGGATGTGAAAAACTCTATCTCAAGCTAGTAAAATGGTCTTAAACAAAGCTACCTTAGCTAATATGGCAAGTTTTCAAATGAGATGCTTTATCTTACCTAAGAAAATTACTAAGAAAATTGATGCTTTACAGAGAGACTTCCGGCGGGGGAAAGAGACAAATTACAAAGGATACTACCCTAAATCCTATTCTTGTTTATGTAAACCCTTAAAAGGGGAGGATTAGAAATGCTAGTAAATTTAATTTAACAATGATTACTAAGCTAGCATGGAGATTATTGACTGAACCAAAAACCTTGTGGGTGTCACATCTAAAACCTAGATACTTTAGAAATACATCAGTCTTTAGAGCCAAAATTTGTTCTAGTAGATCATGGATCTGGAAATGCATTAGTAAAAGAATTTATTTAGTGGAAGAAAATAGTATTTGGGAAATAGGAGATGGACACAGTATGAATCTTTGGTAAGATAAATGGATACCAAATTCAGATCATAATCTTGGTAGATTTAAGACTAGTACAAACTCTAATTTGACTCTAGTGAAAGACCTTATGATACCTGGTTCATTGGAATGAAATTCCATAACCATTTTTGAACTTTTCCCAGCTGATGTAGCTAGGAAAATCTGTAATATTAGAATAGCCAGGGGTAAGTCTGATACCCTAAGATGGCTTCTAACAAAATCTGGAACCTTTACTGTTAAATCCATGTATAATAAGCTCAATGAAAATAAATGTAGATCACTATAATTTAGCCCAACCAGAAGTATTCTGGTCTCATCTTTGGAATCTTAAAGTTTCCCAAAGAATAAATTTTTTACTTGGACTTGTCTTCATAATGCTATCTCTACAAATTTAAATCTCTCAAAATTTATGCATGATGTTAATCCTAATTTCTCTCTAGGTTGTAATGCTCTTGAATATTTAGAACATATTCTTATTTTCAGTCCTTATGCTAAGTCTGTATGGGAAACTGCTCCATCCCCTATCACCATGCATTTTCACAATACTACTACTTTCTTAGACATATACAAGAATTGGCTTGGAAAGAAAAAACCAAATTATTTCATTACAAACTCTTTTAGCCAAAACATGGTTCATATGGAAGGAAAGATGTAATAGAGTCTTTGAGAATAAGCAGCAAACAAGTACCCAACTAGGATTGGAAATAGAGAGATATCTACAGTTCTGGAAGAATGACATTTTTTTAAATGGACAGTTAACCAACAACCTAACTGAGTTACCAAAATGGAGACCACCTAGGACATCTCAACTGAAACTTAATTTGGATGCTGCTTGGATTTCAAGTACACTGCCTGCAGGTTTTTCTTTAATTCTGAGGAATGATGCAGGAGAATAGGAAGACGGAAGAGCAGGTCCTCTCTCAGCAGCTACCCCTGAAGAAGCAGAAGCCCTAAGAATTTGTCAAGGGGCTAAATGGGCACTAGATAAGGGATGGAAAAATTTCAGTGTGGAAGAAGATTGCAAAAACCTCATTGAATACTTAAATGGGAGTCCCTCTCAAATTGAATGGCAGAATCAGCCTTTGATGGATGAAGCAAAATGTAATTTCAACAAATGAAAAAACTTTTTGGGTTTCTTTTATGTTCCTAGACTTGCAAACCAGGTGGCAGATACTTTAGCCAATGAGGCAAATTTTTTTGTTAGACTCATTAATCGGGACAAGAGTCCACCTGCTTGTATTTTACCAAAGTAGGAAGTAGATAAATCTAATGTAAGAGATCAACATCTTAACTCTACATTAGACGTCTCTACTATACAAGATGTAAGGGTTTCTAACTCCCTATGTTATCTGTTTGGAATGAATCTTTAACTTACGGAAAAAAAAAAAAGAAAGAAGAAAGTGGTCCATGTTCCCCACTTCCCCCCGATTTGTTTACCCATATTGCGTGGTATATATCAAAGCACTAGATTTGGGAACAATAAATCTTTCTGAGAAATGGTGAATTATATACCAAATGTCATAGACCAATAGGTGATCCACATGTATCGTGGAAAAAGACCGGGGAAAGAAGTGGAAACATCTAATATTTCGGTATTCGGTACCAATGCAAAGATTGAATTTCCAAAATTCAGATAAACTCTGTTATCAGTTACACAGGTGGTTTTATCATTTCTCTGATATGCTTATGTTGTTGTATGCGAAAAAATAAAACAAAAGACAAGGCTACATATATGCCATTAATGATTGAAAATTAATAGACTACTCTAAATTTATGTAGACAAAGTTTCAACATTTTTGGTTATTTTGAGTAATATTGAACATTTGCACCGGGACAACCGAGCAAGGTTTGGTTCAAGAGGTTTGTGCTTTGTGGTGCACTGCTACAGGTTTGTTTGGGGTGAATCGGGCGACCGCCGTTCCGACTTACTTTCAACCGATTTTCACCATTTTTGTCGTCCAAATCCTCTACATGTCCATGATTCAGTCCTAAATCACCTTACATCTTCATGTTTTATAACCTAATAATTTTAATCTCTGCTTTTTCATCTTATTTTCGCTCATATTCTTAGAATTATCTTTTCCTTTTCGATTTTTCGGAATTCCCTTTCCTTTCCCTTCGTTTAATTTGTTCAACTGTTTTGAATGTTTGATTAATAATTTTCTTCTTTGAATCTATTGGTTATCCTATTTTCAGGATTTATCCCTTTTCTTCCTATCAATCCTGATATTGGTGGGAGGTAGGGTTTTTGGAAAAATGCAAGAACGGAGGCTACGGAGTCTGACGGTGGTTCCTGGTTGGTGTTCTTATTGGTTCGAAGGACAAACATCAATTTTTAGTTGGGTGTTTCATGTCAAATTGAATGGAAAATATCAATTTAAGAGATTAGATTACAAATTTTAAATCTTAAATCGTTGAAGCAACAATCTTATTCATTACAAGAAGAATCCAGGGTTGGAGGTTTAGACTAAATTGAAGATCAATATTAGATTTACTAGTCTTTAAATCCCTGAAATAAGTGATCCTTTCAATCCTAACAAGAAGAATTAGCCTGTCTCTGTGTTTTTTTGAAGTCTCAAGTGGAAGTGCATCCTATTCATTTTCTCAATTTTATTTGGGATCTTCTACTCAGAATTTTGAAGAAGACTTTCATCATAAAGAGATAAGTAATTACATATCTCAATTTTAGTTTGTTGATCTATTGGAGGACTTTACAATTGAAGTTAATGTTGATCTAGGTGTGACCTGAATATTCAAGATCGAAGATTTGGCTTCTGTTTCTTTCCAGACTCCTTAATTGCCAATGTTCTTGTTGTTTTTGCTGGAGCCTTTGTGAGTTTACCAATCAGATCAGCTTCTTCTACCATCAATCTTTTCATTTTTTTCAATCCTTTTTGTTTTTTCGCTTCTTACTTTATGTTTTTTTTTCAATTATATACTCCTCTATCATGTTTGTGCATATGCTTTGTGTTTTACTGTCTTTAAAAAAAAAACATCTACAATTTAGGGGTTAGATTTAGAGTTTTGTTCATTCCTTTTTACAAATTATTATATTCATCTACAATGAAAATATTCTCATGGAATGTGTAGGGGATTGGAAAACCCCTTACTAGAAACCACCTTAACTATCTTATTAAGAAATATAATCCTGACTTCATATTTCTAGATGAAACTAAAGCCAATACTGATAACATGAATATTCTGGCTAAGAACCTTAAATTTCACGATTGGTTAGTTGTCCCAAGGATAGGTCTTTCTGGTGGATTTCTCATTGCCTGGCACAATAATATCAATGTGAAATGTATTGCTGAATATTTTGATATTTGTTTTTTTGAACTGCATGATTGTTTTAACAATGTTTGGAATGTGGTTTGAATGCATGGAGCTCTTAACACCCAAGGAAAAAAAATCCCAATGGGAATTTTTTTATTTCTTTTGTCATTTAAATGCTAATATCCATTGGATCATTATAGGTGATTCAAATTTCATTTTGCATATTAATGATAAACAAAGGGGAAATAATAACTTTCACACAAATAAGTTTATTCATGATAATATTCAGTCTCTTGGTCTTATTGATCTTAGATATCAAGGCATTCCTTTTACGTGGCCTAACAATAGAGATGGTCAGGAAAATATCAAGGAACGTATAGATAGAGTCTTAGCTTCTCCTGCTTGGTCCATCCTTTATCTTAATGCTACTGTTAGTCATATTTCCAGAGTGGGTTCTGATCACACCCCTATTTTGTTAACTTGTAAACCTTTGAATCAAAATTTTCGTAGACCTTTTAAAATCATCAGAACTTGGTTAAGTCATGAGAACTTTACTACCCTTATCCTTAATAACTGGAATAGCAATCTCAATGGTTCGAATGCTTACAAGCTTCAAGGGAAGCTTAGAAATATTTCTTATATCCTAACTAAGTGGAATAAGAATATTTTTGGAAATATTTTCCAAAACATTGACAATCTAAATAAAAAAATAGAATTTCCTCACACTATAAAGCCTTTACCTATTCTAGAAATAAAAGATACTCAAAATAATGTAGATGTATGGTATAATAGAGAATTTGATTATTGGAATCACCTTTCAAAAGATAGGTTCATTAAGGATTTTGAAAAGAATATTACTTTCTTTCATCAAGATGCTAATAATAGAGGAAGAATCAACAATATTCACTCTCTTAGAGATGATACTGGCCTCTGGATTGAGGATATCCCTCAATTACAAAACATGCTGATAAAACACTTCAAAACCATAAGCACTACAAATCATGCACAACATTTGGACATCCTTAAAACTCTTATTCACCCATGTATTAATGAGGATGAAAACAATAATCTCACTAAAATTCCTGATTAAAGTGAAATTAAAAACACTCTCTTCAATATGAACCAATGGGCTCTCCTGGTCCAGACGGTTACCCGCTTGTTTTTTGTAAGACTCACTGGAATATTATTAAGAACGACATTGTCAATTTGTTCAATATTTCTTTAGGAAAAAATATATTCTCAAAGAAATTAACTATACCTTCATTACTCTGATTCTTAAAGTTCAAAACCCTTCTACTCCTAATGACTTTCTCTCCATTAGCCTTAGCAACACTACATATAAACTTATTTCAAAAATTTTAACCAATGGATTCAAACCTCTGCTTTCTAAAATTATCTCTGATAATCAGTCTGCCTTTATTTCTGGTCGTCAAATAACTGACAATATCATTGTTGCTCATGAAATCCTTCACTCCATGAAAATATTTAAAATAAAAATGGCAATATGGCTCTAAAAATAGATATGTTGAAAGCCTTCGACAGAATCGAGTGGGATTTCCTTAACCAAACTCTGCTTGATTTTTGTTTTAGTAATGATTGGTGCCACCTGATTATGCAATGCATAACCACTACTTCCTTCTCTGTCCTCCTAAATGGTGTGGCTGGTGAAAAATTCTTTGTTACTAGGGGTCTCCGTCAAGGAGACCCACTGTCACCCTACCTTTTCATCATCTACATGGAAGTCCTGTCCAACCTCATTTTCAAAGCTGAAAATGACAAACTTATTTCAGGCATTAAAGTAGCGAAAAATGCTCCCTCCATTTCTTATTTGTTTTTCGCTGACGATTGTTTTATATTTGCTAAAGCTAACCTTTCTGACGCTAAGAATATTGTGAATATTCTTAATTTTTTTGGTGAAATGACTGGTCAGGTCATTAATTTTCAGTAATCTGGGATTTATTTCGCTCCTAAAATTCCTAATAAACACTGTAAGATTATTTCTAAAATACTTAAAGTTAGAAAAATTTCTAAGAACGATAAATACTTAGGGACTCCTCTATTTTTTGACAAACATAAAGTAAATAATTTGAACCTCTGCTCAATAAGTATTATGCTTCTCTTCAAGGTTAGATTGGCAAGATGTTCAATCATGCTGGTAGAACTGTTTTGATCAAAATTGTCCTCGGTGCGTACCCTAATCACCAAATGCAATGCTTAGCCTTCCCTAAGAAAACTCTTGATAATTTAGATAAAGTTCAAAGAGACTTCTGGTGGCAAAAGAAAAATAATAAAAAGTGCTACTATCCTAAAGCTTGGCCTAGCATTACTAAATATATTAGACAAGGAGGTTTAGGAATTAGAATTCCTCATAAACACAATCTTGCCTTACTTACCAAGCTAGCTTGGAGGCTGATTCACAATCAGGATCAGCTCTAGGCAAAAATTATTAAATACAAATATTTCAAAAATCACAACCCTTTGAAAAAACTAGGAAATATAGAATCTCTTGGATTTGGTATAGTATTAGAAAAGGTTTGGAAGTCATAAAATCTAACTGTATTTGGTAAGTGAATAATGGAATGATATTAATATTTGGACTGACTTCTGGCTTCCTAATCAGGCTAGTCTTCTTAAACCTATCAACAATGAAAATAACACTCCCTCTAAAGTTAGTTATCTGATTAATGCTAGTGGTGACTGGGATATGAACATTATCTCTAATTATATTCATAACTCTCTTTTTAATGCTATAAACTCTATAACTATTAATCTAGATAAACCTGATAGGATTAGATGGATTTCTACTAGGTCAGGTCAACTCACTACCAAATCTGCTTATAACTTTCTAACTAAACTTAATATCAACAAAGACGAGGCTCACTTCTGGAAACAAATCTGGAATTGAAACAAATTGCCTAAAGTGAATATGTATTATTGGAGAGTTATCTCTGGAGCCTTAGCTTTAGGTTGAAGAATGTCTAGATATGTTAAAGAGTCCAGTCCTTTATGTTTGCTTTGTAATTATAACTTTCCTGAGGATGAAATGCACCTTTTTTTCAACTGTGTTTTTACTAAAAAAATATGGGAAAAGTTTGGTTTCAAAAGAATCTGCTATTTTTAGAGTCATGATGTTTTAAGTTGGTTTAAGTTTTGGATGAACAACAATACCTTAAAAACTATTCATGATATAATTTCTTTCATTATATGGTCCATATGGAAATTCAGAAATCGTGTTAACTTTGATAAGATTGTGCCAGAGCCACAAAAGTTGATTGATACTATTAACACAAGCTACCATAATTTCTCTATCCCTAGGACTGTCCCTTTAAAGAGATGCTCCATTTCTGATAGAGATACTCATGGAGATACTAATGTGAACAATTTCAGAGATTTTGATTGGTTTATCTACTTTGATGCTTCCTTTATGGAAGCTGAGTTCACCATGGGCTTTGCTATTTCTGTCATGGACAAAATAGGAAATAGAAGGGATTGTTGTGCAGGCTGAAGTTGGGAATCCTGCCCTTTAGAAGCTGAAGCTAAAGCAGGAATTGAAGTTCTTAGGTGGATGAAGGAGTTGGATCTCAACAACTGCTGCTTAATAAATGACTATCAGACATTGGTGAAGACTATTAATGGAGAAATCAACCTTGAAGACCTACCTTGGAGAGCTCAAAATAGCATCAGCAGATGCAAATTATTTTTCTTTTAACTACTGTAATTCAGTTTCTTTTCTGTTTAAAACTAGGAAATATGTAGGTGTTAAAGATAGACTGGCAAAGGAAGTTAGAACTAAGAACGTGAAATACTTCTCTAGAGAGAATATGTATAGTCATGTAAAATATGCTTTCTTAAAAAGGATCAAGCTCAATATTTATCCCATCATATATAGTATAAACTTCCCCTATAAATAAATAAAAGTCTTCTTATAAAAAAAAGAAAGAACCGAGCAGGTGAGCAACACCGGGTGAATGATAGAGGAACGTATTATTTGTATTTCATTAATAATATTTTTAATAAAAATATAATAATTTACTGATTTCTTATTTAGGGTAATTTTAAAAGAATATAAAAGTTTATTTCAAGAGTTTTAACAATTTAGTAAAGTTGCCTCAAAGGTGATGGATACCTTGGAAAATAAGCTTGTAGGTTTTTTGTAGGGTTTGTTTGGAAGGAGTTGTCTATATAATGAGCTCCAAAGATGAAAATTAGAGGACTTTTGATTGATAAAATTATTTTATTCTTATTAAGCCTTGTTTAACTTTATTTTGATTCTTTATAGTCAGCTTTATCCCAAGGTCTAAATAGTTATCTTATCCATAATTGCAATTCTTCGGAGTTGTGAGGTTACGTTCGTGGTTGTTATTCATAAAAATAATTTGAGGTCTAATAAACAATATATCGTCTCTCTCTTCCATGTACATATTTAATATTAGTTAAACACTTCCAGTCTGAATCACAACCTCATTATATGCCTGAAGCTGGGGAACTGTAATAAGATCTCTCACGACTTGAGGAGTGTTGATAATTGAATATTAGTCACCCTCAAGGGTCACTAACCTCCTGATTAATCCTAAGCCATGAAAGGGGCTGGGGACTTGGGAACTCGTTCCGGTCCAAGAAGGGAGACCTAATACTGTAATAGAGAAAAAGTGGGTGAAAAAAAATAATCTCGACTTGAGAAGTTAAGTAAAGTAATAAGGGAAATATAGATAAATTTATGATGCCTCCCTAGATGACATTCATTACAAAATAAATACTAAGTACTTAAAGGTAAAGATAAAGTCCTTCAGATTCTTTGAAAAGATTGAAAACTAGGATGTCCTTATCTTTGATGCAACACCAAATCAAAAGTCTTTACATGCGAGAGAGCATGTGGTGAATAGTACAAAGTGTAGAGGATATGGTCTATTCCTAACTGGCCCTTGGAAAATTGTCTTCCCTGATGATTGATCCTTCACAAGGAATCACCAGAGTCAATACTAATACTACAATTATTATCAGTAATAAACTCATGTACTGATAATATATTTTGAGAAGAATGTGGCACATGTAGAACATTTGGTAACCTAACTTTGTTATTGAGCAGAAAACCTGAAGTAATACCAATATATGAAATGCATATACCTTGACCATTGGCTGTATTGATTTATTTAGAACCAGAATAAGGATCCATCTTATGCAAATCAGAAGCATTTGTGGATATATGATGAGCAGCACCGAAATCAACATACCAGGTATTATCTCTATATATGTTAGCAGAGGCAAGCATAACATTCAAATTCTGAGGAGGTGATTTCTTTTGGTAAGCAAAGTTTAGTCCATGATGCAATTCTGTAGCAGAATAACCACCTCTCTAAAAAACCTGAAAAATAACACATAAGTAAACTGTGTAGAACTCAAGGATATAGGAAATTGATATTGTGTAGAACTTATACATGCTGGAAATTTAAAATTGTTGCTCTTACCAGATATAGATGAAGTAGTGAGATAGGTCTTGAAATTGGTATTAAAAGGTTTCTTTTCATTTATAGTTGGGACTGGATTAAAGTGTGTTGGTAAGCCATTAGATGAATAATAGTGTGAAGAAGTAAGTATGTAAAAATTAGTATGAGAAACTATAGATTGATGGTTACTGTTAACAACAATTTCTTCACTGAGTAACTGGTTATGTAATTCTTGACTATACAAAGGTGGATTTCGTATACATATTGAAGTAGATAAACAAGCAAAGGCAAAATTCTAACCCGATAAAATTGTGACAATTAGATTCATCATCAGAGACTCTAGATCCAGTAGGTATGAGTTCATCAGTGAGTTTCTTGACCTCAGTAAGATACTGAGAAATAGATTTGTTACCTTGTTTCAAAGCTTGAAGTTGATGTTACTCCAACGTTCATGAGACAATTTTGTACCATCTGTTAGAGTATTTCTCGGTCTATCTCACAAGTGTTGCTATATCAAGCTTGTTGTCAAATTTAGTTTATCAAAATGATATCTTGATGACTAGTCTACAACTAGTCAAGTTTCGGATTAGGATAGAAGTGTGTAGTTGAGAATCAGATATCACTGTATTCTACCGTTTGAAGGCGAAGATCAACCGAAGCTTTTGGAGAACTATTTCAACAAACGGTAAGTGAATATTGAACCATCTATTTATCAAGTTGTATTCATCTTTCTATCTATGAGACGTTGTCGCATGATTGATTATACTATTGCAAGCATAACAAGAATTTCGAGTTTATCTTGGTAATTAGTTCTCGAAATATATATGACTAAGCTTAATGAATATTTGTTCATAATCTAAATTGTGATTCAAGATTAGAATTTGAAAAAATCATGGAACAGCGATATGTGTCATTAATATTATTTGGGAATTTTTCGAATTGATTTAGAGAGAAATATAGAACTATTGTAAATCTGGATACATGACCGTATGCATACCATATTCACGTACTGGCAATACTGTTATAGGTACGCAGCCGCAGTACATGTACCCAGTATATGTACCAGCATATCTATATGTCGAAAGTGACTTAGTGGTACGTATACCCGGTATCCATACCATAAAAAGTCTGTGAATTCGCGAACCTGGATTGGTACGCATACCTAGTATGCATACGAAAAAAAGAACTGTTGGTTTTGAAACAAGTGTGGTATCCATACCTGGTACGCAAACCGTAAAAGTTCTGTAAGATCCGAAAATTATTTTTGTCTTAAGAGTACACATACTTAGTACATGTACCATGAAAAAAGTATTCACGAACAAGGTAGAGTACACGTACTTTCCATGTCGAATATTTTCAAATGCACATAAAATTATTTATGTGAGATAATTAGCATTTGAATAAATCTCTAAGAACACTATATAGACATGATTGATCACATTATAACCTATGGTTATGATTCAAATTTAAAAGTCTTAAGTGTTTATGAAAATGATTAAGCTTATGGTTCAATCGGCTAGTCTCGGCTAACCGTCCATGAACAATGTATTTATACATGGTTCGGTTATGGTTCATCCTAAGCAGAGTGTATATCTTGTTATGTTAATCTCATTTCAAAGATTCATCCAACGGTGGATATTGTTTTCTTAGTTCCAAAGCTATCTTAGCTTAAACCTAAAGCAACCTATACTTTGAAAGTCTATATAAAGGGAACCTCAAGCAACTGTGATATTTGAATCCCGACACTATTCTCGTGTGTCCTAGTTGTTAATTAGAGTCGTCCTCTCTTTCAAACCCTTCTGGTTTTAGCGACTAAAAACACTTCCTAAGGATTCTTGAAGCCAGGTCCAATTATATTTTATCTGATAGTTCATGTATCCTGATCTTGTTTGATTGTTAATCTTCTCACTCGAACAAGATAGATAGAAATCACAAAGTTCTCTTTGTCTCAAATTTTGTGATTCCACAGGTTTAATAACTTTGAGGTGAATAATAATCTAGGCTGCTCTTCGGGAAGCATAAGTACGGATTTTAAGGTTACTCAGACTTTGTCTATTGCTATCAATTTTCAGTCTCACCTTGATCTATCGATCAGAAAGGAAATCACATATATGCTTATCCATGGGAAGCAGATTGGTTTACATTCTTCAATTTAGTTGAAGAAACTCTTAGGCTGTAAAGGACGTCAGCTAAGAGAATTATTTGCGCAGAGTCCTGCTGGATTCAAGAGGCATAAGGAGCACGACCGTAACTGAATTTATGTGAGGGTTTAATTCGATTTCAACTACATTCCAATCCCAAGTTAATTGGTAGTAGGCTAGTATCTGTAGCGGTTTAATATAGTTTGGTGTTCGATCTGAACTAGGTCTCGGGGTTTTCTATATTTGCGGTTTCCTCGTTAACAAAATTTCTGGTGTCTGTGTTATTTATTTTCCGTATTATATTGTTTATCTTTATAATTGAAATATCACAGGTTATACATAAATCAATAAAAGTGGATACATCCATCCTTGTTTGTTGGATACAACTTGATTGATTCTTGGATATTGATAATTGAGATCGGCCAAGTACTCTCACACATAGTCAGGTTCACAGACATGGTTCTGTCAACTTTTTGATTGTGAACGACAGAGATATAAGCTCTTTATATACTTCCGTGATTAAGATTCATTAAGTTGAACTCTCAAAATTGCATTCGATTTTAATCCATACATGTTGCCTAAAAAAACGTTGGTGGTGTATTTTGGTACCCCCACGTTTTCACCATCAAAATATGCAATCACCGAATCTGAGATTGTGGATTGGATCCAGAGAATGATTATTTGATCTATGTTTGACCACTCTGTGTAAAGAAGATTTTCGTTATTATTGTTTTGATTCGTTCGATTTGTGAATTGAACAGGAGGTTCTGAAGAACCATCAAGAAATGACTGAATCTTGAATTTCATGATAACTGGATTCATTAAAGATTTCCAAGTAAGAAAATTTGAATATGTAAGTTTCAACTGAATTAAGCTAACTAGTTGATGAACAAGAATCGAAGTATCGAAGATGAATCCATTGAGTCGTCGAGAAAATCATGAATCATGAAACAAAGAAATAGAATTTGTAATTGAAAATCTCAAAAAAAAAAGAAACTGAAAAGAAAATCAAGATTAAAGAATAATAGCCGAAGATTGTGGTAATTGGTTCAAGAAAGGAAAATCTAGTGATTTTCCCTCTGATACCATAGAGAAACTATTGATGAAGGAAAGGTAAAGTTTCACTAACGGATGTGTGTGTGTGTGAGATAGAGATAGAGAGTACAACTTATATACATACATACTAATTGAATAATTGAGAGTACAACTTATATACAGACTTTCAACCTTCTTTTCAGTTTGGGTTTTGATCCATGTATCACCTTGGTCTCTGGATTGTTTGGTGATGATGTCGAAGAATAGGTGGAAATTGGGTTTAACAAAAATAACTTCTTCTTCAACTTCAACTACAGCTACAACATCACCAACAATGGTTCCGAAAACTACTAATACTTCAACAACAATAGAAAAATAAAAAGACACCACTACAACATTAAAAGACACAAACACTACAACAATAAAAACTCTGTTACAGATTCCGACCGATTCAGACCATATCAGACCTATCCAGAAATCAGATCAGGATTCTTTAGTTTAGAAAGTTACTTTAGTTTACATAGTTGTATTGTTCTTCGAAACCCTGAGTAATGTTCAAATCATTTTATGATTCTAACATATATGCTTTATGTAGTGTTGTTAGTTAGTTTGGTTTTGTTCATATCAAAACAAACCCAGCCATTTAACCTTGTTTTGATAACATGTTCTTGGTTTATTGGAAACTTAGGATTCATTGATGTGGAAGAATCTTGTCATCTGTTGAGATGGAAAAACTATGGTGTTGATGTAATTGCAGTGTACCTTGATGTCCATTCAAATGATTTGATATGTAATGATCTGATATCGATTTTCCATATAATGATTCTGATATCGATTTGCCATGTAATGAACCCGATCTCGAATCAGAGCTATCTAAATAATTAAAATTATCCAGAAAAAATAATAATTGAGAAATAAAATAACAGTTACAACTAACCGTGAGTAAACTACCATAATGGACAACTATACAAGAGAAACATACACGAAAAACATTTTTACACGTCTGTTACAATATTAACACTATTAATGAAGTCATAAATCGAATAATTAGGAGAAACATAAGTACTAATTGGTTTTTAAACTGGTCACAAAATATTAAAATACCCACCTTGTATCACAAAATAGTAATATATCTAAGACTTAAAGGCCTACAAATAAAGCTCCCACGTTGAATAGTGAGGAAACCTTGCCTTTCTATAGACCGAAATAAGCCTTTTGTGGCTTTTATGAAACGAGAGCTTTGGTGAGGACACTTGGCAATGTATGATTGATTTAAAAATTACAAACTCAAAAGGAAAAAAGTTAAGTTACCGTGCTTGGAATTTTATGGAAGTCCAAATTCAATTCGGAAGTCGAGTATCAATCATATTAGGATTTTTTTTTTCCAAATTAATACATAGAGGGAAAAACAATTATGTATTACTTCACACATATTTTCTACGAAAATAATAATAATAAATAAATAAAATCCGCATATATTTTATATCTTTTCTCCACCTAAGATGAGGCGGGGCGACATAAAATTAAAAATGCATCGTTGCAGAGCTGTGCACACCAAATCAAAAATATGGTCAACATAAAAAAAGAAAAATGCCCGTGCTATGCTAGTTGTAATAATTCCCGTTCCGTATTAAATTCTGCAATTTGAATGTGAAGAATCAGTTTTAAACTGTGGAACAACTGCGTCAAATGTTACGATAGAATTGGTATTAATCTGTGGAATAAAAAAGTCTCAGTAATGGCTAACAATCAGTTTTTTCTTATTACCTTCATTTCTGACAAGGCTTCAGCAACAACTTTAACAACAACTAATCCAACTAATTTGAAATGTTTGCAAGTTTTGTTGGGGGTTAAGCAGTCTATAATCAATAACGGGGAGTATTAGATTTCTTCTAAAAACAGTGTCCTTTGTAAGTATTTTCCTAGCTTTTGCACTCATTATTTTATTTCTAATTTAAGCAATTTCTTTATATATAAGAAAGAATAGTTTACATAAAATGAAAGTTCTCCCATGGAATGTCTTTGGCTTTGGTAACAAATCTACTAGAAAACATCTATATGATCTTATCAGATCAAATGATCCTGACATCATTTTCCTCATTGAAACCAAAAATACTACTAAAAAGATCACTCAATATATTGCATCTTTTAGTTTCCAAAATTTCAGATTTATCGACCCTATTGGCCAGTCTGGAGGTCTCTGCTTGATATGGAAAGATGGTATTGATTTGAAAATTGTTGAATCAAAATTTAACTCTTTACAATGTATTATTAAATTGGATTCGAGAACTGATTACTCCTTTGTGAGTTTTTTGTATGGTGCTCTTAATGATAATCACAGGAAAATGCAATGGGATTTAATGCAAAATTTGGCTATCCAATTGGATGGTGATTGGTGATTTAAACTTCATTCTTAAACAAGAGGAAAATCAAGGTGGTAATCTTGTATCTCAAGCCTAACTTGATATAGCAAATGATCTGTTAGATTATAATGATTTGCATAGTATTTCTTATGTAGGCAACCCCTTTACTTACTTTAATAAGAGACAAGGTCAAGAATTAATCCTTGAGAGACTAGATAGAGTTGTAGCTGATATAAGATGGATTAATAATTTTCCTGGTTCAATAACATATCATTTAATTCCGTTGGATAGTGATCAGTGTCCTATTTTGCTTACTACTTCTAGAATGGATTCTAAAACTCATAAGCCTTTTAGGGTGAATAGAATGTGGTTTAGAGATCCTTCTTGTAAATACCTTATAGACAATAATTAGGATGCTAGTATGAATGGATCAGTAACTTTTAGGTTCTCTAGAACTTTGTTTAATATTAAACAAATTCTTAGAGATTGGAATTATATTCATTTTGGTAATATAAATACCGAAATCAGTAAAGCTAAAGCTCATGTTGAACTATTTATTGCTAATAATGCTAATCCTGTTGATCCTGAGTTGATTAGAATGGAGGGTATTCTAAACCATTGGTACGATGTTGAAGTTGACTACTGGAGACAGAGAGGTAAGGAAGATGATCTATTACTAGGTGATAGAAATACTGCTTATTTTCACCAGAAAACAAATTTTAGAAGAATGAGGACCCAAATTGACTCCCTACAAAATGAGATGGGCATTTGGTTATCTGATAGACAAGACATTGCTAATTGTCTTAAGTCCCATTTCTTAAATATGAGAAGAACCTCTAGTCCTCCTCCATCTGATAGATATACTAATTTTATAGAACCTTGTATATCTGATGAGGATAATGCTAGTTTAGATATGTTGCCTAGTTATTATGATGAGATAAAGCGAACTGTTTTCGCTGTGAAACCTTGGACCACCCCTGGTCCAGATGGTTTCCCACCAGGTTTTCACCAAACCATGTGGGACACATTTGGAAATGATATAGTTAAAATGGTACAAGCTTTTTTCCATTCAAAGCATATTTTAAAACAAATGAATCATAACTTTATCTCCTTGATTCCTAAGAATAGTTGTCCTAAGAGTCCCGTTGATTTTAGACCAATAAGCTTATGTAATACTTCTTACAAAGTTAATTATAAGATCTTAGCCACTAGAATCAAAGTCATCTTAGAGAAAACTATTACTTCTTATCAAACTGCTTTTGTTGCTGGTAGATGCATTACTGATAATATATTGCTCATGAATTTGTGGATTCTATGAAAAAGACCAAAACTAAGAAAGGGTGGATGGCCATCAAGTTGGATATGTCAAAATCATTTGACAAGGTTTAATGGCCTTTCCTCCTTAACACCCTTAAGAAGCTGGGTTTTTGTAATGATTTTTGTACTATGATAGATCAATGTATAAGTATGGCTTCTACGTCAATCCTTTTGAATGGATCTCCAAGTGAGTTGTTTACCCCTCAAAGAGGTCTAAGACAAGGGGACACCCTATCCCCTTACCCATTCATTCTATGTATGGAAGCTTTTTCTAGAGCTTTAATTTCTGCTGAAAATGATAATCTTATTCATGGTATAAAACTCAATGAACATTGTCATGCAGTTTCTCACCTTTTCTTTGCAGATGATTGTCTCATTTTTTGCTAAATCCAATGCTAAAGAAGCAAGAAATCTGGTTAATATCAATGAATACTTTAGATATTTTTAAGGTCAGTCTATCAATTACATTAAATCTGGTATTGCTTTTAGTAATGGTGTTCCTAATAATATTATGAATGAGGTATCTAATATTCTGAATATCAAGAAACTTGCCCTGAATGACAAGTATCTTGGAGTTCCTATTCTTTTACAAAAATGTAAAGTGCAGTCATTTTCTCCCCTTCTTGAAAGATATGGTGACACGCTTCCTGCTTGGAAACCTAAATTTCTTAAGCTTCCACGTAAAACTATTCTGACTCAATCTGTGTTAGGAAGTTTAGCTTCACATCATATGTCTGTTTTTCCTATTTCCAAAAATATGACTGATAAAATGGATGCTATCCAAATGAGGTTTTGGTGGAACAAACAGAAAGGAAAATAAGGTGGTTATTTCAAAAAGTGGAAAACTATTGCTCAGCCTAAAGTCTTAGGAGGTTTAAACATCAAACAAAATGACATAATGAATCTGGCTTTATTAGCTAAACTGGCATGGAGAATGTTACACTCTAGAGATGCTTTATGGGTGCAAATTTTAGATGGGAAATACTTTCATCATTTTGATCCTTTGAATGATAGTTTAACGACCAATGGGTCCTGGATTTGGAATTGCATTTGTAGGGATCTTGAAATAGTTAAGAAATATGCATGCTGGGAAGTTGGTGATGGAAATTCTATCAATATCTGGAAGGATAGATGGATCCCATCAATAACTTCCACTGTAAGTTCACATTTTTTTCCCTCTAATATGATTTTATGTATCCCAAATGATTGATTCTGAAACTAAACAATGGAATTTTCAAATCCTTAATATCATTAGGAAAATTCGAGACATTAGAATCCCTTTTGATGGTCAAGATTGCCTCAGGTGGCAACCTAATTCGAATGGTTCTTTCACTGTCAATTCTGCTTATAAAGCTATTTTAAATGATAGGGATCAAGAGATAGGTTTTGTTAATACTGTACCAATCTCTTGGAACTCATTCTGGAAAACCAACCTCCCTGGTAATATTCTATTTTTTCTTTGGAAATGTTTACATAATTGTCTCCATGTTGGTGAAAATTTAGTTAGGTTTCATAATAATGTTGATGCTAATTGCCCTCTCTGTAATAATCATATTGATTGTTCTTTTTCAGCAGTGTTTGGAATGATGTGATAAATAATGTTACCAGTGATATGAGAAATGTTCAATTTAATGATTAGTTGTGTAGCATGTTTCAGGTTAATAACCAAGGAAGGAACATAGTAAGTATTGTAGAATGATTTGGATTTGTAATGTGGCAGGTATGGAAGTATAGATGCAAAAAAAGTGTTTGAGAATATCCAACCTAACTCTCAAAATGTGGTCAATCTGATAAAATATGACTATGCTGAGTGGCACGTGATAAAAAAAAGCAAATTTTGTATCTGTTACTAATAATCATGCTCTTATTAATCTACATTGGGAAACACCTGTCCAACCTTTTACAAAGCTCAACTTTGATGCATCCTATGAGGAAGCAACACATATTATGGGATGTGGACTGATATTAAGAAATTTCGCAGGTACAACAGATGAGATTAGATGTAGCAGGAATAGAGCACTAGATCCTGAACAGGCTGAAGCTAAAGCTCTCCTAGATGTTGTTCTATCGGCCAAAGATAAAGGTGTAGCAGCTTTGCACCTTGAGGGAGACTGTCAAAATGTCATAAATGTTGTTAATGACAATTTTGAAGCAATAAAATGGACAACCAGAAACATAGTCATGGATGTTTTAAAGATTTTATCTTTTTTTAGTAGTTGGAAATGTACTTATGTGGAAAGAGATGTAAACCATGTAGCTCATGCATTAGCAAAACATGGTATCTTAGATTATCAAATTGTAGAAATGTCTTCTAATTTCCCTGGTTGGATAGCTGAATATTGTTGGAATTAATTACAATAATCGAATGCAAATGGAAAATAATACTTAGACTACACTGATAGTAGTAACAAATAACTCAATAAACTTAGTAGAGGCACGTATGAGATACGCTGAGCTAAAGGTAATATTGCCTGCTACTCCTCTGAGATGCTATAGCAATTAACAAATTACCTCCAGGATACAACTATCGTTAGTTCTCCTCTATGTGTAGCATACACAGAGAGAACCCTTAGAACTTGGCAGCAGAAATAAAACAAAAATACAAATCGAAACTCAAATAGTTTCAGAGAAATGTAAAAACTAATTTATGTTTCTGTAAATCAATTTCTGTAACCTTGCCACACCCACACCCCGCCCCCGCGCCCGAGCGAGCGTGCTTCTGTGCGAAGCACCGCGCGAACGGGAAAGGCAATAAGAAATGCAATAAGGGAATGGCAACCTTGCCATAGTCTAGGGCTTTCCCCATACACAAAGGTCTAAAGACCCAAAGGGCCATGCCCTTAAGGCTAAACCAATGGTATTTAAGTCTAAAACTCTAAGTGTTTTAGTCTATATGGGACTAATGTTTTATTCATTCACATGAAAAAACATCTAGGGAGCAATAGGTATTGGGATCAAAACATGGTCCATGCATTTTTAATTAAATTTTTAAAAACGTTTTTTCTAACAAATATATCCATAGGATGAACAAATGTAATCTTTTCTCTTAATAATAAATCTCCTTTCGTATTAAAAATAAATAAAAAATTGGGAAGAATCGACAAATGCATGGGGATATTTAGATTATACGCAATCTGATTACTGATAGTTAGACGATGAAAAGTGATATATGAGCGTTAAAGACAAGATCTGGTTTAAGGGTGCAAAAAAGAGAAGGAAAAAAGAGATGAAGCAAAACAATTTTTATTAAGTTCTTCTTCATTATTATTAGCAGAACAAACATCACAAGCACAAAGACACAAAGAAGAAGGTTACTATGCAGTTTTACAAGGAGGAAGTGGAGAGTCACATAATCCGGAGTTGCCTACGAAAGATGCCGCAGGAAATGGTTTGTTATGAGGAGGAATTTTCCCTGTCAACTTGTTGTAGGACACATCAAACTCTACGAGGTCTAGCAAGTTCATTACTCCAGAAGGTATACTACCTGTAAGTTTATTATGCGATAACACAATCGATGTTATACGTGAGATACTGCTCAGCTCAGCTGGGATCGTCCCCGTAAACTCGTTATTATCGAGCTTTAGAGTGTCAAGAAAACTCAATTTTTCAAGAGATTTAGGTATCCATCCTCCTAAGCGATTATTAGATAGTACTAGCGTTTGCAGAAAAGTCATACCCTCTAGGTTTCCTATATCATTATCAATACGACCCACAAACATATTGTAAGAAAGATCAATAAAAGTATAACCAAACCGACCCGAGACAGCAAAAATCGTGCCTAATCCCCCTGTGAAGTTGTTCCGATGAAGATCAAGTACCCCTAAACCTCCAAGGTTCTTGAACTCAATTGGTATATCTGAATGGAAACCGTTGTTAGATACATTGAGGGTATGTAAGTTTTTCATTTTTGCTATCCATGTTGGCAATTTTCCGGCTAACCTGTTACTCGATACATCAAGAAAAAACAAACTTGTTGAAGATAACCACTCCGGGAGTTCGAATAACCCTGTTCCAGCTAAATATAGTCCCTGAAGATTCATTTTTGAAATCCAACTTGGTACGGTAACTAGACTCAATGGGTTGAATGACAAATCTAAGGTTTCTAACTTTGCATTTAACTTAACTAGTTCAGAAGCAATCGGACCTGACAACCGATTTCTAGAGAGATCGAGGGATAGAAGATTAATTAGATTACTTAAACTTGGAGGAATCTTACCCGTAAGACGGTTGTGTTTTGCAGATAAACGAATAAGTTTTGTAAGATTACCAAGGCTTTCAGGTAATTTGCCTGATAACTTGTTGTTATCAAGTAGCAAAAACCGGAGGGGAGTGCTCTTACTTATGGATGCTGGTATACGACCGGTAAGTTTGTTATCTGATAAAAGACAATTCTCAAGAACAGTTAACTTTGAAATTGATGGAATGCTTCCACTGAGACTATTCCGATCCAGATGGAGCAAGGTTAAATTAGACAATTCTCCAATAGATGTAGGAATGCTACCAGATATCTGGTTCTTAGATAAGTCTAAATAAACCAACTTCTTAAGAAGACCAATTGTACATGGTATACTACCTGAGAAGTTGTTAAAAGCCAAATCTAGCTTCTTCAATGAAACTAGTTTATCAATTGATGACGGAATTTCCCCGGACAATTGATTGAAGGATAAGCCAAGTTCCGAAAGAGAAAACATATGTTGAAAGACATTGGAGGGAACAGTACCAGATAGAAGATTTTGACGGATGTACAGCTTATTAAGTTTGCGAAGATTTTGAAATGACGCTGGAATTGAACCATTGAGTCGGTTGGTATCAAGTAAAAGAGAAGTAAGGTGGTATAACTTTCCGAGCTCCGAAGGAATCGTTCCTTCTAAATCTTTGAGGAATCTAAGGTCCAAAATCCGAAGAAACTTGAGTTTACCCAACGAAGGAGAAATTGTTCCCATCATGAATATGTCGTTCGGGTTGTCCTCGTCGTTACTTATGCCATTGCGTGAAACATTTACGACACGACCATTGGCATCACAAGTGATACCTTCCCATTTGATACAACAATCAGTGGATTGATTCCACGTTTGTAATAGGTTATACTGATCTAGGGTGATGTTACTCTTGAAATCAAGTAGAGCTCTTCTATCAGTTCTATGACATGCTTCTGTTGTCGTTGCATGCGAAGAAAAGGTTAAAAAACAGATTAAGACAAGAAAAGAACTGGCTTTTGTGTTGGCTATGAATGCCATTAGAAAGAGATAGATGGTTATGAGATTAAGAAAGGTAGAGGTTGATTGATAACAAAATCTAAGTACTCTGAATTTATATAGACTAACCCTTTGACCTTTAGGGTGGTTTACAGCGGTGTATTATGTGGAGTACAGTGGGTACGGTACATCATTAACGTGTTTGCGAGCAGCACTTAATCCATGCATAATATAAAATAAGTTTGACCTGGATTGGATGGATATTCTTTTGCCATGTCTTCTTTTTTCTTTTCTTTTGCCATGTCTTCACAATGCATGAGGATGAGAACAAGGTAAATTGTTCATTTTGGGTAGTGATCACTATTTATCTCTGCTTGATTCCCTCTGCAATGAATAAACTCCATATGCAGCGTACACACAAATTTACAAGGCTGCTGCTAATAGGGGTACTAAATTGCTTGGGAGTATACCAATCCCTTACCAATATGTATTTTGTTCTATATACATATACACATATTGGTACACCTCCAGATAATTTGGTACCTTTTATTGGCAATCTTGCAAATTTAGAGTTTGTTGGTGATTTTCTAACTGTCAGATTAAAATTCACTGAGAAAAAGTATCGTCTTATCCTTTCTATGAAAGGTTGGGAAACGGAATAAAAAGGGCTTAAATTATTGGCATAATACTTGACAACAGTGAGATCACTTCACAGTTTGCGCCAAAGTCTCACTTTGGCATGTAAATTTATTTTAGCCAAGAGGAATAGAGGATGGTGATCATTTCTTTATCTTATTTGCACTGCCACTACCCGAGCAGCCTCATGATACGGCAGGAGTTGGGGTACTGTATTCAGATCTTTCAGTACACTTGACATTTAAATAGTACATTAAAATGGATAATTATCAAGTGAAACGGCCAAGTACTAGTGGTGAATCAAAGTGGTGTTTATCTTTCACGATGTCTAACCAATAAGTGATCGTCTTCCAGGCCTTGTCCCTTACCTCTCTCCATTGACTTTTTATTTTCCTCTTTTATTTCTTTTTAATATCAGATCGAAGACATTAACTTTTTATTTCCCTCTTTTATTTCTTTTTAATATCAGATCGAAGAACATTGTATTGATCGTCTCAAAAGTGTAGTGTTATTCTCCTCCCTCTTCTACTCCTTACTCTCTTCCCAGTATGATATGGCAGGATGATTTCGAAGAAGACAAATATGACATGTCATAAACTAAAATTGTTTTTCCTCACTTTCTCCTTTTCTTCGTTCTTTTCATTTTTCATCTCTAATGGCGAGTAATGGTGATGAAATTTAGCTAGTAAGTAAATTAAATCAAGGAATCGATTATTGATGAGAAACATAAATTGAAGATATTGGTTTGTAATATTTTTCCAAAACCAATATTTCTAAGATTATTAATTGAAGATTTTGGGTTGTCAAAATCTTTGTGGTACTGGACTGGAACACCATGAATCCATGATTCTAATCATCTGAAGTTTATTTATGTTGTATCTCAAATCTTCCCACCACTGTCGGTCTACCTTAGTTTACCATCACCTCCATCACACTTATATATGAACATACTATAAATACAACTAAAATCAGATTGACCATTAAAATTAAACAATTGACACAAACACAATCGCCCAAAACCCATTGTTCAAGAAGCAATATCACTATGGATTAATGAAGCAAAATGGGACCTTGAACCTATCCATGTGTTCCGGATCTCTATTCTAAATCTTCATCATCATATAGATTTGTATCATAATAATTGTGTAGATACCTTTCTTATATTAATATCAAAGCCAACAACAAAATCTTCATATTTCAACAAGAAAAGTATACATGATTTCAGTTAACGGGATCTTTGAAGTTCTTCCATTTATTTTTGAGGAAGATTTGAGAAGAAGAAATAACAAAAAATAAAGGAGATAAAAAAAAGAAGACAAATGTGGAATGATGTGTTGTTTTGTTTCGAATACTTAATTCCCACCTAGGAAGACACATAGGCAGGGAGGAGAGTAGGGGGACAAAAGGGTGGAGAATAGCATTTCCGGTATGAGAATGCTACATATATTTCGGATTCCTACAAGTAATTTTTTTTGCTCGGCAAAGAAGAGAGGATATATTAAAAAAATACAAGCCTTAAAGGCTAGACAATCAAGCTGAAACCCAACAGAGAAAAGGAACATAGAACAAAACAAACAACCCAAAAAGAAAAACCCAAAATAAAAGAAAAATTAGTGAGGGTTTAAAAAGAAATGTTCCCATCCCACTATTACATTAGAAGTATTAATCCCCTTGAAGCAATCCAGTCCTTTACACCAGTTGAAAACATCAATTTTTATGTCTCAAATAACTTCATGAAGTTTGAAGATCTTCCTAGAAAAGGCTATATCATTACGAGCTTTTCATAAACCCCATGAAATGGCCGCCGGGAGACGTTTCCGAAGTTGAGACCCTTGAGCCAAAAGAGGAGAACATTTCTAGCCTACAACTACATCCCTAACTGAATTTAGAGTAACATTAGGATTTCCCACAACATTAATAAAATAAATCCAGACACAAGTAGATGGATGACACTGAACTAAAAGATGATCTTTAGTTTCTTCACTGTTTCCACATAGGTAACAAAGATTAGGGGAGTCCAGGAAAGAATTCCCCTTGTAAAGATTACTCAAGGTTGGTAATCTATTCAAACACGCTTGCCACAGAAAAAACCAACCCTATGAGGCCATACTCTCGACCACACCTTAAAACCCGGGAAAAGAGTGACAGGAACAGTACCTTGAATTTGATTTAGAAAAGACGCCTTTACAGAATATATGTCTTTCTTATCTCCAAGCCAAATAAGAAGGTCTTCCTGGCCAGGAAATAACAATAGAATCAAGTAAAGGAAGGATAATAGAAAGTTCAGATAATTGTGAATCGTACAAACGTCTCCTATGATTGAAACCCAAATCCCAATTCAAACCATCATGTCCAGGCATGTGAGTTTCTAGAATAAATTTATTCTTAGTATTAGAGAGGGTGTACAAGCCAGGACAAAGATCATAAAGGGGGCCATGCACACTCCATTTGTCCTCTCACAAACAGACTCTGTCACCTTTACCTATCTTGAACTGGCAGAGTTTGAAGAAATCCTTCGATGTTGAGTAAATATTTTTCCAAAGGCTGACACCGTGAATCCCCTTAGGCGTACAAGTTATCTATCCTAAACCTTCCACTCCATGCTTATACTTAACCACCCTCGACCATAAAGCCTTTAATTCATTTCCAAGTCTCCATAGCCACTTTTGAAGAAGAAAACGATTCATGATCTTTAAGCTTCTAATCCCGAGACCACCAAATTTAAGAGGCTTACTAATATTTTTCCAACCTACCCAATGATGTTTCTTAGTTTCGTTAGATTCATCCCACAAGAAGTTTCTAATGATTTTTTCAATGTATTTAATCACCTTAGAAGGAGCCAAGAACAAAGAGAAATAATGAATCGGTATACTTTGAATCACACTTTTGATGAGAGTTAACTTACCAACTCTTGTGATGTTTTACGCTTCCACGAGGAAAGTCTGTATTTACACAGTTCAAGGATTCTATCCCATTTAGTAGTAGAGTTTGTTTTATCCCCCAAAGGCATGCCGAGATAATGAGTAGGAAAACTATCACAAGAACAACCCAAAATTTCAGCCAACCCCATTTCAGCTTTAGCAAACATCATAGTTAGTACTTCAGAAACGAGAAGATAGAGAAATATCGATAATGGGTCACCTTGGCGTAAGACTTTCTCAGAAGTAAACTTATCGAAAGAAGATCCATTAATAAGCACGGAAAAAGGGACCTTATCAATACAATCGTAAACCCATTTCTGCCAAATATTATCAAAATCCATTTTTTGAAGAATTTCCATTAGAAATGACCATTTGACGTTATCGAAAGCCTTTTCTAAGTCAATTTTGCTAACAACCCTAGGGATACCAATTTTAATTCTAGAATCAAGACATTCATAATTAGCAACTAAAATACTGTCTAAGATCTATCTACCTTTCACAAAAGTAGACTGCTGAATAGAGACAAGTTTAGGAAGCATTACTTTTAACCTTTCAGCTAAGATCTTAGAGATGGCTTCATAAATAGTGCATGTTAAGACGAGGGGTCGCAAGTCTTTAATCTCCTCAACCACCTGCTTCTTAGGGATAAGAGCTATGTAGTTGCAGGAAATCCTACAACACACCCCTTATCATATCTTGATACCAATTTCTAGATCTACATATAAAATGGTAGTAAAAGTGCTAAATTATAAACGGACACCAAGATTTTTACATGGTTCGGTCAATTTGATCTACATCCATGATTCTTCACTATGATTGTTTAAATTTACATTTGATTTACATTGATAATCTCCATTAATGGAGTTCTAGATCTTGTTTTGGGGAAGAAGATGATAAAGAAAAATACATTTTCTCTCTAAAAATATCTCTCTGCAAAATATCTCTCTTACTAAAATTGTCTCTCCCTTTTTCTCTTTCCTGCTCTCCTCTTTATATAGGTGTTTACATAATGGATGACAACTCACACTTCCCATATTTTAGGATCCCTTTCCACACTCTCGCAAGCTTCCTCCATATTATCTCGATCTCCTGCATTGTTCTCTCGAGCTCCCGCTACATTCTCGCAAGTGTTCTCTCCAACTACAAAATCTTCACATATTTCTCGTATTTTATGTTGTCGTTGTCTATTACGTCATTCTTTGAATTATTCTGCGACGCTCGCAGTGTGTTGTTGAAGAACTCACGGAAATGTTGTTAATAATTTCATAAGAATGTTGTTGTGGCGATATTCTGATCCTACAAGCTAGAAAACTGGATTTCAGCCGCCAATCTTTTTTCCTGAAGATTAAAAGTCCTTCACCACACGCATCATATCATCCTTCATGAAGTTCCAACAGTTTAAGATAATCCCAACCTGAAAGCCATCCGGCCCTAGAGCCATGTTTTGCTATTCTTAATTATGTTCTTATCTTCCACCACAACAGAGTCAGTTTTTAGGCTCCAAAAAGTGTTTCGACATCTTAGGATCTTGGCTATTCAATGATAGTAGCTTGTATTTCTATCCCCATCTTCATTCCATCGAATTCTTGACCTATATCTCAAGAATTGTTCCATCATATCAGCCAATTTCTCACTCTCCAGCATCAAGTTATCATGAGTAAAAAAGCGGGGGTCTAACAACCTCACCCAATATTTTGATTAGCAATCTGTATGGACTAACTCTAATATACTTTTAAGAGAATCAACTAGACAGTCAGACTCAATCTTAATAAAAAGTATATCGAGGAGTTAATATCTCTATCTCTCGATTTGATATATACTGTAGTTGCGGATTATCTCACAACTACACCCTCATTAGAATCCATTAAAATGATTCCTAAACCTAATTAATTTGATATGAAACTAAGAATTAAGGTACTAAAATTATAAAGAGACACAAAGATTTTTACGTGGTTCGATCAATGTGATATACATCCACGGTGCTTCACTAGTGATTGTATGTGATTACATGATTTTACAATTGAGACTCCATTAATGAATATTTGGAGCTCTAGAATTTTGGGGAAGAAGATGATAAAGAAAATAAATCTCTCCTAACATTTTCTCTCTCTTCCTAAAATTATCCCCTCTCTCAAAATGTGTCTCTCCTTCCTTCTCATGCCTAAATGGCTATTTATATGATCTTACAAAATATGACGGTTGTGTTGTCCCGCCATTTTGGATTTTAGAATTATCTTGCGAAGCTTTGTAACTTCACTTTACGAACTTCTTTTGCTTTCCTCGTGATTTCTTTTGCTCGCAAAATGTTCTTTGCTCGCAAGATATCTTTTCTCTCCACAATTTCGTAAGTTATCATTTGTTGTGATATTCCGCTCCTACATCTTGCCTCTTTTTTCTTGAATATTGCTTGAAGAGCGATCTTTAAGAAAAAATCCGTTGTTGTAGTAATCTTTGATCTTTGTTGATGAAGGAACGAGCGAAAGAATACTAGTCTTGAAAAGTATATACTTGCCTCTATTCTTTTGCGAAGTCCCGGAATGTTGCGAAGTAAATAAGAAGTATCAACCATTGAAGTATAAGAAGTATGAAGTATCCTTGAAGAAGTATAAGAAGTACTTAATCCTCGAAATATATAAGAAGTATGAAGTATCCTTAAGAAGTATAAGAAGTATTTAATCCTCGAATTATATATGAAGTATAAAATATCCTTGATGAGAGTGATAAATATTTCCTCTGTTCATGTGAAATTATTATTCCACTTTTGGTGAGGATTCTTGCTGAGAAGATAAAGAACATCAAATATTTTCTTAGGTATCCATAGTTGCCTCTGTTCTTTATCTAAGAAGGAGAATCCTTGAGAAAATGTTGAATAATTAAATTGCATCTCTATTCTTATCTTGCCTTTGCCTCAAGTGGTAACCCTGCTAACTTCTGAATTTTTCTGCAAATTTCTGAATTTTTCTGTGAATTTTTGGGATTTTCTGCGAATTTCTGAACTTCTAAATAGTGCTGCGAACTTACTGTTGCGAATATACTATTACGAATATAATGTTGCGAACTTACTGTTGCGAATGTACTATTGCGAACATACTGTTGCGAATGTACTATTGCGAATATAATGTTACGAACATAGTGTTGCGAACTTTGAATAGTCCTGCGAATTATGAATTTTTCTGCGAAGTTTCTTGGTATTTTCCTGTAAAATTTTGTACAATACTTGTGCGAAAATAATATTTATGTAATTATTATGTTATGAAATGCGTATGCGATTCTTATGCCATGAAATGTTTATGCAATGCATTTATGATGCAAATATGATGCTTGAATGATGCGAGTATGATGCTTGTATGATGCAAATATGATGCTTGTATGATGTGAATACTTATCTATTATAATGCATAGCTAATGTTTGTGTTATTTAGCTCATTTTGCTGCGGTAAAATTGATATGTCTTTGAATTGCCTCTATTCATATAATCATCTTCGCAAGTTTTACTTGTGTATTTTCGCGAATGAAATTGCCTCTTCTTGTATGACTTCGTGATATATATTCTTGTAAAAATTCTTCAATGATATTGATGGAATTATCTTCTTTGATATATGTTGTCTTCAAAATTCTTTAATGATCTTGATGGAATTGTCTTCTTTGATATATATTCTCTTCAAAATTCTTCAATGATCTTGACGAAGTTGTCTTCTCTTCAAAACTTCATGATGTATATTCTTGTATAACTTCTTCAATGATTGTAATGAATTTCATTAATTGATGTGGTCTTATCATGCCTTCCTAAGTAAAGGTCTTATTTTGCCACCTCTTTTGTAGCGACAAAATCGCAGGACGTTCTTACACTTTCATGCAAAAACTCATTGATCTTGCCTTATCTTTTTTGTATAGTATTTTAGCCTCTTCAGGAATTGTTGCGACAATATGACAGGCCTAAATATTCTTGCGAACATAAAGCCCCATGACATTTCCGTCTTGCGATGAAATCGCAGGACGTCTCTACACTTTCATGTAGCGACCCATTGATCTCATCTTAACTTTATTATGTTCTGCGAGTTCTTTATTCTTTTCTTTCTTTCTTTCTCCCTTTTTTTTTTTTTTTTTTTTTAGAAGGCTCGCAGAACTTCATTTGTTGCACAAATATGACAATCCTTTATGTTTTCGCAAAAAAGAAGCCTCATGACATTTGCGTCTTATAGCACGTATCAGCTCCCTAATGGAGGGTGCTGCCCTTTATCTTCCCCCTGATTGCCCCTTCAAGGAAGCGTACATCGACCATACAAGGTTAGATCTTCCCATCCGGTTCTGCCAACAACCAGCTTTTGATCGCAACCTCTTATCCTTTTTGCCTATAGGGCTTATAGTTACGAGGTTGCACCCTATGGGGTATCTTTGGGCCAAGTGCATCATTTTCCAAGACTTGTCAAAAATGGAAGATGTGGTTCAACCTCACCCGACACTCTTGACTCAACCGTGTACCTCGGCGCCTTGATCGTTTTATGCACTTCTTGGGAAAGACAGTATGCCTTAGTCGCCCAACCTAAATCTTCTTACACCGCATTTTATATTGCGTAATGTCGCTAGATTAGGTGAGAATCCAAGGTGTCTAACCCGGATAGGTAACCCATTATTGGGTTGTACCCCAAAATTTTTACCATGTACTAAGGGCCCTTGGTGGTGTTCCGGTTACCCTTAGCCACGTTATAGGTACCCCCTTAAATGACGTACTTTAGGACTTTGCCTCTTACGAAATATAGCTTCGCGAACTAGGGTGTACGCCACAAAGGTTTGCCTGTATCAAATTTTCTGCGGCTCTCTTTCTTTTTTGGAGGCTGATCACAGATTGCGGTCTTTTATTCGCAAATTGCGGTCTTTTCTTCGCAATTGATTTTTGGCGGTATTTTTTCGCCTTTTAAAAACTCATCGTAAATTTTTCATGTTCATAAAATGTTAAATGTTTTCATAAGATCTTTAGTATAAGAAGTATGAGAATTATGAGAAGTATTAATCAAAATTGTTCTATAGAAATATAGGAATTTAATTTTCTCTAATTTTTGTAATTTTGAAGTCTTTGTAAATTTTTGAGATCTTAAAATTTTTGCGATTAAGTCATTTTTGAATCTTGCGATTGTATCGCTTTTCTCCAATCTAAAAAATCTTTGAAATGTTTTGAAATCTTAGAAATTGTAGAAATTTTTGCGAGTATATCGCTTTTAGTAAATAGAATCAAAAATCTTTTGTCTTCCGTAAATAAAGTATTCAAGGAAATGGTACTTACCTTTTTACGGCTTGTTGTTGTCTCTTGCGAAGTAAATGGCTTGCTTACAAAATGAGAAAGAATGAGAATTGAATTTTTGACTCGCCATGAAACTCATACTTCTGGTGGATTGTTTGATGTTCATGAAGTAGTTTTCTTCTTCCCGAGGTAGGTTATGTTGATGCAAGCCTTGGAAAATATATACAAAGTAAACATTCACGAAGTTAAATAGTTGAGAATTTAAATGAATATTCGTGAAGTAAATGGTTGCGAAGTAAATATTCACGAAGTTAAAATTTACGAACAAAGAAAAATGAAAATTCGGTATTTAAAGTAAATTTCCACGAAGTAAATGTTTGCAAACTTCCCTCTTTATTTCTTTGTTGCGGAGTGAAATATGACTGTCTCCCATCTTCATCGTACGTCTCCTTCTAGATTTGGTTGTTAATGAAGCTTTGCTTGAATTTTAAATCCTTTTTTTGTTGAGAAGATAAACTTCGCAGAACTTTTGTTTTTCCATAATCCCCTATTTTCTCTTGAAATGTAACATTGTTCTTACGCCGATCTCTCTACGTATTTTGACAGACGACAGTGTGATTTCTGAGTTCGTCATTGGCTCCACTTGGTGCTTGTATATTGCTGCATCTTGCGATCTTAGTAAGATATTTTGCGAGCTAACGCTAAGCTACTATGAGATGATGCTAGACTACTTCTGTTGCTATTAGCTTCCATCATATCAGAAATCTTCATGAATTGAAGAACAGATTTATTCCACGTCTTTGTGCAAATAGAAGACTCTTTCCACTCGTAAAATATTTGCGAACATTCGTAAAATATTTTCGAAGGGCACTCGTGTTGAAACTCTCCTTATTCACTCGTGTTGTTACTCTCTTCTCAGAAACTCTTCTTATTCACGTATGAACTAGAACTCCTTAAGATGAACAGCAACGTGTTTCCTGGTGAATCCAGCAGGTGAATTTATGCGTGCAAAAATCTTAGCTGCATTGGCTTTTTAGGTTCTTCTTCTTAAAGTTCACTTTTTCTTTGGTTTATTTCTTTGTTCGTCCTGTGGTTGCATTTGGAGTTGTTGCTCGCAGCTTATTTGTTCTCTTTCACAGAGATTCTTCACAAATATTTTTCTTATTTAGTTGCTCTTCACAGAAACTTGTCTCTTTATCTACTGTCCTGGTCCCGCTAGAAGTATTACCTTCGTAAATATGTGATTAACGCAAACTGATTATTGGTTCGTGCTGATCTTCCTTCCTTGTCTTTGGCTATCCCTTTTGCATAAGTAGCTAGTTTGTTCTTTGCATTCAACTCGCAGTATCCCTCCATCACTCTTTTTCTTCTTCATGTGTATCTTCGATAATTCTTCCCATCATGTTGGTTCCTGCTGTGTTGCCAATATTGAAACATAGTTACCTGCTGCATCCTTTCAAGAGGGTGCATCACGCTACTCCTTCCTTTGATTTTTGACCGTGAACATGAGAAACCTGTCCTCCCTTGTTTATCAGGGAAACAATGATTCAGGTTATAGTTTAGTTAGTGTAGAGCAGCTATTGCGCCTCCTGAATTATTCCTTTTTCTCTTTTATCCCTTATTTTGTCCTTTGTATCTCAAGTCATCACGTTTTAGCCTGCAAGAAACATTTCTACTGACTGTACGTAATTCCTTGTTTTGTCCCTTGTTTGTTCTTCGTTTTAGCCCTGTTTTCACAGATATGAATTTTTCTGCGAAGATGTCATAACAAACTGTTCATGAAGTTTCGACGCGTCCCATGGAAACTTAGGTTTGTCATCAAACGAAGAAGATTCTTGAATTTCCCTCTCAACTGTGCTGCTCATTGCCCTTGAACTTTTATTGATTTGGAGAAGATTTTTATGAAGCTCGCAATAGACAACATAGTCGCAAAAATTATAATAGTTTGATGAGGAGATTTTTGCTGTCCGCTGCTATTATGGTCGTCATGGGTTGCTTCATTGGAGGTGATGAATTTTTCCTAATTTCACTAGATTTTAGCTAGTTTATCTTCACCAGACTAATGGATGAAATAAATTTGATGATGTTGCTGACAACGCTCTTTGACCTTCTTTTGTATTTTTGGTTATAATATATTCCCGTTCTTCGTATGTTGGTCTCACTTGTGGAATGCATTCATCCAGCTTATGAATCATTTAGTCATTTGGGTTGTGCCTGTTGAACCTGAGCTAATCTAAACAGAGATGAGTTTCACTTGGTTCTGCCCAGAGATCACTGAATTCTCCTCATCTCGTTCTATTGACTTGTTCACTCGTGAAAGTACCCTTGTTTTTGTCTATGAAGAATAGCCTTTTGCTGAAAGGATTGATCATCGTTGTTTTATTCTTTTGTATGCAAAATTTTCTCCTTTGCGAATTGTGGCACGTCTCATTCCATCTTTTGTTATTCTGTTCCACGAAGTGGTTATTTGAATGACATTTACTTCTCAGCTCTCAAGATACTTAATACTCAATCGAATTTATAGGCCAAGCTGGTATATTCGTTGAATCGTTGACTTGATTTCGTCTGTTCGTTGGATTCCTCATGCCCATTTTTATGCGAATAAATTCCCTTGCTGTTATATTCGTTGCCACAATATGCAAAGTTTTTGTCTCTCTGCGTCACTGGAAGTGATTTTTCTTTTGCTCTATTGATTGCTTTTTGTCTTTATACTTTGACTATTACTTTCTTCACAATTCTGATCATTATTGACACTTCGCAGTATTACAGAGCTGAGCTAATGTATTTTTCATTGATGAATCGGTACTCTTTCCATCACCGCTAGAATTGATTTTGCAAACTAATATCACCAAATTATGTAAATCCAGTTTTTTGTCCTATTTGTTCGCAGAAACTCATCCCATTTCTTCGCAGAAACTTAATCTTCTTCGGTCATATATGAAATTTTGCTGCAAGAGGCGTGTTTTGATTCTGCCTTGTGTTGATTTTGTTGTTGTTAATTTCTTCCCTGAATCTGTCCTTGCGTCATCATCTTGTAAATTATTGCTTCTCCTCTCCTAAAGATGTACATTCCATATAAACCTCCTTGTTTTCCTTTTGCTGAAGATCCAATTGAATTTTTCACCAACAATGGCTAATTTCTTTAAACTTTCTTGAACCAACAAGATTAGGTCCCTGTTTCTAGCGCCAATTATGTAGTTGCGGATTATCTCACAACTACACCCTCATTAGAATCCATTAAAATGATTCCTAAACCTAATTAATTTGATATGAAACTAAGAATTAAGGTACTAAAATTATAAAGAGACACAAAGATTTTTACGTGGTTCGATCAATGTGATCTACATCCACGATGCTTCACTAGTGATTGTATGTGATTACATGATTTTACAATTGAGACTCCATTAATGAATATTTGGAGCTCTAGAATTTTGGGGAAGAAGATGATAAAGAAAATAAATCTCTCCTAACATTTTCTCTCTCTTCCTAAAATTATCCCCTCTCTCAAAATGTGTCTCTCCTTCCTTCTCATGCCTAAATGGCTATTTATATGATCTTACAAAATATGACGGTTGTGTTGTCCCGCCATTTTGGATTTTAGAATTATCTTGCGAAGCTTCGTAACTTCACTTTACGAACTTCTTTTGCTTTCCTCGTGATTTCTTTTGCTCGCAAAATGTTCTTTGCTCGCAAGATATCTTTTCTCTCCACAATTTCGTAAGTTATCATTTGCTGTGATATTCCGCTCCTACATATACTCAAGCAAATAGAAATCTACAAGTCTTTATAAAATACAAGAGATATAAACTTTGATGGTATCAAAAACCAATATCCAAGGATCAACTAATTTCCAATCAACAACCAAAGGTTGGATTTCACAATTGATCGATGCAACGCACAACCTGTGATATTTCAATTATATAACAAAATATAATACAGAATAGAAACAACACAGACAATAGCAATTTTGTTAACGAGGAAACCGCAAATGCAGAAAAACCCCGGGACCTAGTCCAGATTGAACACCACACTGTATTAAGCTATTACAGATACTAGCCTACTAAAAACTAACTTTGTTCTGGACTGTACTTGAACCCTAATCAATATCACACTGATTCAAGATACAGTTGCGCTCCTTACATCTCTGATCCTAGCAGGATACTACGCACTTGATTCCCTTAGATGATCTCATTCACAACCAAGAGTTGCTACGACCCAAAGTCGAAGACTTGAATAAGCAAATCTGTATCACACATAAATGTCTATGATAATGGATAAATCTATCTCCCACAGATAAACGTACGAGTTTTTTTTTCCATCTTTTGATAAAATCAAGGTGAACATGAACCAATCAATAACCTGGACTTATATTCCCGAAGAACAACCTAGATTTATTGTTCACCTCACAATAATCTAAATCGTATGGTAGCGAAACTAGATATTGCGGAATCATAAGCGATGAGACGAAGATGTTTGTGATTTCTTTTTATCTTGCCCTATCGGAGATATAATATCAAGCCAATTATTTAATTGAACTCGTACGACAGAAAATGGCAAGATCATATCGCTCAACTAAAAGAGAAGTAGTTTCGTCTGGCTTCAAAATCCCAATGAAGTCTTCAAGTCGTTAATCGACATGGTCTCGAGAAGAAACCTACGATTAAAGGAGAATCGACTCTAGCAAAACCAACTAGTATCACACAGGAGGTGTAGGGATTAGTTTTTTCCAGTTGCTAGACGTCTTCCTTATATTGTTTTCAAATCAGGGTTTGCAATCCAAGTTATCTTGGTAACAAAGCATTCAATATTCACTGTTAGATGAAAAACCTGATTTATCCAAGCTAATATCTTTCAACTGTTAGATCGAAACTTAGCTTGTCACACACACAAATGAAATGTATTTCATTTAGGTTTGAGTAACCGAACCTAAACATGTATATTTGGTGGTTCACAAATAGTAAACCACCAAATGAGCACTTTCATATCAACAATATTCATCTTTCTCATAACTAGTTCAAATGACTCATAAGAACTATTTCAAGAGTTGTTTAATTGCAAGGAAATCTTATGTAACTACACAAGACACAATTGAAGCAAAATCGGTTTGATTCACTCAAATCAATTCATGAACAATTTAGCCACGGTTTGCAAAGATTGCATTCCTTATTGTTTTATTATTTAAGTTCATGAACAACCGATTTGAGATATAACCATCTTGGGTATGGGTACATGTACTCTAGCTTTGACGGAATTGAGTTTGAAAACCCAGCAGAAATTTTCGGTTAGAAAACTTCCGTGGGTACGTTTACTTAAGGTGACTGGTTTGTAAGTTCGTAAACTCCAAACTTCAGTAGAAATTCTAGGTACAAGAACTTCCGCCAGTACGCATACGGGTACGCGTACCCAACCTATCTCCTTCACCAATATCGCATCCACACATATGCACGCACTTGGTTTCCGGCACATGGACTTATACACTAATGTGCGAACACACTATATATGCTTATATCCATAGGTGGTTACGTAATCTCAACTCTACATTTCAATCATTAAAACATTCTTCTATAATGTTAATGTTAGAGCACTGCTCGGTCAAACTCGCATGCGTTGCTATCTCAAGCATGTTTGTCAATCTTAGTGATCAAAACTATATAGTCTTGATTTCTAGTCTACTATAACTAAGGTCTCGGACTAGGATAGAAAGTGTAGTTAAGCTCAAGAACTCCATGGTGATCATCAGACAAGACGAAGGACTACTCAAGGAACCAGTGGATCTTCATCGACTAAAAGGGTATGTGGAGAGTTGAACTTATCTTCTTTTTTTTTTTCGAAAAAAGAGGCTAACCTCATTTCATTACATTAAATAAAAAACACCTATTTTAGGAAATCGGAAACCTTACACAAATTTTTCCAGATCACAAAATGTTCATACAAGTCATAGTATCTCCACCAATTCTTGCATATCAAGTCTATCTTTTCATAACTAAAAACAAATTCAAAGTACCTTCTCACTCGCAAAGGAGAGGAGGACCAAACATCTTGGGCCAAACTGATTTTGAGAACAAAACCAGTTTGTGTCAAAGCACAAGGCAATAACTAGATCAAATCCAACCTGATGTTCATCAGAATATGTAGATAACATGAATTTGAGTTTTTTAAGTTTAGATTTCCTAATGCAATCAAGGTAACAATAACCCAACTAGTAGTAACAATAGCCAAAATGTACCCAACGTGTCTTAAGTAGTAACCAAAGTGTCTCAAGTAACCATGGTAATCTGAATAGGTCTTTAAGTGTATGTAGCAGAGAGAATCGGGCTGACTCGGCTTTGGAGATGCAGTAATTGTAGCTGAACCTGATGCTAATCTTGATGGAATTTCTGGCGTGTTAACCTTAATTACAAAACCTAAAACAATTAAATCTAAATCAAGAAAAACAAAATCTAAAATAGAGCTGCTAAGATTTAGAGAATCATAATGAGGAACTAATCCGGTTGTTGCTGCATGGGGTAGTATATAGATTGCTGACATACTTAGAATAGTTCTCACACTAACCATACCTCCTGGTCGAACTGAAACTTTCCTAGACGGAAAACAGAGAGCTCGCCGGTTAAAACGCCAAAGGTCTTGATGGAGTAGAAGTCGGAGCATTAGGCGACCCAGACACAAGAACCCCATCACTGAGTCTATCACAGTGCCCACATTAGAAAAAACACAGTCAAACCCAATGTTAAAACAAACCCTAATAACCAATAAAAAATCAAATCTAGGAAATATCAGGTCGTTAAAACAACCCAAAGAAACAACAACATTACATCTAATTATAACAGATAAAAATAAAAATCCATCACCACCATAAACATCGGAAAAAAGATGTGGAGATGATGCCGAATCAAAATCAATTGGAGTTGCTTCGTTCTCTTCATAGCTTAGTATTTGTATGCTTTGATTTCTTCCCAGGGAAACATCACAGTCCATTCCTGCAAGATCATCCATATAATCATGAATAGAAACCATACAAAAGCACCAAAGAAGCCGATCTGAGCAGGAAGAGTTTAGTCAGATGGGTTTTTCGTCTAGAAAGCTTAGAGGAAAGAGAAAAGGTATTGTCGAAAAAAAAAACTTAGATTAGACAAAGAATATGCACATGTGACATTTGGATTAGACTAAGAATATGCACATGTCGAAAACCTCTTAAATGTTTTCAGACATAACCTCTTGAGTTCACTCAAAAGTCTATCTACTCTATCTCTTATCTTGAGACAAAAATCGTTTTACTATATAGACTAAGAATATGCACATGTGACATTTCGAGCTGAGTATATCTCGCTTATCTATTTCTCGAAATAGGTGTTGGTAAAGCTTTCGCTTTAGCCAAGTTCATATTTGCCTAGTGACGAAAGTCATGTTATGTTTCAATCATTTTGAAAATCGCTCTGACGAAAAATAGTTTGTGAATAACAACTATATAATGCCCTCTGAGAATGTTTCAATGATTGAAATGAGAGTTTAAACTATATAACCATTTGGGGATATAAACATTGTTGTTGCAACACATATATGTATAAGTCCATATCACTTGAACCGAAGTTTGCGAACTTTGTTGATCAAGTGGAACCAGAAGTTGAGCAGCAACTCATTCCGAGAACTTATTCCACGAACCCAGTTCGCGAACTGGCATAGTTCTCGAACCCGAGAATTTCTGTTGAAGTTGTAGATCATGTGCAGTCCGCGAACCTAGTCCGCGAACTGACGGAAGCTCTCGGACCCGAGAATTTCTGCTGGAGTTTATAACTTCAACCGATTAGCTTGAGTCCGCGAACTCAAGAGGTTATGTTTGAAAACATTGTTCGTGAACTTATTCTAAATTACTAAGGAATACTTTTGCAAACCGTGGCTTTATAGTTCATGATTAATGATTCGAGTGAATCACATCGTTTTTGATTCAATTGTGTCTCTTGTAATACTTGGGATCTCATAGCAATTGAACAACTCTCTAACTAGTTCATTTGAGTCATTTGGACTAGTTATGGTGAAGAAGAATATGGTTGATATGGAAGTTATCATTTGGCTAACCATTTGGTTGACTAATATTGAACCAACCATTGTACACGTTTGGGTACGGTTACACAAACCCAAAAACTTCAAGTACATGTGTGTATGGCAAGCTAAGTTTTTGATCTAATGGTTGAGAGATATTAGCTTGTATCTAATCAGGTTTTCATCTAACGGTGAATATTGAATGCTTTGTTACTAAGCTAACATTGATTGCGAACCCTGATTTGAAAGACTATATAAGGGAGAACTCTAGCCATTGGAAAAACTAATCCCCACACACCTTTCTTGTGTGATACTAGTTTTCTCTAAGCTAGAGTTGATCTCCATTAACCCTTGAGTTTTCTCTCTAAACTCGGGTTAACAACTTAAAGACTTCATTGGGATTGTGAGCCAGACCGATACTAATTTGCTTGTAGTTGTGTGATCTGATCTTGATATTTCTATCGTACGAGCACAATTGTAATAATTGGCTTGAGATTTCTATCTCAGATAGGCAAGATAAAAGTAGTCACAAACATCTTCGTCTCATTGTTTGTGATTCCTCAATAATCTTCTTCGCTGCGTCGATTAAGTTTATTGTGTGGTGATTGATAAAACTGAGCTATTATTCGGGAATATAAGTATGGTTTTATCGATTAGTTCCTATTCACCTTGATTTATCAAAAGACGGAACAAAACTTGTAGGTTTATTCGTGGGAGACGAATTTATCTATTACCTGTAGACTTTTCTGTGTGAGACAGATTTGTTTGCTATAGTCTTCGAATTTGGGTCGTAGTTAATTTGGAGTAGGCTAGTGTCTGTAGCGGATTAATATAATGTATGTTTAATTTGGACTAGGTCCAGGGGTTTTTCTGCATTTGCGGTTTCCTCGTTAACAAAATTCTGGTGTCTGTGTTATTTCTTTTCCGCATTATATTTTTATATAATTGAAATAATACAGGTTGTGCGTTGTTTAATCGATTAAAATATCCGACCTTATTGGTTGTTGATTTAAATCGATTGACACTTGGATATTGGTCTTTGGTACCATCAAAGTTATCTCTCTTTGATTAGATTTGCGAATCATATTTGCTTGAGTAAATCAAATCGAGATATTGAGATAATAACTCCTTGAGTATTTTCTATTGATTGAGTCTAATTATCTAGTTGATTCCCTAGAAAACAACTCGGAGTTGTCCATAAAGATTTACAATCGAAATATTGGGTGAGGTTGTTAGACCCCCGCATTTTCAATTGGTATCAGAGCAGGCAAACACATTTTAAGACCTTATAAGTCTGTCTTTGTAGTGATCTGATTATGGACGAGTCTATCTCTAATAACGTACCTGTTCATAAATCACCAGATGATTTTCAAAGCTTGGATTCACCTGAGAAAACTGTCACATCTATGTCAGTATATAAACATTCTCTTAATGTAGAAACTGCTAAAGTTTGGGAAATACGCCTAGAAGAACAGTTGGATGAACTTTCTGATGAAGGTGATTCAGATATTGATAGATATGTTGACGAGGAAGTCTCAGAGTATGTTAAGGTTTTGAATTCATTAGAAAAGAAGAAGATGACAACTTATCATGTCACACCTCTTCTGACTCCTCTCTGTCGAGAAAACAATAAATTGAGAAGATGTTACGCATGTGTTTATGTTTCGAATCGTTCCAACGAATCGATCCTCAAGGATTCTGAGGAAAACCTGCGTATAAAGTCACTTGAATGTGATAATCTTTATCAAAAATATTTTTTGTTGGAAGAAAAACTTGCAGAATCTGAAGCAAGGTTTAACTCTCAACAAATTAGTTTTGATGACATAGAAAGTGCTTGTCTCGCTAGAGAAAAATGCCTTGAGGTTGATTTAGCTGCTGCTCTTGATAAAATCAAGATGTTGGAAGATGACTTGAAAAAGTTCAGTACTAGTTCAAGCAAATTAACCACTATGTTAGGAGCAAGTAAAAATCATCGTGATACACGAGGATTGGGCTATAAGGGAATAAATGCTCCAAGTATTAGCAAAGAGGTAAAATTTGTCAAGGCTAGTGATTCTTCTCAACAAAAGGTTTCTACTGATGGCAAAAGTGAAATACCTTCACCGGCAGTTAAGGTTCGAAAGAGCAAAGTATATCAACCTCCAAAGTCAGCACATACAGATCGAGGTAATAACATTCCTTATGTTTGCCACTATTGAGGGAATAAACGTCACCTGGAAATGAGATGTCGTTACCATATAAAGAATGATAAACTTCACGATGTTCTTGTTTGGGAATCACAGGAAGTTGTGAAACCAAGATCATATGTTAAGGCTAATCCCCTTAATGCTACTGGTTGTAATTGTCCAACCTTTAGGAAAAGGAATCAGTGTTTTGATAAACCTATTTTTTCCTATAAACATCATATGAAGCCTTTTCAATATCGTAATGGTTATCAAAAGGATAACTTCGTAAATACTAAGACAAGATCCGATGCTCCCAATTGGCGAAAGACTAACTTGCAAAAGAATAGTCAATCCAATTGTCTCTCGAGAAATCTAGAAGAGAGTAATGGGAAGAAATTTCCGATTGTTCCTAAACGCACTCAAAAGTGGGTACCAAAGAAATCCAATGATGCTTTGAGTGTGAAAAGGAATGATCTTCCACAAAATTCCATGACTATGGAGAAGGCAGTATCCATGATGTTGGAACTTAACAAGTTTTTTGGAAAAATGGAACTGGATGTGAAAGGTTCTAAAAGCGATCCCTTTCATGATAATCCAAAGGTCACTTGTGGTGAGCAATACATTGTTCACCCCAACACAACTTAGTTGTGTTGTAAGTGCATCCTCACCAAGGAATTCCATGCTATGTATACGGTGAGGGAAGCACAAGAATTGGGGCACACAGATTATGTTCGGAAAGACGATTGGATTCTTCTAAAAAGGTATGTCTATAAGATTGAGCAATATTTGTGTTTTTATTTGCTTAGAGTACTTATAATGATTCATGTACCTTGCTTATCGTTCATTTCTACCTAACTTGATTTGTGTTTAAGGTTCTTAAATGTTTAGGTTTGAAAATAATGGTTTGGGATGTTTGGACTTCATGGTACACATACTAAGTATGCATAACATCATTTAAAACCAAAATCCATGGGCTTAAGTTCGCAAACCCCGTCTGCATACTGCTCCAGGATATGAAAATTCGTGTGCAAACCCGTAAGTTCGCGGACTTGCCTGTAGACGTCGATATTCGGTCGACTTGTTTTGGCCGTAACTTCTTCTTCCGAACTCGGAATGAACTCATTATTTTTGAATTCTCTTCCTCTTTGAATTCTCTTCAAAATGGAGATGAGAATCCTTGAATTAGGATGAGTTAATATTGGTACTTGTCCTGTCTCTTGTTTTTAAGTATTTTGCTCTGTTTCGTTGCACTTGTTCCACTTCTCTTGAACTTGGGCACTTGGATTCTTGGAGTACTACTATTATAAGATAATTTGTAGCTTTTACAAGAATGTTGTTGGAAAATCTTTTTATACGCATTTGGTAGCTATTATTGGTATAAATCCGGGCGAAAAAGATTGATTCTACCCTCTAAGGACAAATCATTTTATATGTGCATTACGAGTTTGTCTTGATGCCTAGGAAACTTCTTATGAGATTTTATTCTTGTTATTGAGAAGGATTACTAGAGATTGGAATAGCAATTATTGTGATTTCACATAGCTATGTTCAACATTTTCATCTTCTTGTTTTTAGATTTTTTGGTTTAAAAACTCTAAGTTTATTTGGAAGATGATGGTTGCAGTATTAATCTTTATGGTTTTATATATTGCAATATTTTGATGAGATATGTGTTTTTACGTCCGTGAACTTGATTGTCCCATATTTTGTCAAAGGTAAAGTCATTCACATATTGGTATGCAAATATTGATAAAGGAATGAATGGACTTTTGGCAAAACACAAAAGTTAAGCCTATATTGACAATCTTTGATGTAATATAGGTTAAAATCTTTTGTGATTCAAGGATAAAGTCTATTATGTCACTTTGTGATGGAAAAATAGAATAGGTCCTTGTTTTGTAATCCACGGTTTAGAGCTTAATTGTTCCATATTATTATGTATTACCGTGAAGGTTCCATCTTGTTTCTTATGTTGAGCACTGTACGACTAAGTCGATTTCTTATTGGCATGGTTGGTTGTTCCATAAAGATGCAATATGTTGAGCATTAAGAACTAAATTAATCAACTTGTGTGGTTATTTAGTTTGTATTCCATGAGTTCTTTAATGTTGAGTACATGGATGGTTAAGGTTGTCATTTCCTATGATAATCTTAATCGGGGTTCCATAATCTCTTATGTTGAGCTCAAATGAACTAAATCAATCATCTTGTGTGATTATTTAGTTAGCACTCCATAGATTTTTCTCATGTTGAGTGTGGCCAATTAAATTGATTACTTTTGTGATTAGTTTAATTGTGTATTTAAGTCTCCATAAGTTTACTTGTGTTGAGCATATTTAACCAAATTAATCTTGGTTCGCTTTGGTTAATATGATTGAATATTTTGGATTCCAAATTCATACTTGTATGAAATTTGTTGAGTCTAAAGAAATCATTTTATCTCTTGAAATTAAGGTCGTTATTGTTGTTCCCTTGGGAATGACATCTTATGGGGGAGAGTTCTTTTGAACTTGCGCTTAATTTCCAAATATTTGTGGGGAGTGCGGCTGTGGAATTTTTAGGGGTTATCTTGTATCTTTATAAAATCCTTGATGAATGCATTTAGCCTCAGCTTTATGATTTCATCTAAACAAGATGATAAAACATTTACCTTTGTTCATGAAAAATCTCTTGCGGAAATTTCATTAGGATTCCGTTCTAATACCTTTGCCAATTTTATTGACAAAAAGGGGGAGAATTAATTGTAGTTCACACTACAAATACATATGGTTTTCGGATCATTATGTAAGGGGGAGTGGTTTCCATGTGAGATGGAGTATTGACTAAGAGGGAGTGAAGTATCGCCATAGTATTGTTGTTGAAGTTGTGATGCAATTGAACTTTGACGCTGTGTAATAATACCATGACACCGTATAACAATGATTGAGAAATAATGCTTTTCTCATTGTTATAGCTACGGGTTTTCAACAACGATGATACTAAACTTACAACCTTTGGGATCATTGGACTACTTGGAAGTGACGAAGATTTCGAGTATTGTTGAAGATTAGGCATGTGGAATAGGAGCTACAAAGTTTATTTATATAATTTTTGTATTCCATATGTATTAATAGTTTTGCCACTAAAATTGACAAAGGGGGAGATTGTTAGAGCACTGCTCGGTCAAACTCCCATGCATTGCTATCTCAAGCATGTTTATCAATCTTAGTGATCAAAACTATATAGTCTTGATTTCTAGTCTACTATAGCTAAGGTCTCGGACTAAGATAGAAAGTGTAGTTGAGATCAAGAACTCTATGGAGATCATCATACAAGATGAAGGACTAATCAAGAAACCAGTGGATCTTCATCTACTAAAAGGTATGTGGAGACTTGAACTTATCTATCACTCAAAAGTCTATCTACTCTATCTCTTATCTTGAGACAAAAGTCGTTTTACTATATAGACCAAGAATATGCACATCTGACATTTCGAGCTGAGTATATCTCGCTTATCTATTTCTCGAAATGGGTATTGGTAAAGCTTTCGCTTTAGCCAAGTTCATCTTTGCCTAGTGATGAAAGTCATGTTATGTTTAAATCATTTTGGAAATAGCTCTAACGAAAAATAGTTTGTGAATAACAACTATATAACTCCATATGAGAATGTTTCAATGATTGAAATGAGAGTTTAGACTATATAACCATTGGGGGATATAGACATTGTTGTGGCAACACATATATGTATAAGTCCTTAGCACTTGAACCGAATTTTGTGAACTTTATTGATCAAGTGGAACCGGATCGTGAGCAGCAACTCAGTTCGCGAACTCAATCCGCGAACCCAGTCCGCGAACTGACGGAAGCTCTCGAACCCGAGAATTTCTGCTGGAGTGTATAACTTCAACCGGTTAGCTTGAGTCCGCGAACTCAAGAGGTTATGTCTGAAAACGTTGTTCATGAACTTATTATAAATTACTAAGGAATGCTTTTGCAAACCGTGGCTTTATAGTTCATGATTAATGATTCGAGTGATTCACATTGTTTTTGATTCAATTGTGTCTCTTGTAATACTTGGGATCTCATAGCAATTGAACGACTCTCTAACTAGTTCATTTGAGTCATTTGGACTAGTTATGGTGAAGAAGAATATGGTTGATATGGAAGTTATCATTTGGCCACACATTTGGTTGACTAATATTGAACCAACCATTGTACACATTTGGGTACGGTTACACAAAGCCAAAAATTTCAAGTACATGTGTGTGTGGCTAGCTAAGTTTTCGATCTAATGGTTGAGAGATATTAGTTTGTATCTAATCAGGTTTTCATCTAACGGTGAATATTGAATGATTTGTTACTAAGCTAACATTGATTGCAAACCCTGATTTGAAAGACTATATAAGGGAGAACTCTAGCCATTGGAAAAACTAATCCCCATACACCTTTCTTGTGTGATACTAGTTTTCTCTAAGCTAGAGTCGATCTCCATTAACCCTTGAGTTTTCTCTCTAAACTCGGGTTAACGACTTAAAGACTTCATTGGGATTATGAAGCCAGACCGATATTAATTTTCTTGTAGTTGTGTGATCTGATCTTGCAATTTCTATCGTACACGTACAATTGTAATAATTGGCTTGAGATTTCTATCTCAGATAGGCAAGATAAAAGTAGTCACAAACATCTTCGTCTCATTGTTTGTGATTCCTCAATAATCTTCTTCGCTGCATCGATTAAGTTTATTATGTGGTGATTGATAAAACTGAGCTGTTATTCGGGAATATAAGTATGGTTTTATCGATTGGTTCCTATTCACCTTGATTTATCAAAAGACGGAACAAAACTTATAGGTTTATTCGTGGGAGACGAATTTATCTATTACCTGTAGACTTTTCTGTGTGAGACAGATTTGTTTGCTAAAGTCTTCGAATTTGGGTTGTAGCAACTCTTGGTTGTGGGTGAGATCAGCTAAGGGAATCAAGTGCGCAGTATCCTGCTGGGATCAGGGACGTAGGAGAATAACTGTACCTTGGATCAGTGTGAGATTGGTTGGGGTTCAACTACAGTCCATACCGAAGTTAATTTGGAGTAGGCTAGTGTCTGTAGCGGCTTAATACAATGTATGTTTAATCTGGACTTGGTCCCGGGGATTTTCTGCATTTGCGGTATCCTCGTTAACAAAATTCTGGTGTCCGTGTTATTTGTTTTTCGCATTATATTTTTGTATAATTGAAATAATACAGGTTGTGCGTTGTTCAATCGATTAGAATATCCGACCTTATTGGTTGTTGATTTAAATCGATTGACACTTGGATATTGGTCTTTGGCACCATCCAAGTTATCTCTATTTGATTAGAATTGCAAATCATATTTTCTTAAGTAAATCAAATCGAGAGATTGAGATAATAAATCCTTGAGTATTTTCTATTGATTGAGTCTAACTGTCTAGTTGATTCTATAGAAAACAACTTGGAGTTGTCCATACAGATTGCTAATCGAAATATTGGGTGAGGTTGTTTGACCCCCACATTTTCAGTTACAATAGTCGTTAGGCCGGTTCCTATGGGGAGATGGTATAAAGGTTTTTTTTCCATGTTACATGGCATGGCAAACTAGTTTCCCCACTATGGTAAAATTGGCAAATTTTATTAAAGTAGTATATTATATTGTATTTTATGGGACCCTTATCGATAAAAAATTTAGTTGTTTGTGTTTGGTGGGGTCTTTATAAAATTTTAGGGATTATACAATATTGTGTGGGACCCTTTTATAATAAAAATTTGTTATAATAAATTAATAAGTAGGAGAGAAGAAAAAACTAAAACCTAAAATACTAATAAGCGATCTAAACTAGACCGCTAGGTGTAGTCTTGACCGGGAGGTCTAGACTCGACCACTCTGTAGGGAGTCGACCTGGTCTGGCCAAGTGGCATATTTGCCACTTAGCCAGACCAGTTTTCCAGCTCCATAGTGGGTGCATAAATGGCAAACTCTTTGGTTTGCCACACCCATAGGAAGAGGACTTAGACATAAAGATTCGATTATTGTCATCAAAGCCATTTTCAAGATTGAAACGTCATCGTGACTTTCGTCACGGGTAAAGATGAAACGTGGTTAAAGCAAAAGCTTACCACACATATTTCGAGAAAAAGATAGGCGAGTAAATTTGGCTCGAAATAACAAATGTGTATGTATGAAAACTATCATATTATACAACTTTTGTCTCAAGAGTAGGAGATAGAGTAGATAGACTTTTGAGTGCTATATGAGTTCAAGTCTCCATATACCTTTTTGGTCGGATGAAGTTCCACCGGTTCCTTGAGTAGTTCTTCATCTTCATAAGATAATCACCATGGAGTCTGGAGCTCAACTATACTTAACTATCCTAGACCGATACTTAGTCATAAGTAAACTAGAAATCAAGACGTATAGTTTTGATCACTAATATTGACAAACATGCTTGAGATAGCAACGCATGCGAGTTCGACCGAGCAATTCTCTAACAATCTCCCCCTTTGTCAATTTTAGTGACAAAACTATCAATACATATGGATTACAAAATAGATAAAACTTTGTAGATTCTCGTCCACATGCTTAATCTCCTTGGTGCTTCAACATTACTCGAAAAATTCATCTTTTCCAAGTACTCCCATGATTCCATAGATGTTCAATTAAGCATCATAGTTGTTGAAGTCCCGTAGCCATAACAATGAGAAAACAAAAGCTCTCGATCATTGTTATACAGTGTCATAATATTATTATACAACATCAAAGTTCTTATATCACAACTTCGACAACAATACTATGGTGATATGTATCACTCCCCCTTAATCAATACTTTCGTCTCAACACGAAAACCACTCCCCATTACATAATGATCCTAAAACCAAATGTATTTGTAGTGTGAACTACATATTAATTCTCCCCCTTTTTGTCAATAAAATTGGCAAAGGTACGAAAACGAGATCCTATGAAAATTTCATGGAGACGCTTCAAGACCAAAGAAAAGGACATATCAACTTGTTTAGATGCAATCATAAAGCCGAAGCTAAATGCATTCATCAAGGAGTTTATAAAGATACAAGATAACCCCTAAAAATTCCACAGCCGCACTCCCCAAAGATATAGAAATTAAGCACAAGTTCAAAATAACTCTCCCCCATTTGATGTCATTTCCGAGAGAACAACAAGAGCGACCTAACTTTTACGAGAAAATAAGGATTTTATTGGACACCAAAAACCATAAGAAATGATTTTGTATCCGAAATTCTCAATTAAACTAACCACAAGAGAACCCACGATTAATTTAATCGAAATACACAATCAAATTAAACACAGAAGTGATCACTTTAATTGAACATGCTCGACATAAGAAAACTTACGGAGCTACGACCATGTTAACCATACAAGAATGATTAACTCAATCATTTTATGCTAAACACAAGACGGACTTATGGAGCATTGCAGTACACATAAAATATGGATCAGGGAAAAATCAATATTGCGGTATAGACAAGAATTCATTCTATTTTTCATCACTATTTGCATAATGACATACAATAGACATAATCCTTGTAAACAAAATATTTTAACCTATCTTCCATCAATGAATTGACATAATAGGATAAACTTTTGTTTGTCAAAAGTTCATCGATCTTGTATCAATACTTGCATATCGACATATAAAAGAGATAATTTTTGACATCGTATGGGACAATAATAGTTCACAGATGCAAACACATATATCCCATAACATATTGCAGTATATAAAATCATAAATATTAATACTGCAAAAATCATCTTCCAAACAATCTTAGAGTTTAAATAAAATAAATCTAAAAACAAAAAGATGAAAACGTTGGACATAGCTATGTGTAATCACAATAATGGCTATTCCAATCTCTATTTATTCTTCCTAAAACACAAGAATAAAATTATCATAAGAAGACTTCCTAGACATCATAGAGCTTTCTCAATGCATCTACTGAGAATTCCTTCTCATTATTAAAGAACCCATTAATTATGGGATCATTCAATTCCTCTAAATCTTCGGAAATATCAGTTAACTCACTGAGTTACCTTTTCATATCACGTAAGGTGTTCTTGGTTAGAGACAACATTTGTGCATAGTAAGTTATGTTTTCCAAAGAGGAAACGATTTGATATTTTAAATCATTTCTCTTGTTGATGAAATCTTTCACCATGCCTCTGAGGTTATTATCAAAATGACAAACAGATAAGAGACAGTTAAAGGAAGAACCTTCTTCAGTAGTTGTCAACTTTACTTTATTTTTCTTCGAAGAAGAGATTCCTTTACAAAGATACACATTAGTTGCTTCAACTGCATCTCTTTTTGTGATTCCTCGAGTTACGGCAGCCATACGACTGTATCTTATGATAAGGAATAAGAATGGAGGACAAAGACATATAAATGAGATTTTGAACACAAAACCCTAACAGGACTTTGAACGAGTCCTTCAGGGTTGGTTATTCACCATCCATCTTTTTAGGAGAATATTTTCTTAACAAATATAAGCAAGAAGATTTACAATTACAAAGACTTGAGCCACATTTAGTGCAATCACAATAGAGATGAATTTTCTTGATTTTTCCCAAGTTAAAGATGAGGATGCGTGTTTCTAAAGGATCGTCACATATATTAATTTGTTCTTGAGAGTATTTATCTCTTGTTCCTTTAGAGACATGGTTTTGACGAAATTATCATTAAGATGCTCTATCTCAATATTTTCGCATGGAGTGATGATTCATCTTTTTCCTTTTAATGGCTTGTCAATGTTTATTGTATGAATAGGTTTCTTACCTCGTTTTCAGAATCAATTCATTGACCTCATTGATTTTTCAAAATCAACATGATTTTTCCCAAGATAGAAAACCTTGTTTATCCAGTCCTAAATTCATCTTATGCATATTTTCTTGTAGTTTAGTGATCCTTTTGTTGCTCCTTCTGAATATCCAACACGTACTTTGATCATGCTTTGTATTTCCACAACGGGAGCATCATATAAATTAAAAAAATATACCCTTGATTGAAAATCACGTGCTTGAAGAAAAGCTCGCATAGCAATTTTCCACCATAAGTAATTAGAGCCATTGAAGCCTGGTGGTATGATAGACACATTTTTGTGTCTAATTTGTCTCGCTTCTTTATATTGATAATGCTCATTTTTGTACTTATTATGGTATTTTATGTGTGTGTAGGTATTTTTGGCCAATAAACATTTTTGGAAAAAATCGGCTCGAAAAGTTGTCAAAAGCACCCCGGAGAACATTTGCTAAATGGACCCCCAGTTTGGATAAGGGGCAACCTAAGGGGGCACCCCAAGACATCTACTATTCTCACCCTATCTGAGGATAGGGGCCGACCAGCTTCTTTCCCAAAATTCAAATTCTTTTTTTGGCGGGAAAAAATAGCAGTCGCAGGCAGATTTAGGGTTGGAGTTTTGAGCGATCTTTAGGGAGATTCAATGGCTGGTTTTAATTGAGCTGGACCTGATAGAGCAGAACAAGGTTGGTATGGGTGTTCGAATAGATCAAGTTGGGCTGCATGATCGTGTTGGAGCGAAACAGAGGTGATGGAAGTTTCGGGAATTCTTTTGGTTATATTTGGAAGTTACGAGAGATTTAAGGCAAGATAACCATCCCTGAGATTCGTATCTATCTAATAGAGGTACTGGAATGACTTGTACGGCTCAGCCTTGCGTAGAGAAGAATTTGGAAAGTAGAAAAGTCCGAGACTTTCTGTTGAAGAAAGGAAGGAATTAAATCGAGTTTTAGGGCTTATGTTGGCTATACAAGAGTTGCTGGGAGTCACAAAAAGGGTTACGTATATTTTAGGGAAGTTTGGAGAAGAACAGAGAACGAAATCAAGAGCTACAGGAATCGGGTTCTGCTGGTGCACTGCTGAAGAACAAGAAGAACAAAAGTCCATTGAAGACAGTCGTTTTTGGGGTCTTAAAATCAGCGACAAAGCAACAGTGTATACAACAGTTTTCTGTAACAGTTACATGTAATAGTTGTTTTGTAACGCCGATACACTGTTGCAAACAGTCTGTGTTATTACTTTTCACTCTTTTAATCATCTTTTGAGCAACAAACACATATTTTGAGACCATGATTAATATGAGGAGCTAAACCCCATTGTTGAGGCGATAGAGGAAGCTATTTTTCCAACAAAAAGTGGTATATTCTATTTTATCTATTTATTTGCAATTATTATATGATTATTTGCCTTGATTGAAAATTATTTGAATGATTTTTGTTAAGCAATTATTATTTCTTTTGATAGAGCATACTTGGACCTAGGTTTTTGATGTTCTATGCTTCGGATTTACACTTGTTATTTTGAGAATACTTGTTGCAATAGTTTAGAATCAAATTGAATGAGAAAATTGCATAAATATAAATATTTGATTAAATCACTTTGAACTTGGAAAATAGTGGAATCTTAGCCTCAGTGTCCTTTTAATATTGATATCAACTTTTTCAGTGTTTGCTATAATTATTAGTGAGTTTTCTATTTTAGTTTTCAATTTAAGTCTAAAGTTATCCTTTACAAGTCTGAGAAACGACACTCTTTTTACCACTATATCTACAAATCACATCAATTTTTGGCGCCGCCGACGCGGACTTGTTTTTAGGGTTTTAGATTTATTTTTCTTTTTCTTTTTTTCTATATTTATATTATTTTTGTTCTATTTTATGTTTTTGGGTATTTATCTTTTGTCTACAGGTTCCGGATCATAAAGAAAATTGAGCCAAGGAGTTTGGTGATTTCATAAAGACTTGGAGCTAAAGATTAAAGCGAAAAGAATGAAAAAGAAGACAATTTTATTTTTATTTTTTAGGTTTTTGTTTATTTTTCCTTTTTAGAAAATAAAAATTGTATTAGGGTTTATTATTTTTGTAATTTTTCTTTTCTTTTTGGACACTTGGACTTTGGGACATTATATTTTATTTTTACTCTACGGAAGGGTACTTTAAATATAAACCGTTTGCAGAGAAGGAGGAAAATTACAGTATTGTCTCTGCACCTTGGGTTCGTACACTGACATAGGAGTCAGTGGCCCGAGTCGACTACAACCGATTCATCCTCCGTATGGAACTGGAGGTAAGATTCTAAACACTCGTGAACCCCCTGTCAGCGAGTTACTGTCTTCCTTCGTATGCATATATGTTGAGGACTGAATACAAGCATTTATTTTTCTAGTAGAGGGCAAGGCCTGGACATACAAGATAAGGGTTCGAATTTCATCACCGTTCTCTTCTTGCCCGCCTTAGGAACACGTAACCTACGCGAACCTAAGCCTTAAAATTTTGACAAAATACCCAATACGATCCTTTTGAGTTGGGTATTTTGTTAGCCTAACTCAAAGTTCAGGAAGATTACTGGAAGTCGATTAGAGTCGCCTTGTAACCCAGAGAAGCGTTTGCCATAGAGGTGGGGGTGTACAAGCTCCTTAGAGCTTCTCATACTTCTCTTCAACTTACATTATTCGGATCGTCCTACGAGGTTTGCTAAAATTGTACCTAGTTGCCTCTTGGAAAGCTGGTCTTGAAACAATCTAAGTGGAGCCATCATGCTTTTTGTTTGCTAGAAATCAATAGGTTTGATTTGGTTGAGTTAGCCCTGATTTGTGATTGCTTACCCTTTCCAATTTAGGAAATTATTTGTATGCCCGAACATAAAAGAGACGCTCTAGGTATATTTGTTAAAGAGAAACCTAGTAGTTCGAAGCGTCTTGATTACCTTAATTCAGAGAGTCCGATTTTTGAAAAGTCCAGTTTTGAGCGTCCGTCTTTTACTGAGGAGAGAATCCATATAGAACCAGAAATGACAACATTGAAATCTTTGTTGAATCCGACTAGGACTACTCGTCCCTCATGTATCAAGTTAGCTGAAACTGAAGCAAATTATGAACTTAAACCTGGGACCTTATAGATGCTCCCAATCTTTTTAGGGAAAGAAAATGAAAACCCTTATTTCCATGTTAGGGATTTTTAGGAAATTTGTAATACCCTGAAGATTAGAAACCTTGATGATGATGCTTTGAAACTTAGGTTATTCTCTTTTTCCATGAAAGATAAAGCTAAATCGTGGTTATATAGTTTGGTTTCCAGGTCAATTCAATCATATGAACAACTTACATCTGCCTTTTTGAACAAGTTTTTCCATAGGCACAAAACATCGTCTATTAGGACGCAAATTTGCACATTTTATCAACATGAGGGAGAATCTTTGTATAGGTATATGGAAAGGTTCAATGATTTATTATCCCAATGTCCTCATCATGGTATAGAAAATGATAGTTTAGTTCAGATCCTTTATGAGGGTTTAGACTATTCCACTACAACCACAGTAGAATCTATGTGTACATGTGGGTTTGAAAACCAAACAGTTGATGAGGCGATGACATTTTTGAGTGAAATCGCCAAAAAGACCCAACAACGGAAAAATAATAGGGGACCCCAGAAAAAAATTCTTCTAGGAAGAGGAAACGTTAATAGGGTAGAAGGAGGTTATGAATCAGATGCCAAAATTGCTGCTATAGCGAAAAGGTTGGAAGCTTTAGAAGTGGGTCACACTAGTGGTAGATTGGAGCCTTTTTGGGAAGGCCAGGATAATGAAGAGCAAGCCAATGATCTCTATAATAACACTAGATTCCACAACCGTCAGAAATTTGACCCATATTCAGAAACCTATAATCCTGTTTGGAAAAACCATCCAAACCTTTCGTGGTCTAAGGACCAGAGTCAAGGTCAGTTTAGTAATTCTAATGCTCCCCCAGGTTTTGGTTCAAATAAGAACTCTTCAGGTCAGTTTCAGAACTCTTTAGAGAATAGAATGACTAGCTTAGAGGAATCTTTTAGTATTTTAAGAAAGAGCCAGGATATGTTAGCACAGAGCCACGACATGTTATTAAAGAGCCAAGTTAGTTTTCAACAAGAAACCAAGCAGAACTTTCAAACTAATGCTCAGACTCATGCTAAGTTAGAACTTCAAGTCGGCCAAATAGCTAAGACCTTAAGTGAGAGAGATAATGGAAGGTTCCCTAGTCAGACTAATCCCAATCCTAAATGAGTTCATGAAGTAGGTGCAAAACCATCGAATCAGCTGAATGCTATTAGAACCCTTAGGAGTGGTAGAGTAGTTGACAATTAGGTAACCATGCCCGATAGTGAACATACTGTAGTTCACCCCTCAGGATCTCACCCCTCAGGACCACCACTAGCTAATGGGGCTGATAAAGTTTCCGATGATGTCAATTCTATTCCTAAGAGGTCTGATTCTTTGCCTAGAGCCCCATTTCCCCAGCTATTAGTACCAACAAAGAATGAATCAAACTTTAATGACATATTGGAGGTTTTTAAGCAAGTTACCATAAACCTTCCTTTATTAGTTGCAATTAGGTAAATTCCTGCTTATGCTAAGTTCCTTAAGGATATGTGTATGCGAAAACAAAAACATAGCGTCCATAAGAAAGCCTTTTTAGCTAGTCATGCAAGCTCAATCATTCGGAACACCACAACTCCAAAGTACAAAGACCCAGGTTCCCCTACCATTGCTTGCACAATAGGTAAATTCTGAGTATAAAAATCTTTACTTAACTTAGGATCTAGTGTAGTTACTTCCATACCATGTGTACTTACATCTAGGACTTGTTGAAATGAAACCTACTCAGATGACATTGTAGTTAGCTGATAGGTCTGTTAAAATTCCTCGAGGTGTTATCGAGGATGTTCTCATTGAGGTCGATAAGTTTATTTATCCAGTTGATTTTGTTGTGCTAAATACCCAACCTGTCCCCGGCTTAGAGAACCAAATACCTGTGATTTTAGGTCGCCCATTTTTAGCTACGTCTAATGCGATCATTAACTGTCGAAATGGTGTGATGAACTTATCTTTTCGTAATATGACTATGGATATGAACATTTTTAATGTCAATAAGCTACCTTATGAGCTAGATGACATATGTGTTGAAGAGGTGAACATGATAAAAGCCTTAGTTCAGGAGTCATTACCAAATATTTTGTCTGAAGACCCATTAGAAAGTTGTCTATCCCATTTTGGAATATATTTTGATGACGATAGCACCATTGAACAAGTGAATGCTCTATTAGATTCTACTCCTGTGTTAGATACTAATAGATGGAAAGATATGTTCGAACCATTGCCATCTTATGAGACTACCCTAACTCCTTATTTAGAAGAGCCCCCTAAGTTGGACCTTAAACCACTACCAGATACCCTGAAGTATGTATTTTTAGGACCATCCGAGACTTTACCTGTGATTTTTGCCTCTGAATTGGATAGCGATCATGAAAGTAGGCTAGTAAAAGTACTTCAAGATCATAAGGAAGCTTTAGGGTGGACTATAACAGACATTAAGGGTATAAGTCCTACTGTGTGTAGGTATCAGATTCATTTAGAGGAAGACTCCAAACCGTCTAGGGAGATGCAACGTCGACTTAACCCTAACATGAAAGAGGTAGTTCGAAAAGAGGTGCTTAAGTGGTTAGATGCGGGTATTATCTACCAAATTTTATACAGTAAGTGGGTCATCCCCGTTCAGGTTGTCCACAAGAAATCATGTATCACTGTAGTCCATAATGATAATAATGAGTTACTCCCAACCCGAGTGACCACATGATGGGGTGTCTATATTGACTATAGGAAATTGAACAAGGTCACAAGGAAGGATTACTTCCCCCTTCCTTTTATCGACCAAATGCTAGAGAGATTAGCTGGACATAGTTATTATTGCTTCTTAGATGGCTACTATGGTTATAATCAGATTGTTATTGCCCCATAAGACCAAGAGAAAACCACTTTTACCTGTCCCTTTGGTACCTTTGCGTATAGATGCATGCCTTTCGGGCTATGTAATGCACTGCGACCTTTCAACGTTGTATGATGAGCATATTTTCTGATATGGTAGAACGGTTTTTAGAGGTCTTTATGGATGATTTTTCAGTGTTTGGTTCATCTTTTGATGAGTGCTTGCATCATTTGACATTAGTGTTGACTAGGTGTAAGGAAAATAATTTATTGCTTAATTGGGAAAAATGCCATTTCATGGTTAAATCAGGAATTATTTTAGGGCACGTCGTTTCTTCAAAGGGTATAGAGGTAGACAAATCCAAAGTTGACCTTATTAAGATTTTACAAGTCCCAAAAACCGTAAAAGATATTAGGTCATTCTTAGGGCATGCAGGTTTTTACCATCGATTCATTAAGGATTTTAGCTTGATTTCTAGACCTCTTTGCAATTTGCTTGCAAAAGATGTTAAGTTTGTGTTTGATGATGCTTGTTTAGAGGCTTTTGAGAAGCTTAAGAATTTACTCACTACCGCTCCGATAGTCCAGGCACCGAACTTGAACTTACCCTTTGAGATTATGTGTGATGCTTTAGATTATGCTATAGGCGTTGTGCTAGGTCAGCGAGAAAACAAATTACTTCATGTGATTTACTATGCTAGCAAAACTCTGAATGATGCCCAAATGAACTATACAACTACCGAGAAGGAACTGTTAGCCATTGTTTTTTCCTTGGATAAGTTTAGATCCTACCTATTAGGTTCTAAGATCGTAATTTATACTGATCATGCTGCTATGAAATACCCACTACGGGAAAAACACTTATCTACGACTGTAACTTGACAACTCATATTTTTAAAGTTGTGAAAGGTGGCATGTTTTACTACCTTTATCAAATAATGGTTATCAAAGTTAAAAAATATCCAAATCCTAGGACAAAGAGGACCAAAGAGTAGTGACGAGAATCAAAACCACAACATTTTGTGTGCAAACAGTAGTGACCACCTTTAGACTTTAACTACTCATAACGTAAAGATAGTGAATAACTGTATAACAACATTCTTAAGGGTTGTTGAAGAGAAAACAAATATCATTTGGAAAAAATGATGTTTGAGAGATTCGAACACGAGCCTACTGTGTGTTAACATAAGTCATCAACTATCCTTTCATATTCACAATGTTGGTAGTTTTGTGTTTTTGTTTTTGTCATTCATAATCACAATCTCTATAAGAGTTGTAAAAATAAAATTTGATTTTGAAAGAAAAAAAAATGAGGGTGAGGTGAGTCGCACCTGAGCCTCTTCCTTCCAAGTCTGGGATTCCAACCATCCTTCCACATTTACATGTCTGATTATATTTTACATCTACCTTTATAAAAAAAATGATAAGAAAAAAAATGTTAAGGAAAATAAATAAATGGATGGTTATGATGTAACTGGATGGTTATGATGGGATATTGAAAAGATAAGAAGGAAAAGATAAATATACCTTCTACAACCCCCTTAAGAGTCGTTGTAGAGGTATAAACACTACTGCTAAATTTTTCTCACTTCCGCCAGATTTTATTCACTTGTGCAAAAAGATTCTCACTTCTACTAAATTTTTCTCACTTCTGCTAAATTTTTCTCACTTATGATAAATAAACCTTCTACAACCCCCTTCAAGAGTCGTCGTAGAGGGTTAAACACTTCTGCTACAATTTTCTCACTTCTGCTAGATTTTATTCACTTCTGCAAAAAAATTCTCACTTCTGCTAAAAATTATTTTGGTCTCCGGTTCTGCTAAATTTTTCTCAGTTCTGCTAAAAACTATTTTCTCTAACACCCCTCACTAAATTCTAGAAATTTAGGCCTATTGAGATTGGGTAGAAATATCTAAAAGAGGGTTTTCTAAGGTTTCATAGAATATTCTGATGGAATCTTATATGTAAATGGTTCATCTTTACGAGTTTCTATGATATATCCTGATAAATTTGGAGCTAGAACCACTTCGGACACTAAGGGTTCATAGTTCGTATCCCCTTGAACCACATTTAAATCCAGGGTATGCATACAATATGCCAGAATAGTTTTTTTTTTTTTAAGTTTTGGGGAATATTCCGAAGGAATTTTACCTGTAAATGGATGGATTCATCATTCTTACCAATTTTCCGACTTATAGTAGTCCACTCACTACCAAGTTTCGATCTCGGAGCCAGAGTATGCATATAATATGTCAGAATAGGGGTTGTTTTAGGTTTCGGGGAATATTTCGAAGCAATCTTACTTGTAAATGGATGGATTCATCGTTCTTACCAAGTTTAGGACTTATAGTAGTCCACTCCCGGCCAGGTTTCGATCTCGGACCCAAGGTATGCGTACATTATCCCAGAATAGGGGTTGTTTAAGGTCTCGGGGAATATTCTGAAGGAATCTTACCTGTAAATGGATGGATTCATCGTTTTTACTAAGTTTGTGGCTTATAGAAGTCCACTCCCGGACAGGTTTCGATCTCGGAGCCAGGGTATGCATACAATATGCTAGAATAGGGTTTGTTTAAGGTTTCAGAGAATATTCCATGGAATCTTACCAACTCTGATATATTTCGTCTCCCGTTCATCCGAACGAGAAACTCAGGTCTAACTCTAGTAATCTTTGAACATGTGATGTTCAATTCTGATATATTTCGTCTCCAGTTCATCTGAAAGAGAAACTCAGGTCTAATTTTAGTAATCTTTGAACTTGTGATTTTCAATTCTGATATATTTCATCTTGAGTTCATCCGAAAGAGAAAATCAAGTCTAACTCTAGTAATATTTGAACCTGTGATGTTCAATTCTGATATATTTCATCTCCAGTTCATCCGAAAGAGAAACTCAGGTCTAACTCTAGTAATATTTGAACCTGTGATGTTCAATTATTATATATTTCGTCTCTAGTTCATCCGAAAGAGAAACTCAGGTTTAACTCTAGTAATCTTTGAACATGTGATGTTCAATTATGATATATTTCTTCTCCCGTTCATCCGAACGAGAAACTCTGGTTTAACTCTAGTAATCTTTGAACCTGTGATGTTCAATTCTGATATATTTCGTCCCCCGTTCACCCGCACGAGAAAATCAAGTCTAACTCTAGTAATCTTTGAACCTGTTATGTTCAATTCTGATATATTTCGTCTCCAGTTCATCCGAACGAGAAACTCAGGTCTAACTCAAGTAATCTTGGAACCTGTGATGTTCAATTCTGATATATTTCGTCTCCCGTTCATCCGAACGAGAAACTCAGGTCTAACTCTAGTAATATTTGAACCTGTGATGTTCAATTCTGATATATTTCATCTTTAGATCATTCGAACGAGAAACTCAGGTCTAACTCTAGTAATCTTTGAACCTGTGATGTTCAATTATGATATATTTCATCTCCAGTTCATCCGAACGAGAAACTCAGGTCTAACTATAGTAATCTTTGAACTTGTGATGTTCAATTCTGATATATTTCGTCTCCAGTTTGTCCGAAAGAGAAAATCAGGTTTAACTCTAGCAATCTTTGAACCTGTGATGTTCAATTCTGATATATTTCATCTCGAGTTCGTTCGAAAGAGAAAATCAGGTCTAACTCTAGTAATCTTTGAACCTGTGATGTTTAATTCTGATATATTTCGTCTCCAGTTCATCCTAAAGAGAAACTCAGGTCTAATTCAAGTAATCTTTGAACCTGTGATTTTCAATTCTGATATATTTCGTCTCGAGTTCGTCCGAAAGATAAAATCAGGTCTAACTCTAGTAATCTTTGAACCTGTGATGTTCAATTATGATATATTTTGTCTCTAGTTCATCCGAAATAGAAACTCAGGTCTAATTTGAAGTTGGAATCAAAACCGAGCTTCATATTTATCGATTTCGATAATGTATCTTGCTAAGTTTGAAGCCTGAATCCTCCTGAAGCTTCTTGGTTCATAGTTTGTTTGTCGTTATACTGAATTTGAAGTTTGAATCGATACTGAGCTTCATATTTATCGATTTCGACGATGTATCATGCTAAATTTGAAGTCAAAACCCTCCCGAAGCTTCATATTTATCGATTTCGATGTTGTATCATATACTAAAGCTACTTCGTGACCTGTATGGCTAGTTGAAATTACTTCATGACCTATGTGACTAGTCGAAATTCAAACCGAAAACACAAAGAGAAAGCACAAAGAAAACACATTTTCTTGATCCGTATTATAGTCTTTAATCAAATCTCTACCGTTTATAAATTTGCTTAATCCGTATTACTATCTTTCTCCACCTATCTTCACCGCCCAAAAAAATATACACAAAACCCTAAAGATTTTACACCCTCATTTTCCTTTCTCTTTCTCGGTGGGTTCTCATTCTCCTCTCAAACCCCTCCACCAAAACCCTAAGCGGCAGCTTCTTTCCCTTTTCTTTTATTTTCAATTTTTTCCAAACAAGAAGAAGAAAAGCTAATAAATGGGAGCCAAGTCTATTCAATGGGGGTCTTATTTTTCTTACTTTTTACATTTCTCTATTTGATTATGAAAAATTATTCCTCTGTATTCATTTCTTAGCCGGTTAGATGCGATTTTTCTTATGTTTCACTGAATCCTTCAACTGTGATTGAATCTTGAGTTGAAGGCTGATTTTTCTGAATTTTTCTTCTCACATATTTCCAATTCCACATCCGTCTCTTTTTCTTAGGGTTCCTATGTTCTTTCTCTCTTTTTTCCTGAATAATTTAAGAGTTGTGAAACTTTATTTTTAAGGGTTTTTAGTAAAATTGATGACTATGAACATCTGTGTTGTTCTTGATGATAACGTTTTATTCAATATTTGAATCTTAAACAATCTCTTTGGGTTTTAGTTCGTGTTTATTTTTGTATAATGTTTTGATGATTTTAGGGCATTTTCTGTTCATTTGCAATTTGTCAATTAAATTGAATATCCCTATAATTTTTTCCCAAGATTCAATTTGGCTCTGGATTCAATTTGGTTGGATTGTGTGGTTTTCAAACTTTGTTAATCTTTGTCTGTATATGTTGGATTTTGGGGATTTTTGATTCAATTTACTGGATTCGATTTGGGGATTTTTGATTTTTCACTCTTGCTTCCTTAATCCTTGTACTTGTTATTGATGTTTTGATTCAGTTTTTTAGTTGTTCTAGTAATGTTGTTAAACATTTTTTGTGATTTTCTGACTTCGTTCTGTTAATTTCTGTGTAAGTTGGATTTTAGGGATTTTGTTCACTTCATCAATGGCTAGGAATGGAAGAAGTGTATCCGTGGTGTTGTGGGTTCCAGTTAGAGGTGCAACTCTCAGTTGGTGGAGCAATGGCTAGGCATATCGTCAAGGATTGTGTGTTAAAGGTAATGTTGTCTAGGAGTTACAGATGGTGCAGGATTGAAGTGATGCAGAGAAGATGCAGAAGTAGTTGTACTGGTGAACTGTGTTGGGGCTTTATTGAAGTGATGCAGAGAAGCTACATCGAACCTGAGTATGTATTGTACCTAAAAAGTTCTTGATAATCTGAAGCATATAGCATAGGAATGTTGTATTCCTTCCTGCTTCATATAATTGAACTAGAAGATAGTGTAGAAACATAGCGTTTTTGTTCTATACATTTTCTTAGATTATAGCGTTTTTGTTCTTTTAGTATAAGTTTACTGACACAATGAAGTTTCAAAATTTGGAGATTATTGAATAAACTCAGAAGTGATTTTGTATCTAGTGAAACTAATTAATTCTGTTTGGTGTGTTTTTGTAGGAGGACATATCAACCCAGCAATGACATTTGGTTTGTTCTTGGCTCGTAAAGTCTCATTGTTTAATCTATCTGCCATGATTTCTTTTAATTGCAGATTTTCAAAACCCACGGTATGGACTGATATGGGGGTTTTGTGTGAATTGAGGTGAATTAGTATGGTTAAAATCTCAACATTTCATTCATGTTTTCTTACAACAGCAGCCTACAGAGTTTAGGGTTTATCTGGTATGAATTGGGTTCAGTCTGAATACGAATTGCAGGTGGAATAATCTCGCTCATTTGATATTTCATACGGAAAATTTTATGTTGAAATATGTTTTGGTGGTGAAATTGTAATTCAGAATGAATGTTGTTGAAAGTAATTTGTATGAGTTACAAGTCTGAGTGGTAGTCTGTGGTGATTCTGGATGAATGTTGCAATACTTGCTCATTTGATATTTCATAGGGCAATCATGGTTAGTTTATCTTATGTCACTTGCAAATACGAGATTTTATAACTTAAGCATTATATGAAGATATGAGATTTTCTAACTTGAGCATTATATCTATGCTGCGAGGTCTATTCAGATGCTAAGAATGCTGAATGGGCTAAGAACATAGAAAATATCTATGCTTGCTATGATGACTTTTTTTTATCGTTATGTCTCTTATGTTAAGAAACTTAAAGATTTTTGAACTTTAGAGTAAAAACTCATCGTCTTGTTTCTCTTGTGCTTAAATGCATAGTTAAAATTTGAACCAAGTGCTTGAAAGCATTATCTTTAAATTTTTTGGAGTGGTATCCATGTTCAGGACATATTCTGATAGGATAGCTATGCTTCTTATCGAGATTTTTTTCTTTTCTTTTTCCTTAAATTGATTAGTTCACTTGTGCTCCTCATTGATTACCTTCAAATATGAGTTCACTGGAAGGACTTTTTCTTCACAGGTGTGTTGTTGAGTCATCACATGCTTTTATCCGGGTTATGGGTTATATGCTCTTACTGTATTTATGATTTTTTTTCTTTTTATTGTATGTGTAGATTACAGTTATTGTATGTATGGTTCTCTGTGTATAGTGAATGAATGGATTGCAGTTAGGTGATGCTGAAGTGTATAGAGCTAGATTGTTTGTGTTGGCTCAAGAATGGATAGATATATGTTAGCACAGGTACCAGTTACAGGTGCTGAGATTATATGGCAGCAAGGTGCAATGGCTGTGCTACAGAGAATGGTTAGGTCATGAAGGAGATGTTGTGATGCAGGTGGAGTTGATGTTGTTGCTTGTCAGGATGGTACTGCACAGGATGGTACTACACAGGATTGTGCCAATGATGCAGATGCATATTTGGGGATGGTTGAGCTGAGAACTAGAATGATGAGAGTCTGTAAGGTTGAGAAAGTGAATCTGGTGGGTGCTTATATTGTGACATTTCAGGTGGACTGTGGAGTGAAATTGGAGGTGTTGGTGGCCTATGGTGTTCAAGGGTTACAAATGCAATTCAGGTTGTTGCAGTTGGGGACAAGAAAATGATTGCAAGCCATGAACTAAGCCAGTTCAAGGGTTATAATTGGAAATATGATCATCTTTTCAAATACATGGATATTAAAGTATTACGGGTTGAATTTTATATTTAAATTCTCGATTTTTTTTTCCAGGTCCAATATGTATCACAACTCAGAATTAGAGTTGTCAAAAGTGGCATGCAACTCTTCCCATAGTTGTCAAAGAAGTGACATACAACCCTTCCCGTAGTTGTCAAAGAGATGTCATAAAATTCTTCCCGTAGTTGTCAAAGAGATGACATACAACCCTTCCCATAGTTGTCAAAAAACTGACATACAACTCTAACTATAGTTGTCGAAGAATGTTCTACAACCCAAACAAGTGTAGTGTAGGATTGATTTTCACAACCCAGGTAAGAGTTGTGTTAGGCATTAAGAGGAAATTTCGAAAGACTTTGACAACTGACAAAAGCATTGTACAAAACCAAACTACAACTATGTTTACGACTCTATCTGAAGAGTTGTATAGATTTGCAGACTTTCTACACCCCCCCCCCCATGCAACCTATCGATAAACGTCGTCGTAGACCTATGACAACTCTTTTTGGGAGTAGTTAATCAATGGTTTTCCCGTAGTGACCTTTTGTATAAGAAGGATACCAAACCTAGATTGATTAGATGTATCCTTTTGTTACAAGAATTTTGTCCAGACATTGGAGACGAAAAGGGTGCAGAAAATGTAGTAGCAGACCACTTGTCTAGGCTAGTTGTTAGTTCCCCTAATAGATCCCTTCCTATAAGGGATAACTTTCCTGATAAACAATTGTTCTCTGTTTCCCAATCACATTGGTATGCAAATATAGTGAATTATCTTGTTACTGTTCGAATGCCTCAACATTGGGGTGAACAAGATCGTTCTAGGTTTTTAGCCGAGGTTAAGCATTTCTTTTGGGACGATCCTTATCTGTTTAAGTATTGTCCAGACCAGATTATTAGGAGATGTGTACCTGAGAGTGACCAGTCCAGTATTATCTCCTTTTGTCATGAACATGCATGTGGTGGTCATTTTAGTGCTAAGAAGACTGCTGCTAAGATTCTGCAGTGTGGATTTTACTGGCCTTCGTTGTTTAAAGACTCCCATAGTCATTGTATTTCTTGTGAGCGTTTCCAGAAGTTAGGAATCATTTCCCGTAGAAATATGATGCCTTTGAACCCTATTTTAGTGATTGAGGTCTTTGATGTGTGGGGCATTGATTTTATGGGTCCATTTCCTATTTCTTTTGGTTATCTTTACATACTTGTCGCTGTAGACTATGTGTCTAAGTGGGTTGAGGCGGTTCCGTGTAAAACAAATGACCATAGGGTCGTAGTCCAGTTTTTGAAAGAGAATATACTTACACGTTTTGGCACGCCACGAGCTATAATTTGTGATGGAGGTTCACACTTTTGTAATAGACTGTTTGCTCTTTTAATGAAACAATATGGTATTACCCATAAAGTAACTACCCCACATCACCCACATACTAGTGGTCAGGTAGCGGTTTCCAATAGGGAAATTAAGAATATTCTAGAGAAAACAGTTAATCCTAACAGGAAAGACTGGTCGTCGAGGCTTACTGATGCCTTATGGGCTTACCGTACTGCGTTTAAGACACCCATTGGAATGTCACCTTATCGTTTAGTATTTTCAAAGGCATGTCACCTGCCTCTTGAGTTAGAGAATAGAGCCTATTGGGCTATTAAGCAACTAAACTTTTCACTTGACAAGGAAGGGGCACACAGAAAGCTCCAGCTCATTGAGTTGGACGATATTCGTAGAGATGCATATGATAGTGCTAAGGAGTATAAGAAAAAAATAAAACTTGTGCATGATAAGAATATTTTACGAAAGTCATTTTCTCCAGGTCAAAAAGTTCTTCTGTATGACACTCGTTTGCATCTATTTCCTGGGAAGTTGCATTCTCGGTGGACCAGTCCTTTTGTGGTCCGTACTGTTTTTCCTCATGGCGCTGTTGAGATTGAGACACCAGATGGTAGTAGTTCTTCAAAGGTTAATGGTCAGAGATTGAAGCCCTTTTTAGAACCTTTTCCTACAGATGATGGTGAGGAGGTCCCTCTGGAGGACCCTGCTTACCTTGATTGACCATCGAGGCGGTTTTGTATGTTGTATATTATTTTTGTAGGTTTTTGGTTATATATCATCCAGGTACTATCTTTTCGACTTCTCTCTTTACTATTTCCTCATGTTATTTATATTTTTTGTACTGTTCTTTGATTAGAAATATTGAGACCAGACCATCAGACCAACCGGAATAAATTCAATAAAGTCGACCACTGGAGCCCTTGCATATGGCAGTTGTGTTGACATAGAGTTAGGATTATCGACCACTGGTTCCCTTGTATATGCCAGTGTATTGATATTAGTCAGACCGGTATCTGAGTCCATTAAGATATGATCATTTTGGCGGAGGCCTTCAGACAGATATGGGAAACACCATTCACTTAGTAAACATCAAAACCATCTATGTTTTTCTCTATTTCCATCTTCTTGATCTATCCATGTGATTAGTTTTGACTCCGGATACTGATGTCCATAGTGCGACTATATGAGTAGAGCTCTATGACTTATATATGAATTTTAGTATGCTTGAGTGCAACCTCGTGTACAACAATTTGAGTTTCGCATTAGGGTACTTCCTCTTGTAGTCAATAAGTATGCCAACCAAGGAGATTCTTTAGTGCCTTCCAAGGTTTTGCGTAGATAGCTAGGGTCTGGAGTGTAAAGGTTTTGTGGGTATACCTCTGGTAAGCCCTCCCGAGACTATAACTCGGCCACTAGGGCCACCTAGGGGTTTAAAGGCTTATTGCATACGCTAAATGCAATCGATGATGCCTGCATCAGTGAGTTAGGATTTTATTTATTTTATAGATTTGATTTGATCGAGGATTAGCAAATAATAAGTTGGGGGGTATTGATAGACACATTTTTGTGTCTAATTTGTCTCGCTTCTTTATATTGATAGTGCTCATTTTTGTACTTATTATGGTGTTTTATGTGTGTGTAGGTATTTTTGTCCAATAAATATTTTTGGAAAAAATCGGCTCGAAAAGTTGTCAAAAGCACCCCGGAGAACATTTGCTAAACGGACCCCCGATTCAGATAAGGGGAAACCTAAGGGGGCACCCCTAAGATAACTACTATTCGCACCCCAGCTGAGGATAGGGGGCGACCAACTTCTTCCCCAAAATTCAAATTCTTTTTTTGGTGGGAAAAAATGGCAGTCGCAGGCAGATTTAGGGTTGGAGTTTTGAGCGATCTTTAGGGAGATTCAATGGCTGATTTTCATTGGGCTGGACCTGATATAGCATAACAAGGTTGGTATGGGTGTTCAAATCGATCAAGTTGGGTTGCATGATCGTGTTGGAGCGAAACAGAGGTGATGGAAGTTTCGGGAATTCTTTTGGTTATATTTGGAAGTTACAGGAGATTTAAGGCAAGATAACCCTCCCTGAGATTCGTATCTATCTAATAGAGGTACTGGAATGACTTGTACGGCTCAACACCGCGTAGAGAAGAATTTGGAAAGTACAAAAGTCCGAAACTTTCTGCTGAAGAAAGGAAGGCATTAAATTGAGTTTTAGGGCTTCTGTTGGCTATACAAGAGTTGCTAGGAGTCACAAAAAGGGTTACGTATATTTTGGGGAAGTTTGGAGAAGTTTGGAGAAGTTGCTAGAACGAAATCAAGAGCTACAAGAATCGGGTTCTGCTGGTGCACTGCTGAAGAACACGAAGACCAAAAGGCCATTGAAGACAGACGTTTTTTGGGTCTTAAAATCAGCGACAAAGCAACAGTGTATACAATAATTTTCTGTAACATTTCCAGTTGTAACAACTATTTTGTAACGCCGATATACTATTACAAACAGTCTGTGCTATTACTTTCGATCTGTTGTTGGTCTTAGTGTTCCTGGTAGGTGGTTCGCCTGGCAGAATTGGTGGAGAAATACTTTTTTCCCATTCATATTCTTGTTGTTGTTGTATAGCTCTTATTAAAATATCCGCAGTCTGAGAGTCAGTTCTTCTGAAAACCAGATCGTTTCGGGTTATCCAAAGGGACCAAAGGAGATAACAATATGAAGTAATAATAGAAGTTGTGGTCGGAGTTTGCAGAATTTGGGAAATTGTTCTTTGATTTGTTAAGTTAAGGGGTTGAGTATTTCCATTGAGATGATTTGTTGTGATGTAATTGGATAAACCAATCCAGGTGTCCAAAGCTACTTGGAAATGGATAAGCATGTGTTCTGCGGTTTCTTGATTGGTTTTGCATCGTGGGCAAAGGTTGGAATAGGTGGGGTTGATGTGGTTTAAGAGAGAGATAAGGTAGGAAGACCTTCGTTGATAGCTTTACAAAAGAAAAGATGAATTTTAGGCGGACATGGTAAGGTCCACGGGAATTTGGTTTGTGGGAGTGTAATTTGTTGTGAAAAAATATCATGTTGAATTAGACTATTATATCCAGAAGCGATAGTGTACTTTCCTGATTTAGATAGAGGTCAAACAATTTTATCTGGTGGATTTTCAATTGGTAGATAGATATTGATTATATGTTGGATTGCTGTAGGTGGGAGAGTAAGGAAGTGATCATGTTTCCAGTTATGAGTGTTAGGGTCAATGATATCAGCCACCGTTTGGATAAGGTAGCATTGGATATGATCAAGGTTATGATAATGAGGTATCCAATTATCTTGAATTGGTGTATTTAAACCGTTTCCTATGCGGTGAAATATATATTGCTTGAAAAAAGGTATGAGAGATGTCATTTGTTTCCATTGTGGGCTGGCAGTAGTAGGATTTTGGATAGTATCTTGGAATATATGCTGATGTTTAAGGTATTTCTCTGTATGGAGCTTGGTGCAGATGAAATGTGGTTTATCATGGATATTCCATATTCTATTCATGAACAAGGCTTTATTATGATGACTACTCTTCCTAATACCGAGTCCTCCTTGGTAAATCGGCTTGTAAAGTTTATTCCATCCCATAGGGTGAAGTTTTTTAACAGAGGAATCATGACCCCAGAAAAAATTCTTTGTTATTCTATCAAACTTACTGTGAATATGAGTGGGGAACAATTTTTTCTGCATATGATGGTTGGAAGTAGGAGTTAGGGAGGTTTTAATAAGAACTAACCTTCCAGCAGGGGTGAGACATTTTGTCATCCATCCTTGGGCTTTGCGCGCTGGCCTTTGAAGTAATGGCTCAAATATATGTCGAGAAGTGCGTCCATGTTTGAATTGTACTCCCAAATATATAGGTGGTATTGATGTGGTTGGCATGTTAAAAAATTGGTGAAGTGGTTGTATAAGATGTGGGCGCAATCTCGGGTGGTGTATGATTGTTGATTTTGCGGTATTGATGTGTTGACCTGCGGAGGAGCTATATGCATGAAGTAGTTTTTGCAAGTTGTTGCTACTTTAATTAGAAACCCTATAAGAGATGAGAAGATCGTCTGCATGCATAAGATGTAAGATTGGCGGAGCCTTTTGGGAGATTTAGAGTCCTTTTACCATCTTTTTGGTCTCAAGGTTTCCTAGATTTGTTGATAATATTTCTGCACATATAATGAAAATATATGACGATATTGGATCCCCCTGTCTGATGCCTCTTGTTGGGGTGATGAAACCATGCGGAGTTCCATTGATATTGACAGAGTAGGTCACTAAGGTGATGCATAACATGATATACTCCACAAATATGGTTGGAAATCCCAGTTTAGTGAAAGTTTTCCTGATGAATTCCCAATCAAGACTATCATAAGCTTTCTCAATATCTAATTTCAGAGCAATTTTGGGGTTTTTGGTGATGTCTGAAATTCTTATGTAATGGAATATTTCTCCTGCAATTGTTATGTTATCATGAATTGACCTTTGAGGCACGAAAGCACATTGATATGGACTGATTAGGAATGGAAGGATAAGTCTTATGCGGTTGACTAGGATTTTTGATATGATTTTGTATGTAACATTACATAACCTGATAGGTCTGAAGTGTGATGGTTTTGTTGGTGAGTCCACTTTTGGAATAAGAGTGATGTTTGTGTGGTTCATGAGTGGGTGAATATTTAGGGACCCAAAAAAACTTCGAACCATGTCAACTATCTGACTTTGAGTAGTTTCCCAAAAAACCTTAAAAAACTTACTAGTATATCCATCTGGGCAGGGAGGGCTTTCTGAATTTATAGAGAATTCCGCTGTAGTTACCTCTGTTGTAAGTTTTCCGCATTGTGCTTGAGTCAACCTTGGTGTGATTTCCGTAAATAGGTCCTCATCTGTTATTGTGGGGGGAGCCGTGTATTGGTTCGTGAAATGATGAAGAATGAGCTGGATGACCTGTTTTTTTTTTCATCGACCCAATTATTTTGCGAATCTTGCAGTTGGTGTATATTATTGCGACTGCAGTGAATTGTTGCTTTTGTGTAAAAGAATGTTGTGTTGTTATCCCCTGATTGTAGCCATTGTATTCTTGATCTTTGCTTCCAGTAAGTTGCATGACATTGAAGAAGAATTAAATGTTGGTTTCTTATTTCTTTCTCCTTGGCTGTCCAGAACTCCAAATCAACACCATGTCGAGTTGCACATTGATGTTGCGTCCATTGAATTTGTGCAGTTGATTTCTTTATCAAGTTTGGGAGATGACCAAATATTTCTTTATTCCAATCCATTAGGACTTGTCTCGTGGTAATTAACTTCAGTTGAAGGTTCAGCGCCGGCTCTGAATCGTTTTGTTGAGTCCATGCAGATTCGACTATTTGTTTGAACTGTGGGTGAGATAGCCACATATGTTCAAAATTATAGTTTTTCTGTCCTTGCCAATCTATAATTTTGGTGTGTAAGAGAATTGGCACGTGATCAGAAGCAATTCTGGGGAGATGAGTGACTGTTGCATGAGGATTGGCTGTACGCCATTGCGGTGTCGCATAGCTCTATCCAATCTCTCCAAAATGTTGTCCTGTCCTTGCTGATTGTTTGACCAAGTGAAAGGATCTCCTCGGAATCCTAGGTCGATGAAGCCTATTTGATCCATCATTGTGAGGAACAGCTGCGTTTGACTATATGTGACTAGCCTGCCGCATTTTTTCTCTGATTGATTCATAATGTCATTAAAGTCACCGGTGAGGACCCATGAAGATGGATAGTTGTTTCTAGAAAAGATGGTTGGGAAGTCTTTTCACAAATCAATTCTCGTATCTGTTTGTGGAGGGCCGTACATACCTGTGCATAGCCATGGTTGCTCTTGAGTAGATGAAATTACTAGAGCATGGATGTAACTTTGGCATTGTGTTAGAATACGAATGTTTATGTTGTTTTTCCACATAAGGCATAGACCTCCACGTCTTCCAGTTTTGGGTACTGCGGATAGGTTCTGGTATTGGAAGGTTTGGGCTATTCCCAACATATGCCTTTCCGTTGCAAGTGTTTAAGAATGGAATAAAATATCGGGTTTGTGTACTGATATGATTCCTTTTAGGTGTTGAATTGTGGTTGGGTTATTTATTCCTTGACAATTCCAAGATAAGATATTCATTTTTGGTTTGTCAGTCAGGGTGGGATTCGGGTTTGATTGGGGGTGAAGATGTAAATAAGGAAAGGTTATCTTAATCAGTAAAAGTTTTGGGCTTTGGTTTAGTAGGTTTAGGGTAATGAAGAGTTACAGAATGGAGATGACCAAATTAGAAGAGAACGAACAAGGAAATGAATGTGAGAAAATTCTAAGCTAAAGTTGTAGGAACAAAGGATGCATTAGGAATTAAAAACATATGTAGAAAAAATGCATGTGAAAACTACTTGTAAAAGATTTGGGGATGCTGAAGTGCCATACATGTGCCATAAACGAGACCAATGACTGTTGCGTATCAATAAGGGTCAAACAAACAAAAAAGCAAAATGATGGATAAATTGAAAGTTACGACTCGAAATAATAATAATATGTATATATTTTCTTTTTCTTTTTTCGGACAAACAGATACTATAACGAAATAAATATATAATTTTAATTCCTTATTATAAAAATTGTTGGACAGAAAAACCTAACGGGGATTAATCTTGGCAAAAGAGGCCTAATAAACAGTACTATAACGAAATAAATATATAATTTTAATTCCTTATCATGAAAATCGCTGGACAGAAAAACCTAATGGGGGTTAATCTCGACAAAAGAGGCCTAAATATAATAAGATGATCAAAATAATAAAGAAAACCATAACAAAGTGGGAGCAGGTCCAAAACGCTTTCATGTGAATCAGTACTCTAGAAACTAGCCGTTCGAAATTCATGGTGACTACAATTTTTTGTTGTTGTTGCTATGATGGGAGTTTACTAACATCTACTTTTTCCTTTTTGTTCTTCGGATCGCGGTACATAGTTGGTCGACCGGCATTGGCAACAAACTAAAAGCTCTTAAACTTTGCTGGTGCAATAAACCGCCAATTGGAAGTCTCAAACAGTTGTAAGACAATCGGGTGAACAAAATACCAGCACTCTAATTGCTCAACCTAATGAAATCTTGAATGGATCTTGAAAACTATATTTTGCATTTACGAATATTGAATTTCTAGTCTGAGTTTGTGGGTAGTTGAACTTAATATTCTTTATGTCTAATACAACAAACACTAGCGTATGAAACTCAATGAATGTAATTGAGAGCTATATTAAGATAATATAATGGTTGCACATGAAGTCATGAATGGAGTAATTAAGAGCAGAACGATTAATTTTGGGGTTATCACTAAGAAACAATTAAAATAATTCAGATTTTTCTAAGTTAAGACTTTGGAGGGAGATTTATCGGTCCTTATCAACATACCGACCTTATTTTATCGGCAAACTTAAGATCAATATATTGTAAGATATACTCGTTGAGTTTTCTCAGAGACTGTCCTTGTAATCGTAGACATTGGAATTCCATAGTTTGAATTGTGATTATAATACATTTATATCGGTCATATACAGTTAGATGATGAGAATGATGACTGGCAATATAGTGTGGCTTAAGGTGAAAGAAAGCAAATAAAATAAAGAAATGAAGCAAAGCAAAGCAAATTTAGTGAATTCTTCTTCTTTATTATTATTATTAACCGAAGAATAATAGAACTATCAGACGGATACAAAGATGTTACTATGCAGTTTTACATGGAGGAAGTGGAGAGCCACATAGGCCAGAGTTGCCCTCGAAAGAAGAAGAAGGGAATGCCGTCTTATGAGGTGGAATTTTCCCTGTCAATTTGTTGTAGGACACATCAAATTCTACGAGGCTCGCCAAGTTTATTACTCCTGAAGGTATACTGCCCGTAAGTCTATTATGCGCTAGCACAATCGATGTTAAGTCTGTGGCGTTGCTTAGTTCGGCTGGTATCGTCCCTGCAAACCTATTCTTTCCAAGCTTCAAAGTCCTTAGCCTACTCAATTTCCCGAGAGATTTTGGTATCGATCCTCCTAACTGATTATTAGATAGTACTAATGTTTCAAGTGAATCCATTACCTCTAGGTTACCAATATTGTTATCAATACGACCAACAAACATATTGTAAGACAGATCGATAATACTGTAATGACCCAAGACACCATCCATTGTTTTTGCAAAGATCGAGCTTAATCCTCCAGTGAAGTTGTTCAAATGAAGATCAAGTTCCCCTAAACCCGAAAGGTTCTTGAACTCAATTGGTATATTCGAATGGAAACCGTTGTTGGATATATTAAGAGAATATAAGCTTGTCATGTTTCCTATCCATCCTGGCAATTCTCCGGCTAACATGTTACTCGATAAATCAAGATATAATAAACTTGTCGAAGATAACCAATCCGGGAGTTCGCCAATCAACCCCGTTCGAGCTAAATATAGTCGCTGAAGGTTCATGGTTGAAATCCAACTCGGTATGTTCACTAGACTCAGTGGGTTGAATGATAAATCTAGGATTTGTAATGTTGCATTCAACTTAACTAGTTCAGAAGGAATTGGACCTGACAAACCATTCCTAGAGAGGTCGAGCTGTTGGAGATTCATTAAATTGCTAAAACTTGAAGGAATCTTACCCGTAAGACGGTTGTTTTTTGCAAAGAAACCAGTAAGGTTTGCAAGATTGCCAAAACTCTTAGGTAATTTGCCTGTCAACATGTTGTTATCAAGTACCAAAAACCGGAGCGGAGTCTTACTGATGGATGCTGGGATACTACCGGTAAGCTTGTTGTCTGACAAACGGCAACTATCAAGAACAATCAGCTTTGAAATTGAACTTGGAATGCTTCCACTAAGTCTATTCTGATTGAGATATAATTCATCTAATTGGGATAGTTCTCCAATAGATGTAGGAATGCCTCCAGAAATCTGGTTCTCAGATAAGTCTAAAGAAACCAACTTTTTAAGAAGCCCAATTGTACTTGGTATACCACCTGAGAAGTTGTTTAGATGGAAATCAAGCCTCTTCAATGAAACTAGTTTCTCAATTGATGACGGAAGTCCCCCGGACAACCTGTTGCCGGATAAACCAAGTTCGGAAAGAGAAGACATATGTTTGAAAATACCGGCCGGAACCGTACCTGATAGAAGATTATCATTGAGATAAAGCTTATTAAGTTTTCCAAGATTTTGGAATGACGCAGGAATTGAACCCTTGAGTTGGTTAGTATTCAGGAATAAAGAAGTAAGGAGCGATAATTTTCCGAGCTCCGGAGGAATAATCCCCACTAACTGCTTGAGGTTACTAAGGTCTAGTAGCCGAAGAAACTTGAGCTTGCCCAATGAAGGAGAGATGGTTCCATTCATGAACGTATCGAAGATGGAGTCGTCGGTGGAAAACAAGCCAGGGCGCGTAACATTAATGACTCGACCGTTGGAATCACAACCGACACCTTCCCATTTGGTGCAACAATCAGTGGATTGAATCCAGGTTGATAATAATCGAGTTGGATCTTGATTGATCTTACTCTTGAAATCAAGTAGAGCTCTTCTATCAGTTTTATGACATGCTTCGGTTGTTTTTGTATGCAAAGAAGAAAAGGTTAAAAAACAGATCAAGACAAGAAGGGAACCGCTTGTTTTTATGAATGCCATTAAAAAGAGAATGAGATGGTTATGAGATTAACAAAGGGAGACGAAGTGGATTGAAAATAAAATCAAGAAGCGGTTAATTTATATAGACAGGGGAGATACTGGGTTTTGGGTTGGTTTAGCACTGGTATTTCGTGGTGTACTGTGGAGTGTGGACACATCCTTAGCGTGTCTGCCAGAAACACTCGATTTCCATGTATTTATCTTTTTAATATATTGCATTTGATTTTGACCAGGAGGACTGGGTGGATTTTCTTTGACTGTTTTGGCATGTTTCCACTTTCCAAATTACAATGAGGATGAGAACAAGGTTACTTTATGAAACAATTATTTTTTGGGGGTTTAGTTTTGTGTATGCGAACTCGTCATTTTGGGTCCGTATTAGCGCACCTTCATTTTCATCAATATGGTCATTGGTCAGTTCTGGACACTGGATGATAATTGATTCATTGAGCTTGTTTTACGTGTCATGAGTCATGTCCAACTTGTGCAAATTTTAACATTTCTGGTTGGATTTGGATATGATTGATGTGTGTGTTAAAATGGTAAGTTGCTTAATTTCCCATTCGGGGAAGTGTCATATTTGGGTGTCATCTCTTTTTTAGAGCGCTGCGGACGAATTTGCTTGTTGGCATTGTCTAAATCTCAGCATATAAGTCACCAAAATCGGGGAAACAGGAAAAAAATTGATCAGAAAAAAGCTAACTTTTTCCCATAAAGGTTTTGACTTCAGATTGGCATATCCTCAACCCGCTCAAAAAAATATGTTTCAATCCCGGTACAGAAAAATGATCAACACACTTCACAGTGTGCACATTGCACGGAAATGTCACTTCCATGGAACTCGAATTTAGGAAGAGGATTGGCACTGATCATTTCTTAATCTTACATTTTGATCGATGTATCATGAGTGGGTTGAAGACTGGGGAAGTTAGCATGTGATGCCATTCATGATGTCTGTATTAAATTGTATCTGCACCGCCACCGCCCGAGCAGCCTCATTATACGGCTGAAGTTGGGGGTACCGTATTCAGATATTTCACTGCCGATTCAAGTGGAGTTCACCTTTCAGGGTGTTAATGCAATGAGTGGTCCTTCTCCAAAAATTTGTTAAATGGCTGCCTTTATCGGTTTATTCGACCACGATCCAGGCCTTGTCTCTTACTTCTCTTCAATATTTTTTTTAACAAGAAAATCAGTTTATTAACAAACCTTGCGAGAATCACATGAATCTTCCTTACAAGAGGGATAAAAATTTATAGAGAAATGATAGAAGACTAAATTATTCGCATACTTACTTAGAATCAGAAACAGCAAGCGTGCAATTTGTCTCGCATTGAATTTGACAATAGCACTCCTTAATTTCATAAGAATATTATTAAAAATGCAGCCAATGGCAAAAGCGATAGGCAGAAACTTGCAAAAAAAAAAAAAATCCATCCAAATATCTCCCGAAAACACTCCAATAGCATAACTAAAAAATACAAATAAAAATGAATCACGTACACTAAAAAAAGTCGTGGCTGTGGATGCTCTAGCACGAGATATTGCTAAAATGTTGCAATTATATCTGTTAGAGGGGACCTATATATATAGAAATAGGAATCAAACATAAGCTAAAACCGGAGGAGATGGTGTCGGTATCCCATAGATGATCATTCCCACTCTTGTCTTTTAATGTGGTTCGTGTATCTTTTCCTCCTTTAAATGAAGTACAATAGAAGGGATATATAATGGTTGTTTTGATTTCATTAGCTAGGATTGATAATAATGTCAACTAATCTTAAAAGGGATTAGGTTTACATGATTGAGTAAGAGAATTCGGAAGTGCGGTTGTTTGCTAATGAGGTTTATGAGAGTGCGCTGTCCTGTGCATGATCTATAACCAACAACTAGCACAATTGAGACCAGAATTTGAATTTAAGAAAATAGGTTTAGTTTTTGGTTGTAAGCTTGTAGCCGTTAGTTACTGCATTGTAGGGGCGAAATATCCCACCAGACAAATAGACAGTCAGGAGGAAAGCTTGCGAAGAACTGGGAAGGATCTTATATCGTCAAAAGCATAGTCTGGAACTGGGGAATATGAGTTCACTGACAGTGAAGGGCAAATCATACTCACCCATCCATGGAATCGTTTATACCTTAAGAAATACTATCCTTAAGTGATATAATGTATCGCTAGAAGAAAGTGAAGAAATGAAAAATGTACCTGGTAAAATATTTCCATTGAAAATAAAGCACTTCTTCAGCAAAGCGAAAAGCTACAAGAACGCGACAAAGTCTTCACGACAACCGAGTAAGACCTCATTAGGGGGCGACAAACTTACATATTAAAACCTCTACTTAGGGAGGCTGAGTACCCAATTTTGGCGTGTCAACTTAGTTCGCATGATTGTGCGAGCGGCGATTTAAGCACAATTATGTAAGAGGCGATTTAAGACCTAACGCAAGTCATATTGGGAAAATCCTGGAGAAGTTACTAATATTAGGGAGAAATAAAAGCCTATCCGCTCGAGACCACTGAGAACAAACAACTCAACGAATAAGTTCTACGGCAAGGGGTGTGGAAACATGACCAGTGGAATAGAAGGAGTTCCTGGCTTGGATACACTCGGTCCCGAGTAAACCCACCTAGGGTGTGGTCTTGTACCCAAAAGGCATGTCGGCAGAGGGAATGTGATCACGAAAACAACTGATTATCAAATAACTTGATGAAAGGAGCCTAAACGGAATGGTTAGGGGTGACCTCCTTGAAAGGGAAACTCAGGGGGAATTCAAGGGACGATACCCTCCACTAGGGAGCTGAATTGTGTCAAGACGGCAATATATCATAGCTTGTAGTCATGAGAGTATTTAAGGACTGTCGCATTATCGCAAATACAACCTGAGGAGGTAACAATACGATAATAAAGATAAGGCGAAAGCAAAGGCCCCTGCCCAAGGCGACCATAAGTCCTTTAAGTTCTATATATGCGGGGGAAGGCTCAATATGACCTTAATTAAGAGGCAAAATAAGAAACTTCGTCAAAAGTCACGCGAATACAAGTCACAAAAGAGCACGATGAAAGCTGAGGCATTACATCCACGAAGTACGCGATCAAAAGATACAACGAAACACATAGGGAGAAACATTATCAACAGCTCAACAACCAAATAAGGGGCAAGTATAAATTTAACTTTTGCCTAGATTTAATATTCGCATAATTTTGATATTCGCGTAAGCATGAATTCACATGAGATATGAACAATTATTAGCACAGTCCACACACTCTACCCCTTTTCGAAATACCATTTAGCTATGTAAATACTCATACCATTCACATGCCATATTTCGTATTAGACCAAGCATATTATTTAGGACAGTAACCTTCCTTTGAAGGTGGAAGCAGAGGCAAGTATGAGAATACTAAAACTACATACTTTTCACCTTCTCAGTCAGATGCTCTAGAGCTTACCATCATATAGATAAGATACACCCAGCAGACCGACGTAAAGTTAGTGGCAATAGGTTACAAAATATATTTAGTTTCTTGGTTCTCTGTTCTACTATAACTCTTTAAACGCAGAAAATAAAAAAAGTGAAATCATACCCCCCCGAGCTTGGAGATCACCCAGACAGTCATCAACTTAAAACGAGATAAAGTGGTTCAAAAACACGACAACCAAGAAGAGGAATGAAGCCTAAGGATTGGTAATATCAACTTCAAACATCCTTTACCAGAGCATTAGCACCTTCAGCTGCTTGTTCATTCGCAACACTACCATCCTTAACTTCAAGAACTCGACCATTGGGCGTGTCCTGGAAGCAGTTCCCCTCTTTCTCAGCATCACCAACATCAACATGACCAGGTTTCTGCGGTTCGACTGGATTCCCTCCACCACCAACAAATTCTCCCTCAGACAAGTGCGCGCTAGAATCTTCATCATCACTGACAGGAACTTGCGGATATTCTTCGTATGGGAGCCCATGTCTCAAGCAAACCCAATCAACCACGAGTTGAGCTTCCTTATTTACTCGACGCTGAGTCTCCTTTGAATACTTCATATCATCCTCATCCGCAAAAAATTGATATTACTGCTTTAGCAAAGAAAAAGAACACTCCAGTTTCTCTTTCGTTTTTCGCAACTTGTCACGTTCTTGTGAAAGATCAGTCACCAAGCGAGATGTTAGAATTACCTCTAAACATGTTCTAAACATGTAGATTATTCTAAAAACAAAGAATATAAGGTAAGCCTCCATAGGCATAGTTGTTAGCCTCCAAAGGCATAGTTGTTAGCCTCCATAAGCATAGTTGTTAGCCTCCAAAGGCATAGTTGTTAGCCTCCATAAGCATAGTTGTTAGCCTCCAAAGGCATAGTTGTTAGCCTCCATAGGCATAGTTCTCTTCTTCTCTTTGTAAGCCTATAAATAGGCATTTGTAGTATCATTTGTAATCATCCAAAAATATCAAAAACATTGTATTAATGTTATCTAAATGAAAACTCATTCAATGAAACTCTTTGTTTTGATTCAATCTTGATATGGTATCAGAGCAAGGAGAAGGATCCTTGTATCTAGTGTTGAAACTTCTGCAATGGCAACCCGTCGTCAATACAACATTAAACATAAGTCTCACACCTGCACTCATTGTAGTAAACGTGGTCATACCAAAGACAACTCGCTTTAAGATTATCGGGTATCCATATTGGTGGGATAAATGCGATCCCAAGAAAAAGAATTCATTAAGCAAAGACATGTGGTTGGTAATCTAACCTCCGCTATGGAAACAACCAATGGTAAGGTTTTTAATATTTCGCAAGTTGTTCCTAATAGCTCATGGATAATTGATTCGGGTTGCACAGACCATATGACTTTTGATTCCAGACAGGTTTCTCCTCTTAAAACATCCATACACAACTCCGTTTGCACAAAATGCAGATGGATCTTTGGCTCCAGTAATTGGAGAACAATCATTAAATCTTACGGATACATTGAGTCTAGATTCCGTTTTAGTCGTTCCCTCTCTAAATTATAATCTATTATCAGTTTCCCAAATTACTAAAGTCTTAAATTGTGTTGTTATCTTTTGGCCTAATTCTTGTGTGTTTAAGGACATTCGAACACGGCGGACGATTGGATCTGGGGTTAGAAGAGGAAAGCTATACTATCTAGATTTGGAGTCAAAAATTTCAGAAAGATTATCTAACGCTTTAGTTGTGAATGGTACTCAGGGGGAGAAGGAGAAATCACAAATTTGGTTATGGCATAGACGGTTAGGGCATGCTTCTTTTGGCTACTTAAGAAAGCTATTTCCTAGTCTATTTTCAAAGATTGATGTTTCTAGTTTTCAATGTGAAGAATGTGAACTAACTAAAAGCCATCGTACTTCGTTTCCATCAAGTTTAAATAAAAGTCCTATTCCATTCATGATTATTCATTCTGATGTTTGGGGGTCGTCTAAAGTTAACACTCTTGGAAGCGCACGATGGTTCGTCACCTTTATTGATGATTGCACTAGGATGACATGGGTTTGCTTGATGAAATCAAAAGATGAAGTGAATAATTTATTTCAGAGGTTTCACAAAGTAGTCAACACACAATACAATACAAAGATTCAAGTTCTTCAAGTGACAACGGAGGCGAATATTTAAGTACTGCGATTTTCAAAGATTATTTAAAAGAATGTGGTATTGTTCATCAGACAACTTGTCCTAATACTCCTCAACAGAATGGGGTAGCTGAAAGGAAAAACCGTCACTTGATTGAAGTTGTGCGCGCTTCATTAATATCAGCTCATATGCCGTTAACTTATTGGGGTGAAGCTCTTGCCTCTGCAGATATGTGATCAACCGTACACCTTCCAAAGACTATCATTTTTTAGACACCTTTTCAATCTCTCAGTGAGGCAACAGTTTCACCAACAGTTCCAAACTTGCCTCCACGCATATTTGGTTGTGTAGTATTTGTGCACTTACACAAGAACCAACGGATCAAGTTATCTCCCCGAGCTTTAAGATGTGTCTTCGTAGGATATGTTGCAAGTCAGAAAGGATATAGGTGCTACCATCCTCCAAATAAACGAATGTACATCACATTGGATGTTAAGTTTCACGAACACGTGATGTATTACTCGAAGTCTGAACTTCAGGGGGAGTATGAAAAAGAAATTCAGACTCTTGACTATGAAGAAGACATAATCGAAGAAGATGTTGTTCTTGAAATTCCAAAAGAACAGAAAGTTAGTGGGGAAGAAATTAACACAGATAATGAAATTGAAGCTATAAATGAAGTTGAAGAAGATAATGCATATAGATCAGAAGATAATGCAGATGAAGTTGAAGAAGATAATGATAGATCACCAACCCCAATCTAACCATTCGCTGAAGATGTTCTTGAACCTGAAAAGAAACAATTGCCAGAACGTCGGAATAGAGGTATCCCTAAATCTATGTATGAACCTGATATTTCATCAAAAGCTAAATATCCCATGAGTAATTATATCTCTAATCACCGTCTGACCGAATCAAATAAGTCATTTGTGAATCAATTATCTACTGTAGTTATTCCTAACAGCGTGCAGGAAGCATTATCTGATCCGAAATGGAGGGAAGCTATGATCGATGAGATGAAATCCTTACAAGAAAATAATACTTGGGACATGGTTGAATGTCCAGAAGGAAAGAAAGTCGTGGGATGTCGCTGGGTTTTTACAGTCAAATACAAGGCAAATGGTGAAATTGAACGCTTTAAGGCAAGATTGGTTGCTAAAGGGTATAGCCAGACTTATGGTGTAGATTATAATGAGACATTCGCACCTGTAGCTAAAATGAATACAGTGCGAGTCTTGTTGTCTCTTGCTGAAAATTTGGGTTGGCCATTGCAACAGTTTGATGTCAAGAACGCCTTTTTACATGGAGATTTTTCCGAAGAAGTGTATATGCAGCTTCCACCAGGAATGATGGAGTCAGAGTTGCATAACGGAAAAGTTTGCAGGTTAAACAAGTCATTGTATGGTCTGAAACAATCTCCAAGAGCGTGGTTTGGAATATTTACCAAGTCTATGAGAGCATTTGGTTATCGTCAGGCAAATTAAGATCATACTTTATTCTTAAAGAAAAATCGAGGTAAGATTACAGCTTTAATCATATATGTAGATGACATGATAGTTACAGGAGATGATCCAGAAGAAATAAAGGCTCTCCAAAATTATCTATCAAGTGAATTTCAGATGAAGGATCTTGCTTCTTTAAAATACTTCCTTGGAATTGAAGTATCTCGATCAACAGAAGGAATATTCTTGTCACAAAGAAAATATGCCCTTGATTTGTTGGAGGAAACAGGTATGACAAAGATGTCAACTCAGAGATACACCAAAGAGAGCCAGGTTTGAAATTATGTTCGGATGGCAACCAAGTACCTGTGGATAAAGGAAGATACCAAAGGCTCGTGGGTAGACTAATGCACTTGGCACATACAAGACCCGATCTTGCATATGCATTGAGTATTGTTAGTCAATTCATGCATAATCCTGGAGAAACACATATGAATGCGGTAATGCGAATCCTAAGATACCCGAAGTCTGCTCCAGGAAAAGGGATCTTGTTTAAGAAAGGTCAAGACTTCAAAAGTATGGAGGCATATACTGATTCTGACTATGGTGGGTCATGTGATGATATGAGGTCTACTTCAGGATATTTTACCTTCGTTGGGGGTAATCTTGTTACATGGAGAAGCAAAAAAAAGGAGTTGTTTCACGATCAAGTGCAGAGGCTGAATGGCGAGGTATGGCGCTGGGTATCTCGAAGTTATGTGGTTAAAACGTCTGCTAACCGAATTGGGGTATCCTCCTAGGAAACCAATTCGTTTGTACTGCGATAACAAAGCGGCGTGTGATATTGCACACAATCCAGTTCATCATGATCGCACAAAACATGTGGATATATATAGGTTCTTCATTAAAAAGAAGTTGGATAATGGGATCGTGGAGTTACCTAGAATTAGATCGGAAGAACAGGTAGCTGATATTCTAACTAAAGCGAGTTCCAAGTAAAATATTTCAAGTTTGTTGGCAAGCTAGGCATGAGCGACATATATGCACCAGCTTTAGGGGGAGTGTTAGAATTACCTCTAAACATGTAGATTATTCTAGAAACAAAGAATATAAGGTAAGCCTCCATAGGCATAGTTGTTAGCCTCCAAAGGCATAGTTGTTAGCCTCCATAAGCATAGTTGTTAGCCTCCAAAGGCATAGTTGTTAGCCTCCATAGGCATAGTTCTCTTCTTCTCTTTGTAAGCCTATAAATAGGCATTTGTAGTATCATTTGTAATCATCCAAAAATATCAAAAACATTGTATTAATGTTATCTAAATGAAAACTCATTCAATGAAACTCTTTGTTTTGATTCAATCTTGATACGAGAGACTGTGAAAAGCTGCTGAGAAGAAGAATCTCGCTCTCTGTGGGACTTAATTAGCTCCCTCCTGAGAATGCTCAATTCTCTTATTTAACATGAAAATCTCTTGTTGAAGTGAAAGCTCGGACTCTGCGAAAAACAAGAAGGAAAGATATATCAAAGCGACAAAACTTAAGCGGAAACATAATACTGTGGAGGAAGCTGAGGCAGCCTTCACGACTACCTTCATTCAGCGAAATAATATCACATAGGTTATTTTTCGCCTCGGAAAGCCCAGTCATAGCTCTCTTAAAAACTCTCATGCGTTCATCAAAACTATCGCCTAAATTACCTTGGATACGATCACCCAAATTTATCTCACCAAAAACGATAGAGTTATTCTGGATATCCAACACATCACACAAAACTTTCAGTTGATGATGAACATCTTGAAGCGACTTTAAATCCTCCAAAGCTTTATCTCTACTCGGGAAATCTTCATCCCTTTCACCTGATAATTTTCTCAATTTTGTGCACTGTTCTTAGTATAATTTTTTATCAAGATCCGAAAATTAGAGAAGAAACATAGAAGGATCAGAGAAGAGCAGGAAAGAATTGAGACGAAAAGGGAAGGAATGAGACAAATCAGTGAAGAAGGAGAAGAAATATGGTTGCGGAGAACGCATCCATAGAGTTAGAGATTCATTCATTCTTGATTCCCTTCCCCAGATATAGAAGCCGCCTAATAAAGCTAGGATAGACCATCAAATCCAACGACCATAAACAGCCGATCTAGCTACAACCAAACAAACCTTTACAAATAATAAAGACACCCTATCACATGCTAAATACTACTAACTACATCTAATAGTAATACACACTAACACTCCATATGATAGGGGGAACTCCTCTCTATTGTAGGTACATGACATTTTGATACCAAATCGTTAGCTACATTCTTCTGAGATTGAAGAGAATTCTCTATAATTTGACGGTCTCGTTGAAGCATATAATACGCGCCACAAAAGAAAAGTATATTATCCTTCAGAATACGATTATCATCATACAAAGTGCAATTTTTATCAAGAAGGGCGTGATTCCAAATACTGGATACCTCTAGAGCCCTAGCAAGATGACCCACCAGGGCAATATGTTGATCCGACCAAACATGCCAACCAGAGTTATTAATTTGGATATCATTTACTTGATCGTGCAAATGCAAACGATCATTTTCCAATTGAATAATCTGAGTCTTCAAGGCGACACACTCATCTTTCGCATCCTTAGCAGCATATTCAAAATCATATTGTTTGAACATACGCTTCCGGTTTAAATATTGAGTACGAAAATCCTAAGGTCATGAAGGGCGGTGCAAAAGTAAAACATATGCAAAAGATACGAATAATTTGTAAAGCTCACCTTTAAGCTCTTTATTTTTTGCGCGAAGCTTAGAAGCATCATTCGCCTTGACAGATATATTTTCTTGAAGCTTTGACACTTGCTTCCTCAAATCATCAATAACCTGCTCAGACTAGCAATACTCCTCAGTTTGAACCAAACGATGACGAAATTCCTAGAAAACACCAAATAATTAAAACTAAGACAAGCATAAATGGAATAAAAGATAGCATGATTGGAACAAAACCGTACCGCGGACTCAATGATGACAATCTTATCTCTCCTAGAAAGTTGAGACAAATCAGAGTTAAATTTAGGAGGCGAGATATCAAGTGCGCGAGAAGCCAACTTGAACCATTTAAAAGCTTCAGTAACTGCATTATCAACAACAAAATGTGCCTCCAAGTCATTTTTCGCGATGACATTGTCAGGATAAGAGCACACGATAGCTACATAAGAGTCTTCAACACTAATAGAAGGAGCATCGGAATAGGCCCCACCAACGGTAGAGTCCTCAAGAAGATCCTATTTTGCTTGAGGGGTGTCTGTCGAACACGTTGCTAAAACCACACGCAAAGATTGGACATGGGAAGGGGAGAGAATGAAATGGGTAGTGGAGAAAGACAAGTGGCCATCTCGCCCTTCGCCTAGATAGAAGGTACGCCAGTAGCTGGTTCTAAAAGAGACAATGGACTAATACATGAGTCAAGGGCGTTGTGACGCAAAATATTTTTTTTTCTGAGGAGAATTCTCATTACCCTAACCGCTTGATCCTGCGAATATTTCCGCTTGCGAGAATCATTCCTCTCCTTCGTGACCCACTTTCGATCGCTAACAGATTTTGATGGAGGTTTTAACTGAGTACGGCTGGAACGGAGAAATCAGATATGGGAATAAGTATGGGAATAACGCAAACAGACAGAACACCATGAACATCAACAACAACAGAAATAAAAGAAGCCCAAACATCTATCCAATATTGAAAGACTCAAGATTCAAGTAATACTTACCGGGGACATGATTTAGTAGAAGAAGGAATAACAGATTGGCTCGACATGACGGTAAATCTCTCAGGAAAAAAACCTCTGTAAAAATAAAAACAGCCTCTTCCAAAATAAAGGAGAAGAAGAAATAAAAAAGTAAAAATGGATGAATCTCTCCCTTCAAAAGTATTTATTGATGCAAGAAAACTGACTATAGCAGTATCCGGTCAAAAGTAGAAGCATTGATGTGTCAACTTAAAAGAGATGAGTCACAACACGTGGAAACAATCTTACGGAAAACACGGAGAAATGTCAGGTAAAGGAAGATAAAAAGACATGGCTAGTGAGAAACTCGACCAGAATTCTCGCATTATCCCACTTTCAGAAGAATAACGTGAGAAGAGGCAAAATGTAGGAGCGAAATATCACACAAGACAAATATAAATCTTTGCTCTGGACAAAACAACCTTAAACACGGAGATATAAAAATTACCAGAAAACAAGGCGAAGAGTAGTCACGCGGAAATAAAAGAAGAGTGTGAATAAATAATTACGCGATAAAAATAACGCGACTACTAACTCTATTAGAAGAAGCGCGAAGAACCAAGCAACAAAACGACAGATAGAGACAACTTCCAAATGCCTGACGTGTAAGACAAAATGGAATAGAATTAGTCAACTATGATCTTGCACGTCAACCATGACTTTATTCTATTGATAAATTTGCATATATAAGGACATAAAAATGAGAGAGAGAGAGAGAGAGAGAGAGAGGGGGAAAGTTTTCAGTAAAGGAAGAAACAAGTTCCATCTCTTGTATTTCTTCATTGTTGTATATAAAACTTAGCTTGAACTGCTGTAAGAGTAACATACATTCACTGTGAAGAGTTTAGAAGAATCATATAAGTGTCAAAGTGGTAAATAGTATCATTAATGTTGAGTTTGATCAATATAATGTAAACTTTGTATTATTATCATTACACGTGTGTAGTTCTGGGATTTTCCACAACTATATTTTGACGCTAGAAACAGTGAAGATTTATCCTCACCTGATGATTTATAGCTTAGAATCATCATTCTTCAAAGTTTTTTCGTTATCTTCATCCCTTTCCTTTTTCTGTTCACCTTAAAGCTTTAATAACAACATCACCATCTCTTTGCCTTATTTGGAAAATCGTCTTCGGGGACTCTTTATCTCTCAAAACTTCAAATGTACTTTGATAAAAACCCTTTCAAAATATCTTCTCTGTTACTAAATCATCCGAACCTCTTCGTGAAACTTCAGACCAACGGAATGGTAAGAACCATATCACAAAATGAGTATTCAACAATAATGCAAAGAAAAGGCAGTGATAGGAAAAGAGACGGCATAAGAGGTGTTTGATTCAGAAGATACACGATACTGGAAAAAGTGGAGTAGGGTGATCAATAAGGAAAAATCAGCACGAGCTATCATTACTGATAATAAAAAGAAAGGAAAACAACCCAATCACAAGAACCAGGATGAAGAAACGACTATCACCAAGAGAGAACATGAGAAGAAACTCGCGCAATATAAGATGCTGACTGCATAACGAGTAGATCTCGCAAAAAAACATGGGCATCTAATGATAGAGAACCATAACCTGAAGAGGAAAGTGTGATTTTCATCAAGAAGGGCGCGATTCCAAATGTTGGATACCTCTAGATCCCTTGCAAGATGACTCACCAGGGCACTCTGTTGATCCGACCGAATACGCCAAACCGAGTTATTAAATTGGAGATCATTTACTTGATCGTGAAAACACAAACGATCACTTTCCAATTGACTAATCTGAGTCTTCAAGGCGACACACTCATATTTGGCATCCTTAGCAGCATACTCAAAATCATATTGTTCGAACATACGCTTCCGGTTTAAATCTTGAGTACGAAAAAGCCTAAGATCAAGAAGGGCGGTGCAAAAGTAAAACATACTCAAAGTATACGAAAGATTTGAAAAGCTCACCTTTAAGCTCCTTATTTTTTTGCGCGAAGCTTAGCAACATCATTCGCCTCGAAAGATAGATTTTCTTGAAGCTTGGACACTTACTTCCTCAAATCAACAATAACCTGCTCAGACTTGCAATACTCCTCAATTTGAACCAAGCGACGACGAAATTCCTAAAAAATACCAAATAATTAAAACTAAGGCAAGAATAAATGGAGGAAAAAATAGCATGATAGGAGAAAAACCGTACCGCGGACTCAAGGGCGACAAACTTATCGCGCCTAGAAAGTTGAGACGAATTAGAGTAAACTTTAGGAGGCGAGATATCAAGTGCGCGAGAAGCCAACTCGGACCATTGAGAAGCTTCAGTAACTGCATTATCAACAACAAAATGCGCCGCCTGGTCATTTGACGGAATTGCCAGGATAAGAGCACATAATAGCTGTAGAAGATCCTTCAACACCAATAAAATGAGCAAAAGAATAGGCCCCACCAATGGTAGAGTCCTCAAAAAGGGCCTCTTTCGCTTGAGGGGTGTCCATCGCGCACGTTGTTAACACAAGACGCGAAGATTGGACAGGGGCGAGAATATAAATGGGTCGAAGAGAAATACTAGTGTCCATATCGCCTTTCACCTAGACAGAAGGTACGCCAGTGGCTGGTCCTAAGAGCGACAATGGACTAACATAGGAGACAAGGGCCTTGTGACGCAAAAAAATTTTCTTCTGAGGAGAATTCTCATCAACCCTAACCTCTTGATCCCGTGAATATTTCCACTTGCGAGAATCCTTCCTCTCCTTCGTGACCCCCTGTCGATCGCTAACAGATTTTGCCGGAGGTTTTTGTTAGAGCATAGCTTGGTTGAATCCACCAAGCGTTGGTATGTCAAGTTTGGTTATCATATTTTAGTGAATCAAAACTCAATTAAAGAGTCTCTTGATTATGTACTATAGACAACTTCGTATAGGTTAGGCTAGAAAGATTAGGATTATGAGACATACAAGTATTACTCTAAGACTTGAAGAATGTGAAGAAGTAACAAGCTATATCGACGACATTATCCTTCCTATTGAGGTTATTAATATTGTTACTTGAACTGTTTCATTCCTAACATATCTTTCCAGTCGTGCTATATTGAAAACATAACTTCGAAGCTGTGAATGATTATACTCTAGTATACATAGTGTTAAGTAATTAGAATACGAAGTATAATGCTTATCTTTTGAACTTCGTATATAAGACATCGACATAATTGTATGAATGCGATTGTGATTATGTGTATGGGAATGGGTGAAGATTTCGTCCTAGGAAACAATGTTTACATTATTTTAAAGAAAGTACATTCATAAACTTTTTTTATGAATCGAAATGGAAATCACTAGGCTTATTGGTATTGTTATTCATTGCATATTGATAGGTGTAGAATACACCGTATTTACTATTTAGTAGTTTATGCTTTGTTTGTTTTTTTTCTAGTAAATTATGTATTTTACGTGTGTTTTTGAGTTATTAGGTACTCTGGAGTCGCACGGAGAAAAAAAAGAGGAAATCACCAAAATTGAGCACAAAGGGCATAATTGTCATTTCCTAGGCGAATACTATCGGGAGACAGCCCACGGTTAAGGGTCACTTCTATTGGAGAAGTATTAAATACATCCAGCTCACGGTTAAGGGATAGCCTGCCTGTGTTGTGTTTGCTAAAAGCACCAGGTTACATACTTATGGCACCTTTGTATTAAGAATTAGGGGATGACATTGGACGGCCCATGGTAATACCCAGATCCGGACCCAACTCTTAATACTCTAGCCCTAATCGATAAGACATTCTTTTCCCAAATTATTAGTACCTGAAATTGAGAAAAGCTGTGCAAGTAGCTGTCGATGCTGAAACTGAGAGACTTGAGAGGAAATTGAGAAACAGAAAGAAGAGCTGAGAGTTTTTAGAAGCTAGGGTTCGAGAAGAAAACAAAGGGGATCGATTCATGTTGAAAGATTAAGAGACAGAGTTGTTGTTTCCGATTGAAGATTCAGATTGAGTAAAGTGGAAATAGGGTTCGATTTGTTTATGGAATTGTGGATCAATTTGATCGGAGGAGACATGATGGTGTGGTGGTCGAAATCAGTGAAACTGACGCTGCTACTGATTTGTGTTAGTGAAGCAAGAATAGTTGGAAGAATGGGATATGTTGCCGTTCGAATTGAGGATGAATGTTAAACTGGGTAAGAAATTATAGATGGGTTTGTGATTAATCGGTATGAGATTGAATGAAATTGAAGCTCAGATGGGGCGAACTACAGAATGGGGTATGCTGTTCAAGACCCTGTTGATGTTGTTGAAGGATGATTCGATGGGTCTGTGGTTGAGATGAGATTAATAAAGGGGATCCGAGAGCTGGTGGTGGTGAGATGAAGCTATTTATGGTAAAACGAGCAAATGAACGAGATGTTGAATCTTAGAGTTATTAAATATGGTGGTAATGATATGGAAGATGGGTTCGATTCGTTGTCGATATAAGGAGGAGGAAGATATAATTGTTGCTGTTGATTGAAAGATCATGTACTGAATATGGGTACCGCAACTGCAAGGTTAGGAAATAGCTGGAACTAATGGCAATTATGGAAGAGCTGGTGATGATTTGATGCCCTGTTGCTGAACAAAGTGAAGCTGAATCACATAGATGAATGTTAGGCTTATTTGATGAATTTGTCGCAGGGGAAGAACGGCCTGAAATCGGCCTGGGAAAGTCCTATAATTAAAGGGAACCCGGCCGTATTTCTATTCCGGCGAGTTGACTCATGCCGGCGATGAGCCGATCTGACCCAGTGACTCGCTAACCAGACTCAGTTAATCAGCTGAGTAAGACCGAGTTAGACTGCTGACTCGATGTCTGAATACTCTCCTCTTTGACCTAGTCAACTAACGGGTTGACTGTTTGACTGTTAGTCCTAACGGTGGACTGAAGGAATATTCCGTACCGGTAGACTGAATTTTCAGGTGGCCGACGGCGAAAAATTCCGGCCAACTTCCGGCCAAAAACCCAATTTTCCGGTGACCAAAAATGCAAAATTTTGTATGGACTTCTCTCATGTGTGTGAAGACTTAGAAGTGGGAATTGGATGAAAATTTGGAAGTTTTGGAGAATTGGACTAGAATTTGTAATATGGCTCAAATTGGGAAAGTGGTGTTCTTTTGGAATGAGGATTCTTTTCCTACAAATATATGGAGAGTATTGAAGCCTATAAATAAAGGAGTTCTCTACAACTTTTTACACACATCTACTTTGGAGAAGGAGTTAAAGTGCACAAGGATTGGAGGAAGGAGCAACCATCATCTTTTCAATAAGTTTTTCTTTCTTCCTTTATTATTATTATTGTGTGAACTCCAAATTATGAGTAGCTAATTTTCTTATTGATTGAGGATGAATTCCTAGTTCTTAACATATGGTTTAAGTTTTATTTCAATTCTACTTTGAAGTTTTTCATATGATTATCGTTTGTTTTTGCTAATATTAATGTTTATGATTGATTGATAGGTTGTTTGGAGTGCACGCTAAATTAATTTGTTAATTTAATCTAAAGCTAGTGAAAGTTAGGGAATACGTAATAGTTTCTTGACTCTTTACACAAGTAGAAAACACGAGACCTTGCGGAGGGATTCCGTGGAGCAATTGTGTGTGAAAACAACGCTAGAAAGTGGACCGAGTCTAACTACTAGTACTAAACCTAAGTTCACAAATCTCAATGCGTTCGGGGAATTACATCTTGTAAGCGAACCTCAAGGTGGTTCTTTTGAATAGAATCTGATAACTAAGCGAACCTGTTACTCGGTGAAATAAGGAATTTTGGGGTTAGCTAAGCGAACCTGCTATCCTACGGTTGGTGATAATATATGACTAATAACAAGTGGAAAAGAACATAACTTTAATCATTGTTTTGCAGCGAAGAAGGATTCCTTGATCTAATCTCTCTTATTGATTCACTTTTAATTGCTTTGTTTATTTTATTTACTTTTTCAAATTCTTAATCAATACCCCCTTTGTGTGACAAATTTACAACTAGAATCTCGTGCTCCTCGTGGGATCGACCTTGACTACCCTATATTACTTGTTAATTAGGTAGTAAAGTATTAATTAATTTGTTGTAGTTACGAAACGCATACACATATCTTTGGATTACCAATATGTGTGAGTTAGTAGAAGCGATCATAACTTGTTATGTATCTTGGTAAAGCTAGTCACAATGCCTGACTTATGTATTGGTATGACTTTTATTAGTGCAACCGATCCTAAGTAATCACCCAAGATGGTATGATCGATATTTGTAATTGGTGTGAACGATCCTAGTAATTGGCGTAATCGATCCTAGTAATTGGTGTGACCGATCACAAAAAAATGTGTAATCGATCCTTGTAATTGGTGTAACCGGTCCTGGTAATTGGTGCAACCAATCCTGGTAACTGGTGTGACCAATCACAAGTAATTCCATGAGAATATGGTGACCGGTCCTGGTAATTGATGTAACCGATCCTGGTAACTGATGTTACCGGTCCGGGTAACCATATTAAGGTAGAACCGATCCTTATGTTTGGTAGAACCGTAAAACCATGATTAGTGTTTGATATTTGATCAATCACATAGTTCTTGGAAATCAGATGAACCAGTTCTAAACTTGTTTGGAAGTGTGGTATAATCAGTTTCAAGATTGTAAATATGAAAAAGGATTTACAAATAAATAAGATGTCGACATACTTTGAACATGTTCAGTAACTCTTATCTTTTATTGTTCAAATATATTCGAAATAAGTTGAGAATCTTTTAATTAAGGTTGTTAATTTTATATGCTTTTAATTACCAGCAATTAAAATGCATATCTCTGGAAAATAAAAATTGGTAATGTGCATTTACTAATTGGATATTTTCTAGTAGGATTTCGGTTAATTTTGGACAGAGCATTTCTAGGAATTATGAAAACCAATTTTGGAAATATATTGCATATCTTAAGAATATTTCGGTTTTTGAAATTCCTTGGTGTCCAAACTTCCTTGGTCTGTAAATACCCAAGTTTGCATTTCGAGCAAACTATCCTAAGCGCCATCAAAACTACCTTATTGTGTTGTTACTGGTGGAGTCGTCTATTCGGAGAGGAAAGTATCCTAATTAGGAGAAATATTTTATGACCGCTCGTTTAAAGACTTCCGTGGGATCAAGAAGCTCTACGAGTACCGTTGGTGGGAAACTAGATAATTGCAGTATTATTAATTTTCGATTTGATTTGATTGACTAACGGTTGTTGAACTTTGATTGCACCTAGTTTTTTTATTCTTGAGAATCTTCTATTCTGATATAAGATTCACTCAAACTAGATCAAAGTGTCGACGAGATCTTTAAAACTGTTTGTATATCTAAAGATGTCTTGTGATAATCCACTGTTAACAGACTCTGTTCTATGCATGATTGATCACAAGAGATTCAAGTTTTGGTGTGCAGGAGTTTATTGAAGATTTAAGAAGATTTGAAGACAAAGAAGATTTCTTATTGGTTTCATAATATTTGGTGTGCACAAAACTTGATCGGCTGGGATCCAACTATAACCGGTTTATCTTGATAGACTTGATTGATTAGTTGCATAGATCGGCATTAGTATTTAGTATCTTGATAGATCCTAGTTTTTTTATTGCAAAATCTAAACTCTGCTACTTTGGTAGTTGCTGGATAGATAGATCTAAACCCGACAAAGGAGTTTATTGGATTAAACAAAAAAGCCTTTGTCTAACTCATATCACTGAGATTGAAGAGAGTTGTTACCGAACAGATTTGTTGTTCCTTTACTGTTTGGAATACGAACCAAAGGAATTGTTCTAGTGCGTGCACTTATTGAATGTCGGAAGAGCAGGGATACTGAAGAAACTAGGTGAACTATAGGTTTAGTTGCTTGGTCTTAACTATAAAAAGTTGGTGTGATTTTGTATAGCGGCTTAATTATGAGAGTATTCAATTATGGACTAGGTCCCGGGTTTTTTTTTTGCATTTGCGGTTTCCTTGTTAAAATAATCTTGATGTGTCATTTACTTTTGTTTTCCGCAATTGTAATTGTTGTTATTATAATTTAAAGTAAATTACACAAATGTTAACTCCGTATTACTTGATATTGATCCTATAGAGTTTGGTTAAGTCCGAAGACTTTGATTGTTGTATTTTCTCGATCTCGTATCCATAGACGATCACATAAAGTGTGAATACCGATTCGTTGTATTGTCTCGACACTGTCCATAAACAACCACTTTCAATGAGAGGACTTATAGGTGGAAAAGTTTAAGATTGTGGTATATTTGGGTACCCTCGTCTTTTCAGTTTTAACTGAGTATGGCTGGAACGGAGAAATCATATATGGGAATAACGTAAACAGATATAATACCATGAATATCAAAAACAACAGCAACATCAGAAATGAAAGAATCCCAAATATCTATCCAATATTTAAAGACTCGAGATTCAAGTAATACTTACCAGTGAGATGATTCAGTTGAAGAAGGAATGACGGATTGACTCGACATGACGGTAAATCTCTCAGAAAACAAACCTATGTAAAAATAAAAACAGGCTCTTCCAAAATCGAGGATAAGAAGAAATAAGAAAGTAAAAATGGACGAATTTCTCCCTTTAAAAGTATCTATTAAAGCAAGCAAACCGACTATAACAGTAGCCGGTTAAAAGTAAAATCATTGATGTGTCAAATGAAAAGAGACGAGTCACAACACGTGGAAACAATCATACGGAAAACACTGAGAAATGGCGGGTAAAGCAAGATGAAAAGACATGGCTAGTGCGAAACTCGACCAAAATTCTCACATTATCCCACTTTCAGAAGAATAACGTGAGAAGAGGCAATATGTATGGGAGAAATATCGCACAAGACAAATATACAACTTTGCTCTGGACAAAACAACCTTAAACACGAAGACATAATAATTACTAGAAAACAAGGCGAAGAGAAGTCACGCGGTAATAAGAGAAGAGTGAAAAAAAAATTACGCGATAAAAATAACGCGACTACTAACTCCATCAGAAGAAAAGCGAAGAACCAAGCAACATCGCGACAGATGGAGACTACTTCCCAAAGCCTGGCATGTAAGACCAACTGGAATAGAATCAGTCAACTATGATCTTGCACGTGAATCATGATTGTCTTCTATTTATAAATTTGCCTATATAAGGACCTAGAATTGATAGAGAGAGAGATAAGCTAGGAAAGTTTTCAATAAAGGAAGAAACAAGTTCCATCTCTTGTATTTCTCCATTATTGTATACAAAACTTAGCTTGAATCTACTGTAAGAGAAACACACATTCACTGTGAAGAGTTTAGAAGAATCATATAAGTGTCAAAGTGGTGAATAATATCATTAATGTCGAGGTTAATCAATATAAATTAAACTTTGTGTTATTATCATTACACTGGTGTAGTTGTGGGATTTTACACAACTACATGCAGTATACGAAAAGGATGATATTGCATGAGCCCCATATAGGAAGAGGTGTCTTTTAATGCTATATCTACGTGATACATGAGATCTGGAAAGAAAGTCATCACCAATAAGACGACATAACTACATCCAAAAATGCAACATTCAAAACTACTTAAGACTGAAAGTTCATGAGAGGGGTCAGGGATATAAATACAACTCTGTATTGAATTCCTTGCTATAAGTCTCCAGATTAACATGTTTGCTTACTTAAGGGATGAAATGTGAGAGTTTAGATTCTACGACTAAGAAAAGTTGGATTTAAGGTTAACACAGAATACTTATCAAAATATTTTCTTCCTGTTTCTGGCGGAAAAATATTATTAGATAATTCAGATATGTCTCAAACCAATCATGTTATAGGAAAAAAATGGATATATATGAGTAACCAATATTTACTTCCACCGTGAATGTACTTCATCTTGTTAGGTGGCTCTTTTCCTCAAATGAGTTTTTTTTTCTTTCGGAAAAGAGGACAATACCTCAGCAAATATTTTGATAAAACTGATTAAGGAACTCGGAAACCTTACAGTTACAGGAATTTTTCAAGATTACAAAGTATCCAATCCATTTGAAGTATCTCCACCAATTCTTTCATATCAAATCTATCCCTTCAGACCTAAAAACAGTTTCGTAAGACCTTCTTCTCTCACGCGAAGTAGAGGAACAAACAATTAGGGACACACTAGTTTTGAAAACTAAACAAGTATGTATCACAGCAAAAGGCAATGACTGGATAAAATCCAACCCAATGTTCATCAGAACATGTAGATTACATGAACTTGAGTTTTTTAAGTTTTGATTGCGTAAAGCAATCAGGGTAGCAATGACCCAAGTAGCAGTAACAATATCATAAAAGTAATCAAAGTGTCTTGTGTAGCAATGGTAATATGAATCGGTCTTTGAGTATCTAAATCGGAACGAATCGGGCTGTCTCGGCATTGGAGATGTGGAACAGTTGTAGTGACTGAATCGGATATTATCTTTAATAACCACAATAATCAACAAAATCGAAGAGTAACGTCCGTGACCCAAATCCCAATCAACATATCTTTCCCTGTTAATCTATTACAACTAAATCATACATAATAGCATAAAAAAAGATCGAGATTTAAGAGATCGTTCCATGGACTTGACGGTGATCTTGAAGAACGAATTTCTGTTGTCTTAGTTTCCAAAGCCCGACTTGCTGCTATGCTTGATGTTGCTGGTGGATTTATCTGAAGAAATTCCAAAATTGCTCCATGTCTTCGTAACATCACCAATGAGTAAAACATGCATTAAATCATAAGCAACAAACCAAATAAATACTTCTAGACCCTGAATCGATATTACTGAAGAGTAACCCAGACCCAAATCCCAATCAACATATCTGTTAATCTATTACGGAAATCATACATAATAGCATAAAAAAATCGAGATTTAAGAGATCGATCTGTTAAACTTCCTAGACAGAAAAATAAATCTAAAACATTTAAACCCAAGTTCCAATAACCCTCAAAATCAGAAAAATTAGCACATCTGCTTTGATTTAGGAGAGTTGATGAAGATCTTGATGATTCTCGGATTCGATCGTAGATCCATGTTGATGAAGATGTTATACTTCGAGTTCTTCTCCCACAAAAAAGCTCTGCATTTACGATCCGCAAATCCATCTTACATAAAAGATAATCAGAAAATAAACCTTAGAAAAATACCTAAGATCAGTAAACTAAGAAAAAATAAGAGTAGAAACTAAAGAAATCAGGTGAAAGAGGGTTGAGGGTGGTGATTGATCTTCTCAGATCGACTCCAAAGGAGCCGATCTGAAAAGAGAAGTTTCAGGCAGTTTTGGTTTTCGTCGCTCTGTTTTGGAAAGAGAAAGAGTCTATAGTGTTCATTAGTGTTTCAGCTTTTCAGGACTCTCAAGCTAGTCAATTGTAACTATAGTGGGCTACTCAGATTCATGGTAGGTTCACTATTTAATTATATTGTTTTATCATTGATGGATTTAATTTAGGGTCGTATATATGTTAACTCTCTGGGTAGTTGGACATGATTTTTATGTCCCTAATATAACAAACATTAGCCTGTGAAAAACCAAGATTGCTAATGGGGGTGCCATTTTGCATGGGGGTGTTGCCTTTGGATTGGTACACACCCAAGCAAAATGACACCCCCATTAGCAGATATGTGAAGGATTCAAAATATTGTCACAAGCCTCCTGCCGTACCAGCTAGATATGTTTGGATATCACTTAATAAATTTTCTCAGATACTGCACTTGTTGTAGATGTAGACATTGGATAATTAAATATGTGAAGATAATATATATATTTATTATCGTCATATGCATTTACATGATGAGAATGATAACTGTTGCACACAACAAAATAAGTAAGACATCTGGTAATGAAGTCTGGCTCAAATTTGCAAAAAAAGAAACATAACAATCAGAAAGATGCAAAAGCAGCTTTACAAGGAGGAAGTGGGGAGTCACATAAGCCAGAGTTGCCCTCGAAAGAAGAAGCAGGATATGTTCTCTTATGGGGAGGAATTTTCCCTGTCAACTTGTTGTAGGACACATTAAATTGCATGAGGTTCCGGATGTTTATTACTTCCGAAGGAATTGAACCAGACAAACCATTTCTAGAGAGGTCGAGAGTTCGAAGATTCATTAGACTGCTTAAAATTGGAGGAATCTTACCCGTAAGACGGTTGTTTTTTGCAGATAAAGTAATAAGTTTTGTAAGATTACCAAGACTGTCTGGTAAATTTCCTGTTAACATGTTATTATCAAGCATCAAAACCTTGAGCGGCGCATTATTACTAAGAAATGCCGGGATACCGGTAAGTTTGTTATTTGATAAGTAGACAACGTTAAGAGATTTTAGTTCGGAAATTGATCTTGGAATGCAACCAGAAAGCTGGTTGTTAGATAAGGTTAAAAAACTCAATTTCTGAAGAGAACCGATTGTAGTTGGTATACTGCATGAGAACTTGTTTTGCTTGAAATCTAGAGTCTGCAACGAAACTAGTTTACCAATTGATGATGGAATTCTACGAGATAATTGATTTTTGGATAGATCAAGTTGCGAAAGAGATGACATATGTTGAAAGACATTTGTGGGAACTGTACCCGATAGAAGATTATCATTGAGTTGCAGAAATTTGAGTTTGCTAAGATTTTGAAATGATGCCGGAATTGAACCCTCTAGTTTATTATCATAGAGGTATAAAGTAGTAAGGTGTGATAACTTCCCCAGCTCCAGAGGGATCTTTCCTGTTAAATGCTTGTGGCCACCAAGGTTTAACCAGCTGAGAAACTCCAGTTCACCTAACGAAGGAGAAATAGTTCCGGTCATGAACTCAAAGTCGCCTTGATACCGGAAATATCCACCAGTGCGTACAAGACGCACCACACGACCGTTGGAATCACAACCGACACCTTCCCATTTGGTACAGCAATCTGCGGATTGTTTCCACGTTTGTAATAGTCCATAAGGATCTTCACTGATCTTACTCTTGAATTCAAGTAGAGCTGCTCCATCGGTAGTATGACATGCTTCTGTTGTTGCTGGATGCAAAGAAAAGGTTAAACAACAAATTAAGACAAGAAAGGAACTGGTTTTTATGTTGGCTATGGATGCCATTAGAGAGAGATGGTTTTGTGATTAACAAAGGCAGATGTGATTGTAAATTAACCTATTACTCTTAATTATAAAGGAAATTCAAAGATGAACTTGGCGAATTTGCTAGCAACTACAAGTCAAAACCATGTTTTCCATGTGGTTTATCTATATGTTTTTTGTTTTTGTTTTGATGGGATTTGTAACATCTACTTTTCACTTTTTCTTTTTACCAACTATACTTGGTTGTTCGACGCACATTGGCTAGGCGTTGCTAGTGCCATTATACAGCCAATTGAAAGCCAGATACTGAAAGTGTTAAACAGTTAAACCCTCCCATGATATAGGCGGATGGAAAACATGCTAGCACTCTGATTGCTCAATCTTATGGAATCTTGAATTGATCTCCAAAATTATTACTACCTCCGTTTTAGTAAAAATGTTACTTTCACTTTTTCATTTTAGCTTAAAAATAGCCAAAATTAAAAAAGTGAAAGTAACACTTTTCCTGAAACGGAGGAAGTATTTTTATATATATATGAAGATTGAATTTCTGCTTAGTTGAACGTGATATTCTTTATGTCTGTACGTAATATTCTTTATGTCTGTAATACAACAAACACTAGCGCATGAATCTAATTGAATGTATTGAGGGCTCTATCAAGATAATATATATGTTCCTCTAGAGAGTGTTAATTAGCACGTGTAGTGTACGAAGAGGAAATTATTGCATGAATTGAGCCCCGCAGTTGAGGTTTCTATACATGTTTTATGTGTGTGAGACATGAGATCTGGAACACCTAAGAATGTCACCACCAATCAGACAACCAAAAATGCACCTTTAATACTTGGGAGTCGGATGGCTCCCAAGTATGGTTACTACTCGGACTTCTCCTATTCTGGTTCCTATAAGTAGTAGAGCAATCAGAAGTAAACGCATCACACTTTCGTCTTGACTCTTGGAATTGTGTTGAAACTCCAAATCTGCTTCCAGATACTGGAGTTGTCATATTGGAAGTCACAATAACAAAAATGCAACATTCAAAACCACTTGCATCGAAAATTTATGGGTTTGTTATTAGCAAAACAAACATAGCAATGAAAAAGATACAACAAGGTTACTAAGCAGTTTTACAAGGTGGAAGTGGAGAGTCACATAACCCAGAGTTGCCCTTGAAAGAGGCAGCGGGAAATGGCGTGGTATGAGGAGGAATTTTCCCTGTCAACTTGTTGTAGGACACATCAAATTCTCGGAGGCTCACCATGTTTATCACCCCTGAAGGTATACTGCCCGTAAACCCATTCTTTCCAACCTTTAGAGTTCTAAGTCGCCTCAATTTCCCAAGAGATTCTGGTATCAATCCCCCTAAACGATTGTTAGATAGAACTAATGTTTCAAGTGACTCCATATTCCCCAGGTTTGCAAAATTATCTATACGACCAACAAACATATTGTAAGAAAGATCTATATAACTGTAACGAGACAGAGACAAGCCATCTCCAAAAATCGAGCGTAATCCCCCTGTGAAGTTGTTCAAGTGAAGATCAAGTATCCTTAAAATTGAAAGATTCATGATCTCGACTGGTATAGCCGAATGGAAACCGTTGTTAGATATATTGAGGGAAGATAAAGTTGCCATCTTTCCTATCCAAGCCGGCAATTCTCCGGATAACATGTTACTCGATAAATCAAGAGAATTCAAGAAACTATTGGCAGATAAGTCGTCGGAAGATAAATTAGACAACCATTCCGGGAGTTCACCAATTAACCCTGTTCGAGCTAAATTTGGTTCCAGAAGTTTCATTTTTGAGATCCAAATCGGTATGTTCACTAGACTCAATGGGTTGAATGACAAATCTAAGGTTCTCAATGTGGCATTTAACTCAACTAGTTCAGAACCTGACAAACCATTTCTTGAGAGGCCGAGATATTGAAGATTCCTTAGATTGCCGAAACTTGAAGGAATTTTACCCGTAAGACGGTTGTTTCTCGCAAATAAACCAAGAAGATTTGTTAGACTACCAAAACTTTTCGGTAATTTGCCTGTTAACATATTGTTATCAAGTGTCAAAAACTGGAGCGCAGAACTACCGATCAATGCCGGTATACTACCAGTAAGTTTGTTATCTGATAAATAACAACTATTGAGAAGAACTAGCTTTGACATTGAACTTGGAATGCTTCCAGAAATCTGGTTGTTAGATAAGATTAAATAAACCAAGTTCTTAAGATAACCTATTGTACTTGGTATACTACCTGAGAAGTTGTTCTGATGGAAGTCAAGCCTCTTCAATGAAACTAGTTTAAAAAATGACGATGGAATTCCACCAGATAACTGATTTTCGGATAAATCAAGCTCCGAAAGAGAAGACATATTTTGAAAGACATTTGCAGTAACTGTACCGGATAGAAGATTGTCATTGAGGAACAGCTTATTGAGTTTGCGAAGATTTTGAAAGGATGCAGGAATTGAACCCTCGAGTTGGTTGGCATTGAGGAGTAGAGTAGTAAGGTGTGATAACTTCCCGAGCTCTGGAGGGATCGTTCCTGTTAACCTCCTGAGGTTATTAAAGTCTAACAAACGGAGAAACGTGAGTTTACCCAATCAAGGAGAAATAGTTCCGACCATGAACGCAGGGTCGTCCAGAATCGGAGAAAATATACCAGAGCGTGAAAGATTTACGACACGACCTTTGGAATCACAAGCTACACCTTCCCATTTGGTACAACAATCAGTGGATTTAGTCCACGTTTTTAACAATTCAGCAGGATCTGCGGTGATCTTACTCTTGAAATCAAGTAGAGCTGCTTTATCAGTTTTGTGGCATGCTTCTATTATTGTTGTACACAAAGAAGAAAAGGTTAAAAGACAGATTAAGACAAGAAAAGAACTGGTTTTTGTGTTGCTATGAATGCCATTAGAAAGAGAGATAGATGGTTCTAAGATTAAGAAAGGTAGAAGTGATTGGTAACAAAATCTAAGCACTCTGGATTTATATAGACTCGACAGTTGACATTTTGGGTGGTTACGTGGTATTGTGCAGTACCATGAGTACATAACATCTTTAACTCAATCCATGCATTTATTATACTACTAGGTGGAGACATTCTGATTGTTTGACAATATGATGACGGTACATGAGGATGAGAACAAGGTGTGGAACAATATATTTTTGGTCCTATTTTGTACGCAAACTCGTCATTATAGATCAAGATATTGATCAGTTCTGGATACAGGACAGGCTTATTTTATGTGTCATGTCCAAATTGAGCGGAATTATATTTTAGTTGGATTTGAATATAACAGAAGTATTAATATGGTAAATTGCCCGGAATCCCATTTGTGTGAAGGTATGTCTTTTCCTTTCTATGAAAGGGTGGGAAACGGAATGAAAAGGGTTACAATTATTGGCATGTACTTCACAGTCTGCGTGAAAGTCTCCCTTTGGCATGGAAATCTATTTTAGCCAAGAGGATGCTTATCATTTCTTAATCTTATATGTTGAGGTATTCGCGCGCACTGCCACCACCTGAGCATCCTCATTATACGGCTGATCGAAGTGTACCGTATTCAGATATTTCATTGCTCAAGGAGTACAGTTGACAATTTTAGATTGGATAATTATCCAATCAGGGTTAATCAAATTGAGGCGCCCGATGTCAATGCAATGAGTGGTCCCCTCTTCAAAATTTGTGATTGGCTACCTTGGATCCACCCCAATCCAGCACAATTTATAAGGGGATACCCGTTTTGGCGGGCTGATACCATTGCATATTGGAGAGACAAATATTAACAGGTCCTGGCCATTGGATCGTTCAATTGGTATCACCCACGCCAAAACTTGTATCCCCTTTATAAATCATGCAAACCATGTCTTGTCTTTTACTTCTCTTTATTGACTTAAAATTATATAAACATCATACTTGTATATCAGATTGAAGAAGAAGAAGAGGAAGAACGGAGAAGAAATAATTACACACAAAGAAAACTAAGTTCTTGCTAAGGAAAGACCTATTCGAGACCGGATTTGCAAAATTCACACGAACTCCGTAGGCTGTTGATCAAACTAAAAAAATGCTTTTATCTTTAAAACTGGTACGAAGCTAGAGTAACAGAAACTAGATTTTATGCCCGAGCTGCGGACCTGGCATCTTTTTCTTTTAACCATATTTTTAATAAAGCTAGCTCGTATTTTTCATACATTTTATATATATATTTCTGTATTTAGAATTCTCGCCTCATCTCGCCCCGTCCCGATTTGGTAAAGCTCGGCTTCAGCTTCGCCTCGCCCCGTCCCAATTCGATTTGGTGTGGCTCGGCTCAAAAACCTTTGTACTGTCCATAATAGTTGGTGTTCTGTGGGAAATGGATGGTTATATGCGCCTATAGAATACATCATAGTCTACAATATTATGCTTTCTGCAAAAGGTAAGCAAAACACCAAGCGAGAAAACTTTTGTTAAAATGGTGATATCGCTAACATAGGGCCAGCTGCTGAAAGACGAAGCTATTATATATTTTTCGTTACATCTCACCTCATCATGAAGTCATCAAATATGATGAAGCTTAACTATTTGTATATTGTTGCTTAATTACAGACTTTTGGCTTGACCTTGTAATGTTAATTAGACTGTTGATGTCTGGCTTTCATTGTCCAAAGAACCCTTTGTTTCTCTTTTCCCATGACCCTAATCCTTCACAACAAAAGGTGATGCATGAGCATATATCATATTTTTATTTAGAGTGTTTTCTTTAGGAATAACATTGCTAGCAAATATTCTGCAGGGGTGTTTCTGTCCTTAGTCTAGGGTTTCTCTCTTTAGGGTTTCCTTTGCTAAGAATAAATAGGTCTCTAGCCGTTTCTTAGAAGGAAGACTTTGATTATATTTTTCATATGAATAATCTATTGATTATGGGGATAGTTAGGTTTTAACCTAAACCTCAAACGTTCTATTGCGTCAATCCTTGTGTTCTTTAGCTTATCGTTTTTTGTCTATCTCTTTTACTGTTTTAGTTTATAGTATCCTATCAATGGGCGTTAGAAGCTAATTAACCCAAACCCTAGCTAACCACTATTGAAGGAAAAGTTAGAGTTAGAGGTGGAGGTGGAGGTGGAGGTAGATGTGGAAACAATGAATTTGCTGAGTTAAGAACCCTGATTGAGGGAATGTCGTTGGGGTTCCAAACCCTAGAGCGACGAGAACGTGCTGAAGCCCGTCTGGAGAGACCGGATGGCCGATGCAACCCTTTAGATTCACCATAAGGTTTATCTGAAGATGATGAACGCGAGGAAGATGAAAATCCTTTTCATGATCACGTTGTTCATGGTCCACAACCTGGCAGATTATAAGATAGGTTGATTAAATATCTTGACTTGAACTCTGAAGGGGTGAAGGTCGAAATGAGTGACATGACTGGGAGGATGCATGCTGACGATTTTATGGATTGGGAGGCTAGCATCGAGAATTATTTTTAGTGGAAGCCTACGGATGAAGCTCGTAAGGTGTTGTTTGTGAAATTGAAATTGAAGGGAATGGCTTTACAGCAGTGGAAAAAGCTGGAGGAACAACGGGCAAGGCAAGGCAAGGAGAAGATCCAGATATGGGATCACATGAAACAAAAGTTTCGGAAGCAGTTCCTTCCCCATGATTACTTAGTGTCGTTGTACGAAAAGTTCCATAACTTTCGTCAGCGTGATCTCAGTGTGGAAGAGTACACAACGGTTTGATCATATTGTTGTTAGAGCATTGCTCGGTTGAACCCACAAAGCATTGGTATGTCAAGTTTGGTTGTCATATTTTAGTGAGCCAAAACTCATTTAAGAGTCGCTTAATTTAAATATACTAGATTCAACATCGTATAGGTTAGCTTGAAAGTATTAGGATGAGACATTACAAGTATTTCGAAGACTTGAAGAAGTACGGAGCTACAACGACATCATCATCCTTCCACTTGAGGTTAATGATATTTGACTTGAACTGTTTCATTCCCTAACGTATCTTTCAAGTCGTGCATATTGAAAACATAAAACTGTGAAGCATGAACACTCTAGATAGACATAGTATTAAGGAATACAATTTGAAGTTTCTTGCTTAACCATTAAACTTTGTATATAAGACATCGACATAATCGTATGAATGCTATTGTGATTATGTATGGGTATGAGGTGAGGATTTCATCCTTGGAAACAATTTTTTTACATGTGTTTTGAGGAAGTAAGTTCATGATATGTGTTGTGAACCGAAAAGAAAATCGCCAGGCGTTATTGGGGATGTTCTTCATTGCATATCTTATGAACGACCAATATGTGTGATTAGTATAACCGCTCATGACTTATTGTGTTCTTGGTAAAACTATTCACATGAGGCCTGACTTATGTATTGGTATGACTTTTATTAGTGAAACCGATTTTAAGTAATCACCCGGGGTATGATCGGGTTGTGAGTGTCTGAACTTATTACTGGGAGAAGGGGAACCGATCCTAATAAGAGGTGCAGTGCATCACAATGGGAACCGATCCTTGTATGAGGTGCATCAAGGTTTATGGAAGAAAGGGGAACCGATCCTATGGACATGTGCAGTGCATACAAGTTAGATACCAAATATTTGTGGGGAACCGATCCTAGTACCTAGTCAGCCGTATCTTTGGTAAGCTAGTGTAACTATGCACAATACTCACATGGAGGTAGAACCGAAACTTATTTTAGTAGAACCGTAAACCCATGAGTTGTGATTGAGTGGTACTTGATCAATCACATAGTTCTTGAAAGTTAGATTAATCAATTCTAAACTTGTTTGGAAGTGTGGTAAATCGGTTTCAAGTGAGCAAGCATGGAAAAGTCTTGCAAGATGTCGTCACACTTTGAACACGGTGCATTAATGCTTATTCTATATTGTTCAAAGATATTCCTTAACGACTAAGAAGGAAGTAAATCCCAAGATCGAATTTAAATAAGTTAAGAATCTTTTTAATTAAGGGTTTTTAATTATATATGTAAAATAAGATTTAGTAATGTGCATTTGCTAATTAAAGATTTTCCAAGGAGATTTCGATCATTATTTTTGGACAGTGCATTCACAGGAATTATGAAAATAGAATTTGGTGGAGTAATGAAAAATATCTTGAGAATATTTTAGGTTTTGGAAATTCCTTGGTGTCCAAACTTCCTTGTCTATAAATACTTTGAGTTTGCATTTCTAGCAAACTAATCTTGTGTAACATTAAACTTACTCTTTTGTATTTGTTACTGGTGAAGCCGCCTATCGGAGAGGAGAGTAATCTAATTAGGTGAAATCTCTTACGGCCGCTCAATTTAAAGTCTTCTTTGGGATTGAGAAGCTCTAGCGCGACCCGTTGGTGGGAAAATAGATATTGCGGTTTATCTTTAGTTTTCGTATTGATTTGATTGACTAACGGTGGTTGAACTTTGATTGCACCTAGTTTGTTTATGCTTGAGAATCTTCTCTTCTGATATAAGATTCACTCAAACTAGTTCAAGGTTTCGACATGGATCTTTAGACTGTTGTTAGATCTAAAGAATATCTTGTGAAAATCCATTATTAATAGACTCAGTTATGTGTGTGATTAATCACAATAGATTCAAGTAGTTGTGTGCAGGTGTTTATTGAAGATCTAAGAAGATATTGAAGATTTCTGACTTGTTTTTTACAATCTTTGGTGTGCACAATACTTGTTTGGGAAAAAGAGGATCCAATTAATAATCGGTTTATCCTTGTGGTAGATTGGATTGATTGATTGAGGAAGATCGACATCAATACGATTCCATGTGATTAAAGGTATTAATTGGCTTAATCTTAACGATTGCCTTTGGGTGATTGAACATAAAATAGATATTGGAACCTGGCAAAGGATTTTATGTTAAGATAAACAAGGGAACCTTTGCGCAACTCATATCACTTGGTTGAAGATAGTTGATACCAAATAGATTTGTTGTTCCTTTATTGTTTGGAATACGAACCAAAGGAATTGGTCCAGTACATGACTTGTTTATAGGTTGGAGGCGTGGGAATACAGACGGAACTAGGTGAACTATAGGTTTAGTTGCTTGGTCTCAACTATACGAAGTTGGTTTATTTTGTATAGCGGCTTAATCCTGAGAGTATTCAATTCTGGACTAGGTCCCGGGTTTTTCTGCATTTGCGGTTTCCTCGTTAACAAAATCTTGCTGTGTCATTTACTTTATATTTCCGCATTATAATTGTTTTATTATAATTAAAGTAAATTGCACAAACGTTAATTCTTATTTACTTGATACGTGAATCCTATTGAGTTTGGTTAAGTCCGAACCTTTGTATCAAGTAAACACACTTTGTTGTTGTATTGTATAGATCTTGTATCCATAGACGATCACAAAAAGTGTGAACCGATTTGTTGTACTGTCTCGACTCAGTCCATAGACAATCACTTTCGGGGAAAGGACTTATAGGAAGGAAAAGTAATAGCTTGAGGTATATTTGAGGTACCCTTGCCTTTTTAATTAGTAACAGAGCAGGCAAACACGAAAAGATCTAACAATCTTTGTTTGGTGCGATCCATTCTATAGGAATTGAATCCATGTATGATTCAGTTAACGTGATAGCAAGAGTTGATGACTCAAAATTATTTGAAGGTTTGTCAGATAATGAAATTGTTGAGTTACTACGTTCCAAAGAAGTTTGGTCTGCAGATGAATGCCAATTGTATCTCAGACTCACTGTAGATCCTAAACAAAAAAGAAGTCGAAAACTCATTGAGTTCGCCGAAATCGAAAAATAAATTAGTGATCTGTCCATAGAACTCGAAATTTACGGGTTAAAAAAAGACGAGTCTTTTAGAAAGACATGCAAAATCCTTAGTGATAGTCAGCAACTACAGGATGAAGTGCATACCTTTCTTTTAGAACTGGAATCCATAAAATAGGCTTCTAAAGAACCATTATCTGAAAGAAGACAATATCTTCATGACTACTGCATGAATTTTTCTCTAGATAAAGTCAATATGGATACAGATCCAGATATTGTTGAAAACATGTCAAATATCTGTGTGAACATATCATTTATAGATGTGGTCTCTAAAATGGAACAGACAACTAACATTATCGAAATCCAAGGAAGAATTGTTGAAAATTCAACATACTCCAAGCCCACAGAGTCCCTTGAAACTAAAATGTATAGCCCACTTGAGGAAAGTAGTTCGGATCCAAGGTTAAACCCTAGAACCGTTTCACTGGAAACCGAATATGAAACGACATATGGGTTGGTGATATATACGAAGAAAGAAAACTTTATTTTCATCTTCTCTTCTTCGTACAAACCGAATGAAAGAGAGCAGTTCAATCTGAACTCAAAATTCTATTTTTATTCCTTCCTGAATTCAAAACAAGGTATTGGTTTCTCTTCTATTAGGGTTATAATGATCTCGAAGGGAAAAATTGAAGCCTAGGGTTTTATCAAATGAAGGTATTTTTTATTTTCGTTTTTATTGATTTAGGTTTCCATGGGAAAGAAAAGGGCTTCGGTAGAAACATATATGCACCTGAACCCAAATCAAGGTTTTGTTGATCCTTACACTTTCTTGATTTGTTCTTATGGTTTTTTTTTTAATTAGCAGTTTGACTATGAAGAATTTAATGGAAACCCTAATGTTGTTTTAACCATCATCAAACTATCATCATCAGCTCATTGAAGCGAAATCCTAAGAATCCCTGATGATTTCAATGGGTTTCCTTTTTGATGTAAGTTTTGTAGAACTTTTATGCCCTGATTTTATTTTGGTGGGATGATTTCAAAATTTTTCTTAAGATCCTGAATTTCTTTCTTGGTGGGGAAGAAGATGTATTTAGTACCGATTTGATTAACCATAATTTAACCATTCAAATTTCAATATGAGGTAACCATTCAATTGTCATAGGCTTTTTAAATTGTATAAATTAATATACCAGACCCTATTCTAATCTTCACTTATTACGGCTTTTCCTCTCCCTGTACTCCTTTTCTCTCTTTATATCTTACAGCTTTCTGTTTTCCTGTTCACTTTTGATCTCTTACTTTCTCATCTATTTTGTGATGGTTTGTTAACATGTACTAAAACGAGAATTCTCACCAAGTATGAATTTGATAACTCTCTATCCTCATTGCTTACGTCAAGTAATTATGTAGTTATCATTACATGAATTTTGAAGCTATGGATTTTGCCATCTAACACCTACACCATCTTATCTTAGCTTATTGCTCATTGCTGAAGCTATCATTCCAATTGCGAAGAGGTGAAGTTTACAGAAAAGTCATTTAGGGACAACATAATACCAGCTTTCGGTGGAGCTGATGTTGTAGTTGTATGGGCCTTGGTGGAATCATATTGTAGGTCACAAGAATTAAGTTGTAAATTTTGCTTTTGATAATCTATTTTGTCTTTTATGATCTATGTAGAAATCTCCAGACATGAATCTAAAGTTAATCCGATTCGCCAAATTTCCTGACTTCACCATGTTTCCGTTAATATTTGGTTCCTAGATTTCCAAATCTATTAAGACTGCTTCACCTAATATCCACTGATTAAAAGTTTAGTTAGCCAATTATATGGTTCCCTTCTATTGTAAGTTAGTAGATAGCCTATATACACATACTGACATATAATACTCTGATCCATCAATTATAATGCATTTTTAGTGTACTTAAATAATCAAAATATTATTTTAGAGTATAGTTTGATGACTGGTTTTATGCACCTATATTTGTTCCCATTTTATGTTGGATACAACATCCGACTACTAATGAATGTTTGATCAATTAGTTTCATATGGAGTTAAGATAGATATTGATACCTGATGAAGACATCTAGGTAGACACTCTACTGACCATATTTACAACATATATGAACTTGAAACAGGAACTCACTGACTGTATTGATGTTTTTATCCATCATAGGAAGTTGAGGAAAGCCAAGATGCTCACCAGTCAATGCACCCAGATGATGAGCTAAGGTCAATACTGTTCTCATTGTTCTCCACATGTTTGTAACATATATCAACTTCATATGAGAGCATATTCACTGAATCTATGTGTGATCTATTTTATGTTATTTCTTATCATGGTGACGTAAGAAAAACTGAGATGATGCTCAGAAGCCGATCTAACCGGGAAAAAAAATGGCAAAAAAACTAACAAAATGAAGGAGGTGAACTCTGTTGTTTTCTTTATTCTTTAATTGGCTTTGCATATTGTTTATTCATTGATAATAATCTGGGATTTATGATATTTTTACTCTTTGTATTGTTTTCAGCGTGGGAGATTTCTACTACCTGCTTTGCTCTTTAATAAGCTTTGGATATTATTCGGTTTTCGATGGCCATTCTTAATTTTTTGAGCATGTGAGCATGTCTTCTTTGCAGCTTGAAAAGCAACTTACTGATAGTCTGAAGCCTAGGTTTCCTGTAACATTCAAATGTTTTTTTGCATGCTAGAATTTTGTGAAAAGTGCCACCCAGGTCCTGGCTTGCGCATAAATTTCAAATTCTGTTTCCAGTCAAATGCCGAATTATTTGATGAACTCACTTATAATATTGTTTTATATTGTTGCGAAAGATCTCTTTAGTTGTTTTGATGGGATGTTGTCTAATTATTCTTGATTTTCCGCAGGTGTTGGAGAAAAGGGCCGAATCTATAAAAAACTGAAATGAGTATTAGTTTGTGTACGGGTTAAAATCAGACCTGATGTTCTATAGACTACGAAATTACTACATTTCCTATCATTAACTAATTATCTTTTGTAGTGTCATGGTGAAGTAAATAAATCCATGAACTGTAGTTGAAATGAATTAAAGCTTACATGTTATACTCCCCATTGACTTATCACTGCTTCTGTTCTTCTCTCTATTCTCATCCCCTCTCTTTGTTTTGCACGATATTAGTTATGATCTTTATTTTGTTTTGATTATCGATTTTTTAATTTAATTTTGCAGGTACAATTTTTATTGGTAAATTTTGTTTAATAAGTATAATTTAACTTTTAAATTTAGGTAGTTTTGTATATAGGCTATTCGTAAGATAATTTTCGTTTTGTTTTGCTTAAATTGGTTGACATAAAGAAAATTAACCTTATACCAGAGTTAATGGGTCATTGGGTGACCAGTAGCCAGGACTGCATGCAAGTTTGACACCGAAAATGAAAATCATACACTATAATTCCTATTTTGGTACCATTAATATCCTTATATGTAAGGTGTCGGTAGATTCTTTTGTCCTTGGAAGTATTCAGCTAAAAGGTTGCGATATCTTTGGTATATTTTCCTATTTGTAGAAGTTGCTTTAATTTTGCCTCATATGTTTTCCTTAAGAAAACCTCACAGTCTTGCCTTGACTACCATTTTTGTTCTTTAAATGTGAAAATCAATTTATGGAATTTCAAAACCTATTAGTGTTGTGGGAAATTTCATAATTTGCCATATTATAATCAGGTATCTGGCGAAACGTCTGACCAATGCCGCTATATTAAGGATGTGGATGATAAAATTAATCTCTTTAAAAATGAAGAAGGAACACTTTGTGCTGAAATGGCCCTGGTTCAGGTATAGTAACACTTCATCTCAAGGTTTAACTGTATCTCTATAAAACTGCATTGTATCCCAAGAAATTTCCACAAAAACAGATAGTTTGTTGTCAGCAATTAGTCTCTCACTTAGTTTACTGCAAACATACATTTTATTCTTTTCCACTATCACAAAACCTTTACAGTGAGTAAATATAGGAATGTGCGTAGCTGAAGTGAGTAAATATAGGAATGTGCGTAGCTGAAGTGAGTAAATATAGGAATGTGCTTAGCTAATTTTGTGTTGATTCATTTTGTTTAGAGACCGTTAAGATTTACGAAGAATACAAAAGTTTGACTGTGTTTGCAAGCTATGTACATCTATATGTGTGCAAACAGTAACATAAATGGTATGGGTTTATATGTGCTCAACCAGAGACACAAATGGTATCGGTTTATTTGTACTTATGTCCAATCGATTCAAATTTAAAGGGTTGTTGTCTGTTGACCATCTGTGATCATTGAATATGGTTTTATACTTTTTTTTTTGTTAATTTTTTGGTGCATCACAAACACGACTCGACACAACTCTACTTTTCTGACAACCACGTATAATGGAGGGGGTATTTAGTGACTAAAACAACAACTTATATTTTAAAAGTAGTGGTGTCTTAGTAATTTCTCATTCCAGTGTTTCATGTTTTGGCATTTTTAGACTGCAGTGTACTTGAGTAAATGTACTTGGAGATTATATTGATTCAATCATGCTAAGTATTGGTGATACGTTATGGCCAATTTTCTTATACTTAATCACGTTGGGTAAATCTCATGATTTATAAAAAAAAATCACTTCATATGTAAGGAAGACCGAATTGTGATACGCTGTGGAGATTTCATGAAAAGGCCATTATTTAGGGGAAAAAAGTTACGTAATATAGTCTTTTATATCAACCATGGGCGCTTCTGCATATATTTTTTTCCATAGTCTTTTATTTATACTATTTATTTATCATGGGTGTTAAGTTTGTTGACTCTTTGATTTCTTAAACACTTTTTCATTCATATTACTACTTGGTTTGTATAAAGGTTGTTTTACTATTTGGAGTTTCATCATCTCATTAATAAGAAACAAGAAGAAGCTTAGGAAAATTCGGTCAATTGTTAAGAATGAGATGCAACAATTGCCAAAAATTGTAAAGGTTGTATTTAGTGATAACCATAATTTATGAGACCATATTTACTCTAGGTCGTGTTTTTTTTTTTTTAAACAAAAGATTGTGTTTAAATACAAATGAGCGTAAAAATGATGTATAGTGAGACAAACAATAAGCTAATCCAAAACTAACTCGGACTCCGACCCTTAACCCCGACTAGCACTTAACTTCGATTCTGTTAGTTGTGTAGTTTTCTAACTTCTTTAACAGATTTTACTAGCAGGGTTACTTGGGTCGTTCCTATTACAGCCCTGTCTACTATTACCAGACTCACTAAGCATGTTACTGTGACACGAGGAATGAGGAACCAAACATTGGGGTCGCACTTATATTATTTTTTATAGCCCCGGCTTATATGATCTTATTGTCCCCTACTAATGCCTAACTCCGATTCTGTTAGTTGTCACTAACTGTGAATTTTCCTTTCCGTTAAAAAAAACTGAATTTTCCTTAATTTAGCAGATTTTACTGGGAGGGATCTAAGGTCCTGGCTACTATGGCCATGCTAACTAACTATTTTACGGTGACATGAGGAACTAAACATTGGGTTCGTACTCATATTCTTTTGTTATAGCCCCGGCTTATATGATCTTACTGTCCCCGACTAACACTTGACTCGGATTATGTTACTGTTGCCCGACTAACTAAACACGCAAGTAACTAAATGTTGGGACCGTCCCTAATGGCCGAGGCCATAAATCCGATTACTATCACCCGAAAGAGGCCAATACCTAGGCTGATATGACTTACTAAACACTGACTCATCTATATGCTCAAAATGCGGATCGTTCTGATAGTTTGTTGTGGACTAAAATCATACTCCCTCCGTCCTAGTTTAGATGCCCAAATTGTATTTTGCATAAAGATTAAGAAACACAAAGAGAATATTTTTTTTCCACAATTACCCTAGGGTAGTATTTAAGGTTTCTAATTCTTAGATGTTTAGGTTTTTGTTTTTAATTGGAAAAAAATCAAATTAAAGAAAGTTTATAGAGAAAACTATTTAAAAGGGTGTCTAGAAAATTGAAATACACAATTCTCCATGTTATGGCATGATTCCAAGTTAGGGGCAAATCAGGATAAAATGTTGAAAAATATGATATGGGAAAATCAGGATAAAATGTGGAAAAATATGAAGTATGACAAGTATTTTAGGACAAAAAAAATCTCATATTTTGGCATCTAAACTAGGACGGAGGGAGTATATACTAAAAATTGTAGATCATTCTAACTACAATGCAGATTTGTTCTCCTTAACATCCGTAAGAATTAATACATTTGCACTAAACCTCATATATACTGACGATCGATATTTTATTATTTCCGATAGTTGAGATTATGCCGTGACTCGGAATAAACTAATTTAGCTATTAATCCTAAACTGGACTAAACTTAGGCTTGCCGTAACTAAGTTTCCTAATAGAAATAAATTTATTAATTTAATTTAATTTTCTAATTAAAAACGACTAACATTGATACCAAATATTAATTCCAAAATAATTGAAGAGTTCAGGGCTTGTGCTATAGGCCCGACTGATTTGACCTGAACAACAAATCGCTAGGGCCGCAGGTTCTGGATACTTATACACTCCACCTCTAGATTTCCTAATTAACAACTATGACGTTGGACCCTAGATTTTCTAATTTACGGCAAGAAAAGTAGGTCGAACTAAACTGACCCGACCAAGAAAACACCAGGACCATAGGTCCCAGCTAAGCATTGCATGATTCCTAATACGGTCCTGGCTACCTAAACATAATATTATAACCTATATACTAAAATATCGGTTTTGTAAGCCCCGACTAACTTACATATTGACTAAAATATTGTAGGAAAACACAGACTGGCAAACCAAATTTTTTTTTTAAAAATCGATGTTGAGTGGTTGGGTTGATATTTACATGGTCCGACTAATTAAACATTTTACTATGTCACCGACTGGCTAAATACTCGGTCTGTCCCTATAGGTCGGGGCCTTAGGCCCCGAACATGTCCCTGACCATAACAATTCGACTAATTTTTTTTGGGAGGCTACTGATCTGCTAACCAAACAACAAACAAAAATCAAAGAAGGTTGAGCGGTCGGGGTGATATTGACCGACTATTATGATTCGACTAATTATGCATGTTATTATGACTAACTAACTAACACACTATACTATGACACTGATTGACTAAATACTGGGTCCATCTGGGTCCATCTCTATAGGTTGGGGCCTTAGGTCCCGACTATTATGATCCAACTAGATAAACATGGCCCTGATCATACAACTCGATTAAAATGTCTTGGGAAGATACTGACCGAGTAACCAAACAACAAGCAATAATCGAAAAAATTTCAACTACCTAGAGTTTTTGATAATTTTAAAGGATGGCCGGGATCCGCCTGTTTCCAACCAAGACAAGAACTACCAATAGTGATCAGCCATGCCTAACCTTGGCTTGGACGCTTTTATATATTTGTATAGAGAGGAAGATATTAAACATAAAACCCCGTAGTATATTGTGCCTTGCCATACTCCGATAGTTTCCTTAGGATACAACATACTAGGTTGAGGCGAACGGTATCTATAGGATTTTTTTCCACCAGTTTAGTATTACAACTAACACCTCAAACAATTTATGATGCACACTGATAACCAGGTTAATATTTTTTTTAGGTCATATGACAGTGTAACCCTAACCATGCTCGACCATGGTGCTATATTGTAGTTTCAGTTCAAAGGGGAGATGAAATACGTACTCGAGTTCAGATTGCAGAGAAAATGAGCTAAAGGAGATGCACACAATTTTGTATTCTTCTATGTTTCATTTCCATGGTGCTTGTGGGTTGTTTACAAAGCGTCATGATGTGTTTCTGGAATTAAAATGGACTAGATCTGTGCCCGTAATGCGCACTGGGTGTAGAAGAGATATAAAATTTATTTGGGGCAGTGAGGGGAATGCATAAAATAGATGGAGAAAAGCTATAAAATTTATTTATTTTCCCTTTTATTTTTTCAGAATATATGTGTGAAATATGTGGGGTTCTTTTTCCCTTTATGTATTAATTTGGAAAAAAAAATGTCTTAATATATTAAATACTCGACTTCCAAATCGAATTTGGACTTCCATAAAAATTTAAACACGGTAAGTTAAGTTTTCCTTTTCGATTAAATAAAGTTAAAAAAAATTTAAACAAAATTAGATTTGCTTACACTTTAGACGATGTTACTGGCGGACAATTAAGTATTAGATAAAAATTCTCAAAGAAGTATTGTTCAACTTCCTTTTTGTTGACAGCGTTACCAACGGACGCTTAAATACTTGATGTAAACAAAGTGTAACCCAAATTTTAATACCACGATCAATAGAGTTATACAAAGTGTCCTCACCATAGCTTATATATTAAAAAAGACATATTTCGTCCAATAAGAAGCGAGGATTTCATCACCAATTAATTAACGTGAGATCTTATTTTGTCGAGGCATTTAAGGGGGAGGATCCAGGGTGACATAATTTATGGGTGGCTTGGGGGTGCTTCAGCCACCCCCAAATTGTTAAGAAGGCAGCCAAAAGTCATTTTTTCATGTGTATTATTTGGATATTTTTTTTAGCTCAGTTAGAAATTTAATAATTATCCCATAGTGTTACTTTAGCGCACCTTGACTATCAATCCTGCTTCCGTCGGAAGCATAGTTATGGAGGGTTTCAGATACATAATTTTAAAGTTGGAATTATGGGTCCAGGGGATTTGGTAGAATTACCTTTCCCAGGCACGTTTGGTTTCCCGAATTTCCTGAAATCACGTTACATGTGGGAATCATTTTTCAACAAATCCTCCATATGGAGTCCGACCCCTCCCCTTAAGATTTGTTGGGAAACTTATCAAGGGCTTTGTGGATCCACTTTTTTAATCCAGTAAGTATACAAATTTAATATCTTGAATACTAGAATAAGAAAAATTCAGAGGCATGCCAATGACACGACAAAGACATTTAGGTTCAACATAACATCAGTTCTCTATACGGAGATCGGTGAAAGCATGTGAAAACCTCCTATAAATAGATTTATTCCTCTCCATTTTCATTGGACAATTCGAATGTCGGTTGATCTTAGCCACAAACCTCAGTAGCAAGCCTTTTGTTTCAAGTTTTTACAAACAAGTTTTATCAAACCAAATTCATAGTCTAAAACCGTATCTTATTGATTTTTCCGTAATTTTAAAGCATTTTTTTATAGGGTTTTCCTCAATTGTAGAGTATGATGATTTATGTTAATGGATCATAATACCTGATTATTACATTAAGGTTCTTATTTATTACATCCCCAGTAATTTAAATCCTCTAAATGTTTTGCAGAATTTTAGGCATGTATTTTTCAAGATTTTTATTTTTTCGCCACAACCATGAATATATATATATAACCCATCTTGGAAGTCGAGATCTTAAGCACAATAATATTATTCAAGGGAAAGAATATATATATCCCAAACTTAGAGGTGGTTATCCGCAAGTAGTAGACTTCCATATGGTTTTTGCATCTCTGTTTGTAAAATTTATCAGCAGCCTGCATGTATCTATTATTGAAAGTTAAACGACAAATGGTGTATTTTCCCAGCTAATGAATACATTATTTTTGTGTGTGCAGGAGTTAGCTATGGACATTCTCTGTAATGAGTCATGAAGTGAAGTGCATATTTAGGTACCTAAGCAAAGAAACAGTACGAGAAGTCATGACTACCGTTCCAAACCATGAGGAATAGATATGCTTGAGCAAGGATACGGTGGAATAGAAAACGCCTGAGGAAATTACCGATATTGATGTTCGAGCACGCAACGTCGGAACTTTCAAATTTACGGATGCACTAGCCAAAATTCTCAAAGACAGGGTGGGAATGACCAGTGCTTTCTTCCGAACATAGGCATCAACGAAGGACTTCTCAGATGTACAACACTTCTGATTATTGTACTGCGATGTAATACATGTCGTACCACTATTGAAGGGTGAGACCGTGTTCTTTACATGAGTATTATTTTCAGAATCCAACCAGACCTGGCCTTCTATATTTTGTAGAAGACAATTTCCATTGAAAGTTGCAACTTATTGATGGATGTATTCTATCGATCATTACAATTTTATGCAACATTAGAATTGTTAGATAGACCTTCTGAACATCAGATGATTTTTTCTTCGTAGACAGTATTAATCTTCTTAGATTAAAGGTATTTTTTACTTATTTATGTGGTTGATTACATTTGAGTTGCTGCTTTGGTTACTCTCTTGGAAAGAAAAGCAAACTTATTGTAGTCAGAGTACATATAATCCTTTTTTGGTATTTTTCTTGGTTTCGCGGTGATGTGCACAATAGTGTTTTTACAAAGAGCTGGTGGAGATTTAAGTTTTTTTTTGTAAAATATCCATGACACCCAATTTCTTTCCCAGTATAACACATGTTTTTTCCGTACACTCAATGTCGATTTGATTAGTCTTAGAGTCTAACCTTTTTTTGAGCTTGTTGAGTATAACCCTCCGATATAAGAGAAAAAAATAATCATATTTGACTCATTTTCCATGGCCTCTTTACTTATATCGGTGCTTATCGAACATGAATTATAATATGTGTAGTTGCAGAATAACCTACAACTACACCCTCAATAGAATTAGTAAAAACTCAAGAAGTTCTTGATGATGAATAACAATTTTCTTATTAATGTTCTCAATTGATTACAAAGAAGTATCTAAATGGAACTAGAATAGTTACAACTTTCTCTATTCTCTTTCCTAAGATATTTTCTAACACTCACTAAAAGAACCTCTCGAATTTTACATTTGAACTCCTATTTATAGTAAAACTTATACAGCTGTATATGAATTGCGAAGTATCGCAATTCATACTCGCAAAATTACTTCATCCTCACAAAACTTCGTATTTCTCCGTGCTACTTCTATCATCGCATCATTTTATAACTCTTTTCTCCTTTATTTATTACGATACTCGTGAATTATTATCTTGCGATATTCAGTACCTACATCTTGCCTCTTCTCATGTCAATTCTACGAAGAAGAAATGATCGTGAGAACATAACCGTTACTTAGTCTTTTAAAATTTTGACACGTCTTTTGTAACCGTTCTTTTCTAGTTATTCCCTTATATAACTCCTTTATATTCTCTTCCTTTTCTTCTTCTTATTTCCGCTATTCTATCTTCTACTCATACTTTCTATTACTTTGTTTTCTCTGCAATTTTTTCTTCTCGCTTATATCTTCATGAGTTCTCCAAGGTAATTTCCTTCTATCTCCGCGCATTTCATTTGTTCTTTCTCTTTAATTTCTGTATAATTTGTTATCTGATTTTGGTTTATTTCAAAAAATAACTCCTCGAGATGAAATCTCAACTAAAGAATCCAAGCCTTAATCCACGAAGAACAAAATCTGAGAATCAAAAGGTAGTTAAAATACTTTCCCTTCTTTCCCGAACAATATATTGTTGCCTCAGTTTTTAATCTACATTTTGATTCGCAGGTTGGCGAAAAACCAAATCCTAGTAAGAGATCTCGAATAAATAAACCCACACCATTAATTCTGATTGATGATTTCCTTCCTGAAGTTGATAAGGAATTTTCCTCTCCTCCTCGTGAAAATTCTTCTTCACACACTCCTGCCTCTACTCCATTACCTACCTTTCAATCTCCCATTAGTGTCAATTTATCAACACTTATTCAAGATCAACCCTCACAAAATATTTCTTCAACTTCTTCTCTTGAAAAATAGTGCTCGCAAAATATTTCTTCAACTTCTTCTTTCAAAAAACCTGTCTTGTCTCCAAATCCTTTGAGTGCTATTTCTCCAGACAATTTGCAGCTTGATCTTATTCCTTCAAATTCTTCTCCTCTTCCTCAGGAAATTCGAGATGGAATTTATTCAACTTTCCGAATGTTATCTGATGTTTTGACAAATGCTGCGAAGTCTACTAATGTTCGTTCACAATATGAGTTTTGCGAAGTTCAATAATTTCGTCAATCCAGACATTTCTTCTTCACGTCAATCCTTAGAAAAAGAAATTGAATTGCTTCGTCAATCTTTGAAATCTTCTCAAGCGAATGCGAGGATCTCCGTAAAGAAAATCATCATTTTCGTAATAATTCTCTCGATCATGTCGATACTTCGCAAAAGAAATGATGAATTGAAAGGTATGATTACTATCTTCATATTTTCCCTTTTATTTACTTATATTCTTCATATGTTTGAAACATCCATTAAAACCCATTCCCCTTTATAGAATCCATCCATAAATGTAGAAGATTGGTACTTCACCATGAATCAGATGCAACAGAATATCGAACCAAGCATGAAAGCCTCTCAAACCAATTCTCCCATTTATCTAATCTTTACTCATGTGCTCTTGACAACTCTGACGCTCTTTTTCAAGAGAATACTCAACTAATATATGATCGAAATTTTTTGAATGATGATATATCTCAACTTTTTCTTCCTTAACTAAAGCTAATTTGAGAATAGAAACCTTATTAGAAGAGAACAAAACCTTATCAGAAGAGAAATGTTCATTTTTGAATACAATGATTGTTTCTTCGCAATAATTAAAAACTCTTCAGAATAAATGTTGCGATCAAGAAAATCTTCTTTCTCTGTTGAAAGGTGAACTTGAGGAATTAAAGAAGTCTTCAGATCTTTGAAGAAATTCTTTTGTTATTGAGAAGAATTCCCTTATTAATAAGAACATAGTCTTGAGTGCTAAGAAGAATCAACTTGAAGAAGATTATTCGTCATTAAAAAGTCTTAATGCCAAACTTGCGAAGGATAAGAATTTTCTCCTTTCTAAAGATCAAAAGCTTCAATCTCGACTTAAAGGATTAGTTGGTGATGGTTTTGATAATGCGATGAATCAGATGAAGAACTGTTGTCTATCTTTAACTCAATCTCTTACTTCGCAAAGAGAAGGTAGTCATTAAAATTTGACTGCCTCTGGTATATCTTTAAATTTCGTTATACTCGCAAATTTTATTCTTTGAATTTTGTTTTATTTGCAGAATCTGAGAACAACCTTCGTAATGCAAAAGCTGGATTAGAAGCCTCCTGTTCCGAACTTCGTAAGAAGAATGCTTTGCTTTCTACTCGCTTAATCAACTCTCGTGATCGTGCTACTCGGAGATTCAATTATCTTGCTTATTCTAAAGATATCGAAGATACCAATCATCAAAAAGCTATACTTCGTGAAAGTCATCCTAAAGCTCAAGTCTTTACGAATAACATTCTCTTATCAAGAGGCTTGCCTCCTGTGAAAATTACTCCTCTGAAGATATATGACGATGAAGTTGCTCGTGAGCCTGATAGTGATTTCGATTATGAGAGTGATGATGAAGATCTTGATGATGAGAAAGAATCTATTCCTCAAGGAGATGTCCTTGTTGCATATTCTTCCAAGGATGATATCTCGCAAAAGTCGAAGGCTGCTAATGACCCTACTGATCTTAAAGATCCAGCACAGAGTGTTGATGAAGCATGATAATATTCCTTTTTCAATTTATCATTGACTCTCCAGTCTTTCTTTCTTTTGAATTCCTTCCCTTAGTTACTATTGGTTTTCTTTTTGCGAACAATTCTATTTTTTGAGAAGTACATCTGATATTTTGCGAAGATGATTTATCCTTTCTTTTTGATATTTTGCGAAGATACTTTAACCTTTCTTTGATTAAATTTGCCCCATTTGATCATATGAAGAGAAATAATATATAACTCACAGATAAAGCTTAGTATATCCTTTTCCCCCTATTATTTCTCTTTAAATGATTAAACATTGTTTGAAGTATTAAAATATCTGCCTCAATTTATCTTACGAAGTTTCAACTTGTTACGATTGTAGATAAGAAATCGTCCCTTTTAAGTATAAAAAGTAAAATATATGAAATATCCTTAATAAGTATACTACATATACAATACCTTTGTAGAAGTATTAGAAGTACCAAATCCATCAAATGAAGAGATATAAGAAGTATTAGAAGTATTCAATTCACCAAATGAATTATTAGAAGTACTCAATTCCCTTTTACGTATTAGAAGTACTCGATCCACCAAATGAAGAGATATAAGAAGTATTAGAAGTACTCAACTCATCAAATGAAGAAATATAAGAAGTATTAGAAGTACTCAATTCACCAACTGAAGAAATATAAGAAGTATTCGATCTGTGAATAATTATGTAACATATGACGAAGTATAATGATTATTTAACTTTCACCAAATGAAATATCCATTAAAGAAGTATAATAAATATGAGATATTCTTGAAGAATTATAAGAAGTATTCAATCTTTTGGAGAAATATTCAATATATGGAGAAGTATAAGAAGTATGTAATTCTAGTAAATTTTTACGAATATGAACTTATCTATATTTGATTGCTATCAAAATTGCATCTTTTGTTAAGTCTTCATTAAAATTCTTCAATGATGTTGTCTTTTTTGATAGGACTTCTTGTAAAAATTCTTCAATGATATTGACAGAACTGTCTTCTCTTCAAAATTTCTTGATGTATATTCTTATAAAATTTCTTCAATGATATTGACGAAGTTGTCTTCTTTTCAGATCTTCATAATGTATATTCTTGTATAATTTCTTCAATGATGTTGATGCAATAAATTTCATTAATTTCTGTGGTCTTATCATGCCTTCCTAAGTAAAGGTCTTATTTTGCTACCTCTTTTGTATTAATTATTTGCGATAATATGACAAGTCTGAACATTCTTGCGAACATACAACCTCGTGACATTATCATCTTGCGATGAAATCGCAGGACATTCTTACACTTTCATGCAAAAACCCATTGATCTCATCTTAACTTCTTTGTATAGTATTTTAGCCTCTTCAGGAATTGTTGCGACAATATGACAGGCCTAAATATTCTTGCAAACATAAAGCCCCATGACATTGCCGTCTTGCGATGAAATCGCAGGACGTCTCTACACTTTCATGTAGTGACCCATTGATCTCATCTTAACTTCTTTATTATGTTCTGCGAGTTCTTTATTCTTTTCTTTCTTTCTTTCTTCTCTTTTTTTTTTTTTTTTTTTTTTTTTAGAAGGCTCGCAGAACTTCATTGGTTGCACAAATATGACAAGCCTTTATGTTTTCGCAAACAAGAAGCCTCGTGACATTTGCGTCTTATAGCACTTATCAGCTCCCTAATGGAGGGTGCTGCCCTTTATCTTCCCCCTGATTTACCCTTCAAGGAAGCGTACATCGACCATACAAGGTTAGCTCTTCCCATCCGGTTCTGCCAACAACCAGCTTTTGATCGCAACCTCTTATCCTTTTTGCCTATAGGGCTTATAGTTACGAGGTTGCACCCTATGGGGTATCTTTTGGCCAAGTGTATCATTTGCCAAGACTTGTCAAAAATGGCAGATGTGGTTCAACCTCACCCGACACTCTTTACTCAACCGTGTACCTCGGCGCCTTGATCATTTTCTGCACTTCTTGGGAAAGACAGTATTCCTTAGTCGCCCAACCTAAATCCTCTTACACCGCATTTTATATTGAGTAATGTCGTTAGATTAGGTGAGAATCCAAGGTGTCTAACCCGGATAGGTACCCCATTATTGGGTTGTACCCAAATTTTTTTACCATGTACTAAGGGCCCTTGGTGGTGTTCCGGTTACCCTTAGCCACGTTATAGGTACCCCCTTAAATGACGTACTTTAGGACTTTGCCTCTTACGAAATATAGCTTCGCGAACTAGGGTGTACGCCACAAAGGTTTGCCTGTATAAAATTTTCTGCGACTCTCTTTCTTTTTTTGGAGGCTGATCACAGATTGCGGTCTTTTATTCGCAAATTAATGAAATTTTAATCGGAATATAAATTCTGAAATTCGTAACTTTTCCCAATTTCCTGCGAGCAAACAATATTCGTAAAAAATTTCATGAGTTTTATGGGTAATACCTTTTCAAATATAGTCTGTTCTAAGGTCTACCAAGCCTAAAACCCATGTCTCTCCCTTCTGGATCCATCATCCGATAAGCTCCGCTTCCTACAACTTTTTTAATAACATATGGTCCATCCCATTTTGGTGCTAATTTTCCTCCATTTTCTTTTTGATATTTAGGTGTTTCTCGCATGACCAAATCACCTGGTTTATATTCACGACAATGACTCTCTTGTTGTATTCTCGAGCTAATCGTTCTTGATAAATCTTCATATGGTGCAACACCTTTTCTATTTTTTCTTCCAAATCATCCAATTCACTTAATATTACTCCCGCACTTAAATTTCTTTCCCAAGCTTCTTTCTTTGTTGTCGGAATTACAACCTCTGTGGGTAATACTTCTTCTACTCCATATGTTAGATAATAAGGAGACATTCCAGTTGCTTCTCTTCTAGTTGTATTGTATGCCCAAACTGCGCTAGGTACTTGCTCGCACCACCCTTTGAGATGTCCTTCTAATTTCTTTTTGATTGTATCTGCGATTGTTTTATTTGTTTCTTCTGCTTGTCCATTAGCTTGTGGATATAACGGGGTTGACTTCCCACATTTTATTCTAAAAGCACTGAGTAACATCTCTATATTCTGCCCCTCAAATTGTTTTCCATTATCGATACTAGTTGTCTGGAACCCCGTACTGCAAATGAGGTTCTCAAATATAAACGTAAAAACATCTTTATCACGAATATGTTGTACTGCTTTTACTTCTGCGAGCTTCGTGAAATAATCTGTTGCAACTATCAAGTATCGTATTTGTCCATATCCAGGTATAAATGGTCCAACAATATCCAATCCCCATTTACCAAAAGGCCAGCAGCTTGTTGAAGAAGTTAATGTGGCCCCTGGTGCATGAATTCTTTTACCATGTAGTTGGCATTCCTTGCATCTTCATTTAAACAATTTTGCGTCTGTATGCATATAAGGCCGTAATATCCTTGTATCTTTGCTCTATATGCTAGAGATCTTCCCCCACTATGATTTCCAGCTTCTCCTCCATGTAACATCTTCAATATCTTTTCTCCTTCTTCGCGAGTTAAGCACCTGAGAGGTGGTCCATTGAAAGATTTTCTATATAAAATTCCTTCTCGCAACTCATAGTTTGTTGCACGACTCTTTAATTTATGTGCTTTTAGTCTGTACCTGGATATTTCTCCTGTTGAGAGGTATGCATGAATTTCTTTTCTCCAATATGCGATGTTGTTTGATAACTCTCTTTCTACTTCCATCGCAACAACTTCTTCAATTTCTTTCTCTTTGTCCACTGATGGGTGTTGAATTGTTTGTATTTGGATATTTCTTGTATTTGGATTTGTCATCATGCTTGGAATAAATGCAAAAGAATCTGCGAGACGGTTATATTTTCTTGATATATGTCTCCATTTTAATTTTGGTATCTTCGCAGATAATTCCTCAACGAGTTTCTTGTATTTCTTCAAAGAAGATTCATTTGTGGTATATTCCCCTTTAATTTGACAAATCACTAATTGCGAATCACTTGTTATCCTTATACTTTCAAGCTTCTTTTCTATTGCGATCTTTAATGCATGCACTACAGACTTCGTATCTGTTTCATTGTTCGTGGATGCAAATTCTAGTCTGAATGAGAATGCTGTTCTTTCTCCTTCTGGTGAAATCAACACGACTCCAATTCCATTTCCCTCACTATTGGATGATCCATCCACTAGAATTTCCCATCTATCAGGCTCTGTTAACAAGTCTTTTGGATTTCCAAATTCTTCTTCAACATCCATCATTTCCTCTCTTTGCTTCATCTTCTTCCAAAGGAAATTCTGCCAAAAAATCTGCGACGACTTGTGATTTTTGCGATGACAACACTTCGTATTTTATCTTGTAATGGTTTACTTGTGCATTCCACCTTTCTATTCTTCCTGACCTTTTCGTGTTCTTCATGACTGATTCAATTGGGACTTTGGTTACCACTTTTATTACATGTGCTTGAAAGTATATTCGTAACTTGAATGATGCATAAACCAGGGCTAAAATTAACTTCTCCATTTTAGAATAATTCTTCTCTGCTGCATTAAAGGTTTTACTAATGTAGTAAATGGGCCTTTCTACTCCTGCATCTGTTCGCAACAGAACTGCACTTAGAGCATATGGAGTTGTTGCGAGGTATACCAATAATTCTTCATTTTTCTCTGGTTTCTGTAGTATAGATGTATTTGCGAGGTATTCTTTGATTCCTTGAAAAGCTTTTTCACATTCATCAGTCCATTTGAATTTTGCTCCCTTCTTAAGTATGTTGAAAAAATGCTTGCACTTATCTGACATTCGCGAAATAAATCTTCCAAGTGAAGCCAAGAGTCCATTTAGCTTTTGTACTTCTTTTACTGTTGTAGGTGTTGGCATGTCACGAACTGCTTGGACCTTTTCTGGATCAACTTGTATTCCCTCCTTTGATACTATGTATCCCAAGAACTTTCCAGATGAAACCCCAATTATACATTTCTCAGGATTTAATTTGATGTTGAACTTTCTCATTTGCTCAAATATTTCCTTCAAATCTTGCACATGGTCTTTAGCTTCCTTGATTTTTATCAACATATCATCTACATATACCTCCAAAGTTTTATGTATCCACTTCGCGAACACTTTTTCAACCATACGTTGATATGTAGCACCCGCATTCCGCAATCCAAATGGCATCTTCACATAACAATACAAACCCCTTGGAGCAAAAAAGGCAGTATGTTCTTGATCTTCTTCTGCGAGTGATATTTGATTATACCCTTTATATCCATCAAGTGAAGTGACTCTATCATGACCTGCAGCTGATTCCACCATTTGTGATATATCTGGTAATGGAAAACTGTCTTTGGGACATGCCTTGTTTAGATCAGTGAAATCTATGCAAATTCTTATTCCTTTATTCTTTTTCGGAACAATGACCATATTCGCAATCCATTCTGGATATTTTGCTTCCCTTATGATCCCTGCATCCAACATCTTTTGTAATTCTTCTTCTATCTGTACATGATAATTTTGTGATATCTTCCTTATTCTTTGTTTGAATGGTCTTACATTTTTATCTATGTTCAATCTATGACACGCCACTGATGGATCAATTCCTGGTATCTCATCTACACTTCCTGTGAAGATATCTTTATATTCTCGCAAAAGATCAGTAGTCCTTTTTTCTTCTTCTTCATCCATCTTAGTTCCAATTCGTAAGAATAAAGGCTCCTCTTTACTTCCAATATTTATTTCTTTAGTTGGTTCAGATTGCAACATAGCTTGGACTTTGCTCTCCCATAGGTGTTGGTTCTTTGATTATTTTTGCTGGTTCCCCTTCTTTTTCTGGAATTTCATTTGGTATACCTCTCCCTTCCTTTGCTCTTATTGTATACACTCGGAATTCTTATTCTTTTCTTGTTTCCTTCGCAAGTTTCCTACGAAGTTGTTTCTTTCTTGCTCTTCCTCCGCATTGTGTTACTTCAATTTGATAACAAAATTTTGCACTATCAAGATCTCCTTTAATTTCTTGTATTCCATTTGGTGTAGGAAATTTGATTTTCTGATGTAATGTTGAAGCAACAGCTTTGATCACATGAATCCACGGCCTTCCTATCAGCATGTTATATGGAGATTCCATATCTATCACACACAAGATTACATGTGTTTCGATTTCTCCTAGTAATATTCGCAAAGACGATTTCTCCTTTAGATTTTGTTGTAGATTTTCCTAATCCATGAATAAGACACTTTGAATTTATGATTTCTTCATCTTTAATTCCCATCCCCTTAAGTGCATGATAGAATATAATATTAACAGAACTCCCTGTATCAACCAAAATTCGGTTTAATTTCCATTTTTCTTCAGCTTTCTTATCTTCTAGCATGATTGGCAATGTGATCACCAATGGTGAAGTGTGGTTCAAGTCTTCATTTGGAATTTATGCTACTGAAAATGTGATTTTCTGCTTTTCCCATTCTTCTAAAGTTGTTATCTTTTCTTCCTCCATGATCTTTCTTCCTCTACAATCTCGCTTGTATATTTTTCCCTTCATATTACTATGAAATTCATCAATCATTGTCTCTGTGATCATATTACATTCTTCTTTTTTTGCAATCTCCATCTACTGACTTCATTTGATCTTCAAATTTTCCACAATTCCCTCAAATTTAGGCTACCACAATTCTCAAGTCCCTGTTTCTAGCGCCAATTATGTAGTTGCAGAATAACCTACAACTACACCCTCAATAGAATTAGTAAAAACTCAAGAAGTTCTTGATGATGAATAAAATTTTTCTTATTAATGTTCTCAATTGATTACAAAGAAGTATCTAAATGGAACTAGAATACTTACAACTTTCTCTATTCTCTTTCCTAAGATATTTTCTAACACTCACTAAAAGAACCTCTCGAATTTTACATTTGAACTCCTATTTATAGTAAAACTTATACAGCTGTATATGAATTGCGAAGTATCGCAATTCATACTCGCAAAATTACTTCATCCTCGCAAAACTTCGTATTTCTCCGTGCTACTTCTATCATCGCATCATTTTATAACTCTTTTCTCCTTTATTTATTACGATACTCGTGAATTATTATCTTGCGATATTCAGTACCTACAATATGAATAATGTGTATATGTGTACGAACGAAGGAATAGTCGCAACGACTAAAATATTGCAAAAATGGATAAACAAGGAAGAAGCTTGGAGTAATACTCCATGAAGATAGTCTTTGCTTTTTAATTTACATGTTTTATTGGAGTCTTTGTTTTTCGTGTTAGAATGAAAATTACGCAAAAAAAATACCTTAACTGCTTAAACACTAGCAAATACTTAGTTTTGGGTTAAAATTGATTATTTTTTTTATTCAATTAAACTTATTAATTTAGTTTGGTACTGTTAAGGAGATGGGGAAAAGAATTCTACGAATATCCATGTCTCTCCTAAGTCTAACTTACAAGGTCTAGGTGTTTTTCCTAAACAGACTTATCAAATTTTTTTTTTTTTGGCATGATCTACCTAGGTATAGCTTCAATGTTCTGGATATCTTCATGTTTACCAAAAAATTATAAGCAAAACATATATACGCAGATAAACGGGTGATTTTCAGTATCGTGCGGTTTTTGAAAAATTAGTTTATGTTATCACTCCATAAGTAATTGCATCTATGATTATTTGGGTTCCCCGTGATTGATTTTTTCGCAATTGTTGGCATAAAAATAAAATGAATTTTTGATTGTCCTATTTAGAGCAATTTAGTGTAGATGAAAATTTCAACGTGGTTCTATTTTAACTTGGGTGTTTCCTAATCATACATCGCATGTAATTATCTTTATTGACTAAATATGATATTATTATTCATTATTGGAACAAGTCCTGGATTACCTAAGCACACTAAGTTGTTAAAGCATGACCATGGATCAAGGAAACTTACTGGACAGATCCTTCGCTCACAATTGTATTAAACGTGAAATTTACTGGTCAATGTCGTTGACTAGGCATAACCTATGTGAGTAAATTTTAGGACATAAAATACGATGATGTATGTATTGATAATGCATGTATGTATTCAAATAAAGTTAGTACATGACAAAAAAAATATAAAAATTGAAGACCAATGTAGTGCTCCAATATTTAATATACTGGACATCGAAGTGTATAAACGTGAATCTAAAAGAAAATGACTTTTTTTATGGAAATAGGGAATCCCTAAGTTTTACAAATTCATTATCATAATGTCTAAAAGTACATCAAAATACCAAGTTTCACTATTGTCCCCTTCATCTCAACACATTTTCAACAAACAATAAATCATACTAACACTTAATTATGAAATTGCAGCTCCTACCACCATTGTAGGTATTGGTGATGCCACCATTATTATATACAAACATGCCACAACTACCACCAAAAATTAGCAGGTGATAGACCTTCACAAAGTTACGCCAGTAACTCATTTGGTAAAGCGTTATAGATGTTGGATAATTTTTATTTTCTACAATGAGAATTTACTTGATGATTTGTCTGCAATCATATTAATAGTTCATTTGCAGTTCTAATATTTTTTTGATAAATGATTAATCTGATACAGTAAATCATCATCTATTCATATCAGCTATCAAAATATAATCATTTGTAAAAACGTCATATTAATTTTAGTTGTTAAAGGACTTAATTCCTAATGTGGTAATAAATGCATCTTGATATATTTGGTTTATTTTGGTAGGCATAGAAAGTTTAATTTTTCTTCGGTGCGTTTTATCTAGATAGAGGATAAAAATGTAGATGTGCTCCATATAAGTTTAAATTTCGTTGATAAGTACAAAATTAAAGACGTAATTTAACAGTTTGGTAACAAACACATATATTCGAGAATGTTGGAAAATTATGTGGAAATAAAATTTTATTGAATTCACTAAAATTAGTAAAGAAAAAATACCAAGAAACTTATGCTCCACATACATAACATGAACCATTCATCATGGATGAAGCAACTATAGTTAGTATTGAGATGTTGTTTGAGGCAGAAACTATAGCAGTACTACTGATGAGCATTTCAAATCAAATTATAACAATATTAACTTCATCTACTGAAGCATGGCGGAGCAGTTGAAAACCTTGGAAATGAGTTGTTCAAAACTAGATAAGACGGTCTAATTAACACTTCAAAAATAAGGTTGAAGGAAGCTAAAGATAAACATAACTATGCAATTCTGGAGCTCTCACTTTAAAGGTTAAAATGAAGATTCTAAAATTGCTCGAGGAATTGCGAAGTCTTCCTTGCAAAAAGTCAATAGAATATTCATGATTAAGTGATGAAACCATAATCAACTAAATTGAGGATCCAAGGAAAAGTATATCTGAAGGGGAAAGTATTGTAAAAAAAATGTAAAAATCACGCATAAGTTATCAGAGACTTACTTGGAACTTTAATGAAGCAGCTTAAGTTAAATTCTGAAATTAGAATATATTCAGGATCTGAAGTCGAAGGCTTCGCATCCGAAAGGTAGCTTGAAATATTGAAGTAAAGATTACTATGTTATTGGAAACTAATATGAAATTTAATTAAGATCATACACTTTTGGGGGATAAAATAGAATGTCTATAAATATCCTAGCATCCTGATGTTCTAATAAGATGAAAGAACATATGTTATTAGTACAGAAATTAAACTAATTATTGACCAGAGATATATTATAGGTAGGGTTAGTGTCAAGGGAAAAATGAAGGTTACGACCTACTGTTAGGTTTTGGGGCATAAATATTATGAATACTTATGAATCGCTTCCATAAATAAATTCACACCAAATAGCCAAAAAAAAAAAAAACTTATACAAATAAATAAATTTGATACCGTTGAACTAGATATTTAATATACCCTGAGTATATCCAAAAATATGAAATGGCTTAGATAATGAAATAAAATACAATTAACATTAATCTATTTGGAGTTCCTAATTTTTTTCTTCTAACTTTATATTAACTATTAACGAAGCCAAATTGAGTGCAAAAGTGCTTGATAGTTTACCTTAGTGATCTACCACATTTAAAGTATAACGACATCATATTCCTTGAATTCGATGGTAATTTATTATTTGATCTTACTGCCTTTTTAATTTGAAGCAATAATAATATGGATATAAAAAAATTGAAGAAGCCTTGAAAAAAAGGATGCTCGGATCTTAGAGAGAAAGTTAGACATAATAAAAACCGAGGCAGAAGTAACTAAACGCATTTCACGATTTCTATTTTATATGGTGAATGGTCACATGTTCCATGAAATCTGAGATTACACATGAACGATCATACATGTGTAACACATAGAGACTGAATTTCATGAAATATTTTATTATTGAGTAAATAATTTATCAAAAATTGCAAATCTTTCTATATATATGATTTATATTCTGTATTTAACTGGAATCTCTCCATTTATTCATTTCAATAATATGCATGCAAATGTGAGGGAATATTGATGGAAATATCAGAACCTGAACTCGAGTATGAAATATCTAATCAATCTGCAACAAACTGATACAAGATAAAAACAATAAGTAAATCAAAATTACATGATGGGGATACGTTGCAAGTAAAATTATAAACAAAATGTTGAAAAATTAAGGACATGTAAGTCTCTCTTATGGTAACTTCGACAGTGGTAGAAATCTAATCGTAAACCATGGCATAATGTTTTTAAAATTTAAATTGGTTATTTTTACATTTCAACAAGTGTACTAGGATTGAATTTTCAATCTTCTGCAAAGGACACAAAAATATTTGTAGTCTTTGACATGCCGCAAATTGAAGACATGAAGAAAAACTCAACTAAAACAAAGTGTTGCACTATAAAGTTTTTATCTTTGTAGTATTTAGATGGATAGCTAATATGACAATATCTAATAAATAGGCTAGAAATAAAAGCAAATATAATAGGTGCTTTTTGGCAAAAGTTTAAGCTTACGATAAAGGCTACAACATACTTGTTTGGGGGTGAAAACGGTTACTGCTGATTTCGGTAATTTCAGGTGTGTGGGTGAGAAACGAATTTAAACCCTAAACAATGTACTGCAAGGGAGTACTTTAGATTCGAGATATCAATCTGTACAAGTCCATCCTAAACCAAGAAATGGCCGTTCTAGACTTGCTTCGGTCATTAAGTGAAGGAGAATGGGTTGGTTTTGGGGAGGGAAGCAAGGAAAGTGATGAGACCAGAATAGTTGATTTCTGGAAGAGTATTTGTTTTCTACGACTTGTATCAGAAAGTGGGAAGCTAACAAATGGAAAGCTAGCAAATGTTTTATGAGTGTTGTATTCTCCTGACTAAACTTGTTGTTCGGTGGAAATAGGTAAGATCTATTTATACAAGTCGAAGTGAAATGTACTCTGGTCTCATTAATGAATGGAAAAATGGGTGAGTAAATGGGAGGAGGTGGTAACCATTAACGCATGGAATTGATGTTCCATAAAAAAGAGCGTTTCACCATTAACTCCATGTATTTACTAACCGCCTCTTCCTTATGACACTTTCATATGACGGGCGTAGTGTACGCCGCACGTTGTAAACTGCCAAACCGATACCCAAAGAGGTACGCCGGCGTAGCGTACGCCGCACGTTGTAAACATTCCCCAGTTTGTGATATATGTTGATGTCTCGACTGTTTTTAAGGAAAACATGTAGCATATTATTGTTACATGGCAAGTTAAGTTTGGGAGACTTGCTAGCTTGGTGACCTTCGACGGTCGAGATTTTGCATCTTAAGATGAAAGGTAGCCGTTGATCGTTGCACGCTTTCGTTTTGGTGGCCGCATAGGGAAGGACAGCATGGTGGCGCGACAAGGTTGGCATGGCATTCCTTGGCGTGGTTTGGCGTGTCCAAACTAGGGTTTCGGGTCAAAGGTTACCATGTGTTGCCTGGTAACCTTGGACAGCTAGGATTTGCTTCTAGGATCGAAGAGATACCATCGATTATCGCACGCCTTCGTTTTGGTAGCCGCATAAGAAAGACCAGCATGGTGGCGCGACAAGGTTGGAATGCCGTTGGCATGGCATGCCTTGGCATGGCCAAACTAGGGTTTCGGGCCAAAGGTTACCATGCGTTGTCTGGTAACCTTGGACGGCTAGGATTTTCTCATGGGATTGAAGGGCGTCCGTTGATTGTCGCACGCCTTCGTTTTGGTAGCCGCATAGGGAAGGTCATCATGGTGGCGTGGAAAGTTTGGCATGCCGTTAGCATGGCATGCCTTGGCGCGGTTTTGCGTGGCCAAACTAGGGTTTCGGGCCAAAGGTTACCATGCGTTGTCTGGTAACTTTGGACGGCTAGGATTTGCTCCTGGGATTGAAGGGAGACCGTTGATTGTCACACGCCTTTGTTTTGGTAGCCGCATAGGGAAGGCCAGCATGGTGGTGCGACTGGGTTGGCATGGTGGGACCAAAGGCTTGGCATGCCGTTTGGCATATGGTGCGGCTAGTATGGCTAGGGCCAAGGGTTTTGCATGCCGTTGGCACATGATGCGGCTAGCATGGCTAGGGACAAGGCATGGTGCGTTTGGCTTGGCATGGTGGGGCCAAGGGTGTGGCATGCCGTTGGCACATGGTGCGGCTAGCATGGCTAGGGCCAAGGAAAGGTGTGTTTGGCTTGGCATGGTGGGGCCAATGGTTTGGCATGCCGTTGGCACATGGTGCGTCTATCATGGCTAGGATTTTGGCGTTGGGACAAAGGTTAGCTAGTGGTTTTGGACGGCTAAGATCTGCATCTTAGGTGAAAGGGTGGATGTTGATTGTCGCATACCTTTGTTTTGGCAGACAACGTTGTTCATGGCATGTTGGTATGGCTAGCATGGTTGGCATGCCTTAGCGTGGAGACATGGCTGACATGGTTTTCCATTAGCACAGTGGTGCGGCTGGAATGGTTGGCATGCCTTTGGCGAAGTAGGTATGGATAACATGGTTTGTCATTGGCACACTGGTGCGGCTGGCATGGTTGGCATGCCTTTGGCACGGTAGGTGTGGTTGGCATGGCTTTCCATTGGCACAGTGGTGCGGCTGGCATGGTTGGCATGCCTTTGGCGTGATAGGTGTGGCTGGCACGACTTGCCATTGGTACAGTGGTGCGGCTGGCATGCCTTTGGCGTGGCTGGCATGGCTGGCATGGCTTTCCATTGGCAAAATGGTGCGGTTGGCATGCCTTTGGCGCGGTAGGTGTGGCTGGCACGGCTTGCCATTGGCACATTGGTATGAGAATTATGGTTTGGCTTATCGAAACCCTAATTAGTATTTTTTTTAAAGATACCCTGGTAATTTTCTCGCAGACACATTAAAAGGGTTCAATAAATGTGCCTAGTAGAGACATTATTACTTAAATTATGTGACATCACTGTCTGGATAGAGTTTTATAATTTTAACCCTAAGCTAAAAACCACCATCAACATTAAGTCCCCTGCTTAGCTCGGAATAGGGGCATTAATTGTTGCGAGGTAAGCATATGATGGTGACAGACAATGACGGAATCGAAACATAAGTCATCCAAGACGGTCAGGAAAATCCGACTAACCTTTTTCGAGAGGTAAGGAGAGTTCACGATCCCGCGTTTGGAAGCCTTGTATAGATTCTATTTGTGGTGTATATCGTGAAATGGTGAGATAAGGATTGTCGGTTTGGTCCGGCTACGCATCATCTTGACTGGGTTAGGGAACATCATAACGTTGTCTTGGAGAATTGGTGCTGGCGTGGCAAGTCATGGCACAGACATCTTGGCATGATGGGGCCACGACAATAGAACGGACAACTCGGAGAAGTGAGGTCATGGTAAGGCGCAGTTTGGTGAGGCAAGGCGTGCATGGACGGCTTGGCGTGGTGGGCCAAGGTAAGGTATGGTTTGGTAAGGCAAGGTGTGTACGGACGGCTCGGCGTGGTGGGGCCAAGGCATGGCGCAGACGTCTTGGTGATTTATCTTCACGGGCCCAGTTGCCTCTTTTCCTTACTTGAATCAAATAGGAAGTCCTTTCCTTATTCAAACTCACAAGCATCACGTCTATAAAAGGGGGTCGGCCTCTTCTTTTTATTTCACGTCTTCATTATTTTATTTTATTTTATTTTATGGTCGTGTGGTAACAATAAAGTGGAAGAGCGAATCCAGGTATGTCTTCCATCACTTCCTCTTTAACTTGCTTTCTTTGTGCTTCCTTGTTGGTGCAAAGCCCTAGTTGCAGGCGTACCTTTCCATGACCTTGTAGAAAAAGTTTTTCTTTTGTGTTGGTGTGAATTCTGGCCGTAGGTATGTTTTTCACGAGCTTGTAGTAGTATTTAGGCATGAATACCGTAGCAATGTTGACCGCCCCAACTTACTGTGCGAAGTAAACAATAAATAGTAGATTTCATTCCCTTCCCATGAAAACCTAGTTTCTAGGTTTTACTCCTTTTCTTGGTGTGTCCGTGTGTATGGTTCCCATGGTGGGGCGCACCTCCTTGGTCATTCGCGAATTTCCTACTGCAGTGTACGGCCTTGGCATGAGGCGGTGATGTAGGGCACGTCAGTACCCATTTCTTTGTGTATATGTATTATGACCTCGAAACAAACTGGCTTGTATCTATGGTGGATCACTTTTGTTTGACAAAATAATTTCCATGCACTTTCCGTAATAATTTTTCCTTCGTATTTTTCCATTGTAGTTGTTTGGAAGGTGGAAGTACCGTGAGAGAATCTTCATTATGACGTCACTTGAGAAACGTTCTGCCGTACCAAAAGACATTGAAAATTCCAAGCCAAACGTAAGTGATGAATTTTTCACAACATCATCCACGATTAAGATAAACCACCCCAATTACATGTCGATTCTTCTGACTAGTCCTGAAAGTGAGGGAGAAGACCGGTCGGTTCGTCCAGGAGGCGTAATAAGTTTTATCTTCAAAGGAAAGAATATCATGCCTCTCTTATCGACTTTAAAATCTCTATGAGTCCGTTGCGTTCCTTCGAGAAATGGATGGGATTCATGGTGAGCCAGGAGCATTAAAAACCAATTTTACCAAGACGCAGATCATTGATGTTGTTGCTGTAATGACTTGTCCCTCCACCGATACTATCCCCACTAAGCCACTGCGGTTATAAGGCAGCGTGGGGTTTTCATTGGGCATCATTGCGGTCATCCATCAACAACTTCCCGGGATGTCACCCATCCCTGGATTGCTCCCACCCAAGTACGCTTAACTGCAGAGTTTTCTGCCAACTCTGGAGCCAATTGTGCTGAAAATTCCTCGGTGTTAGGGAAGGACAAATCATTACTTATATTATATTCGGCCAACCACTGTCGAATATCGGGGTATTACAGTTGCGGCTTCTGCAGTGCTTCAGATTACGAAAGATATTCCAGGCTTGGTTGCTTTTATTTCCAGATGGTGTCCGGGCACCCACATGGCTATATGTAGGTGGGGTGAAATGACCATCTCATTCGAGAGCGTGGATGTATCTCTAAACCTTCCTGTAATCGGGAACCTCGATGTTAGGTTGTCCGTAGATGAAGAAAAAATGAACGTCGCCCTGGTTGTGAAATCAAAAGGATTTTCTCGGAAAAAAAACGAGATGAAGTGCTTCTATGAATGGTGGGTGTCTCAGTGGTTTTTTGATGAGTTGGAGTCGAATCAGAAGAATAGTACGCTTCATGTCGCGGCGTTCTTGGATCTTTGGTTATCCAGATATATTTTTGATGACGGATCATAAGAAGGAGATTAGGCAGGAACTTATCAAGTTTTCCATAAAATTGGCAAAAGGCATCGTTCTCCCTATCAGCGGTTTATTTCTTGGTTCTCTATACCACACTTGGATCAGCTGGTCTTGGATATGTGCGCTTCAAACGGCTATATGAAAGTGGATTCGTACATTCATGCCGCATTTCTTCAGGCGTGGCTGTGGGAGCACTTCGAGAAGTACGCCCCAAAACCGTTGGTTGTAATTCCCATTTCTTGGGGTGGCTCAAGGATACTACGCTGGTCGAATATGCGTCCAAAGATTGGCTCGAATCTGGTTGGATTTCTTGACAACTCGTACATGGTTAACTTTCGTCCATGGGCTCCGGTGCATGCGTCCATAACTCAGATCAGTACCTTTGTTCTTTCTCCGAACATGTCTTTATCTTCTGATAAAGAGGATCTAAGTGTTGGAGAGATGGTGTTCATGCAAAGATGCATGCCCGGTCATGTGTCATCTTTCTTTCGAGGATCTTGAAAAGCAATATCTTACAACATCGATAGAGCGGCTCGGCATATGGGTTTTGACCAAGGGGTCCCACTTGTTCGTCAGCCGGTTGTTCCAAAAATCCCGTTGCCAACTGTCCTCGATGCTAGTGTTCTTGTGTCGGGTAAAAGTCTCCCTTTTCTGCTTGCGAAACGAAATCCATCAACAACCTCCAAATATAACATATTTTGGCAGGACGAGTTTCTCGTTATCCATGGATTTGTGAATGATGTGGTTGAAAACCGTCACAGTAAGCATTCTCCTGCGGTTTTAGTGAAACATCCACTGCTGAGGGATCCCAAGATAAAATTTGTTAGACCGAATGCAGATAGTCCCCAAGTGAAGGAGTGAAGATCTAAAAGCCGTGATGGTGGTTTTCATTCGGGTTCGACGGCTCTTCCGACTTTCAGTTCTTCCAATATGCGAGTACGTATAATTTTCTTCCTGATTCAGTCGGATTACACATGTCTCTGTCTCATTTTTGAGTGTCTGTTATTGTGCCTTGACCAGGGTCTTAGCAGTGTGAACTCATTCACTAAACTTGTACGTAGTCAGAAGATAGCATCTCTTGAGACGGAAAGCGGCTATGTTGATCCTATCCATGGTGAAGGGGAATCCGAGAAGGATAAGAGTTCGGAGTCCAGTAACGGGGAGGATAATTCTTCTGGTAGAAACGTTAAATCTTCCTCCAGCGAGTCCGGAAGTGAATCAGTGAGCTTTCTGCTTTCTTTCTTTTCACTTCCTCTTTTTTTTTTTTTTTTTTAAAGCAAAAACCAAGTCTTGATATTCTAGGAGGAAACCGTTCCCGAGGATGGCTTTGAAGTAGAAACCTGCCCGAGTGAAGGTGTAGCCAAACCTCAAATTGCAGAAATTGTGCCGGCTGGTGACTTGGACATTGAAGTTCATCATCCTGAAGACAAGGCCACGACTCAAGTGGTGGAGAGTACTCCAGGGACTGCCGGCGCAATTGTAGTTAGAGGTCTCTTGTCGGTTGTTGATTCGGTTGCGGGTGCCACTTTTAACCCTCCGTACCTGGTCCCTTATCCGAGTCATGTGTTGATCGGGGGATTTAGCATGCTAGCCAAACATGTGGTTCTATACACTAAAATATGGGAAAGCCACAAACATATTTCCATAACCAAGAAAATTACTAGTCGATTTGCGCTGGTAAGCGGGTGGAGGAAGCTTTGTCTTCGATTGACGACATGTGCAACGTGATTGGTCATATGGTTTCTGAGGATGTAATATCGAGATGGAGGTTCCATCGTGACATGTGTGTGAACTTCAAATTCAATGTTCCTTGGTTCGTTGAAGGTTTCTCTGAGGTTCAAAAGTTGCTGGTCAAAACAGTCGAAGGTCCTTCCGCAGACATGGTGAAGAAGCAGGAAGTGGAATTCAAAAGATTGTGCAGGCAACTGAAGTTAAAAAGGGTGGCTCTCTATAGCACGAGGGAGGCCTTTGCTAAGAGGAGCAAGCCTATGTTGGAAAACTTTCCTTGAATACATTTCTGTCTTTTGAACTTCTTTTTTTTAGGTTTTTTTTTTGAAAGGTAAATGAAATGCCTAGTTCATGGTTTTGATTTCTTGGATTTCTTGGGTTGATAGATAAATGTTATCTTGACAGTTTTGGATTATTCTTTTGGAATGAATCATTTAGGAATGAATTGTTTTGAAAATGATGTTGTCTTGGTTATGATTGAAAGTGTTGCGGGCATCCCAGGAAAACCATGGAACCCTACGCTTGGTAGATGATATGGGGTGAAACATAACATGGTTATTGGTTTTATCATTCCCGTGAAAACTTGAATAAGCAAACCACATATCTTGTCTAGGTAGGACTTACTTGGTTTTTTAGGTCTTCTGATTAAAAGGAAACCTTCCGGGTGTAAAACCGAATTTTATGGGAAGCACCGCCGTGATTGTGGAAAATCCTCAGTCGTTACTGAGTTACCTAATAACCGTGTCGTTTGTTCTCAGGCGTATCATTTGCCTCTACCCTCTGGGAAGTCCCCAGTCATCCCTTGTCCTGTCATGACTTGATAATCGAGTCTTCTGGTAACTGAGTCGTCGATCCCTGAGCGGATCGCCTGCTTCTACCATCTTAATATCTGGGTCGAAGTATGAGATCGATGGTCTAAAATTGACATCATAACCGAAAGATTGATTTCTTAATATATGGGTCGAAGTATGAGATCGATGGTCTAAAATTGATTTCAGTAATTTCGGGTGTGTGGGTGAGAAACGAATTTAAACATTAAACAATGTACTGTAATGGAGTACTTTAGATTCGAAAGATCAATCTGTACAAGTCTGGCATAAACCAAGAAATGGCCGTTCTAGACTTGCTTCGATCACAAAGTGAAGGAGAATGGGTTGGTTTTGGGGAGGGAAGCAATAAAAGTGATGAGACCAGAATAGTTGATTTTTGGAAGAGTAGTTGTTTTTTACAACTTGTATCAGAAAGTGGGAAGCTAACAAATGGAAAGCTAGCAAATGTTTTCTGAGTGTTGTATTCTCCTGACTGAACTTGTTGCTCGGTGAAAATAGGTAAGACCTATTTATACAAGTTGAAGTGAAATGTACTTTGGTCTCATTGAGGTATGGAAAAATAGGTGAGTAAATGGGAGGAGGTGGTAACCGTTAACGCATGCAATTGATGTTCCATAAAAAAGAGTGTTTCACCATTAACTCCATGTATTTACTAACCTCCTCATCCTTATGACGGGCGTAGTGTACGCCACACGCTGTAAACCACCAAACCAATACCCAAAGAGGATCCCATAGTTTGTAATATGTTTTGATGTCTCGAATGTTTTTGTGGAAAACATGTAGCATATTGTTGTTTCCTGGAAAGTCGAGTTTGGGAGACTTGCTAGCTTGGTGACCTTCGACGGTCGATATTTTGCATCTTAAGACGAAAGGCAGCTGTTGATCGTTGCACGCTTTCGTTTTGGTGGCCGTATAGGGAAGGACATCATGGTGGCGCGACAAGGTTGGCATGGCATGCCTTGGAGCGGTTTGGCGTGGCCAAACTAGGGTTTCGGGCCAAAGGTTACCATGCATTGTCTGGTAACCTTGGACGGCTAGGATTTTCTCTTTGGTCGAAGGGCGATCGTTGATTGTCGCACGCCTTCGTTTTGGTAGCCGCGTAGGGAAAGCTAGCATGGTGGCGCGACAAGGTTGGCATGGCATGCCTTGGCGCGGTTTGGCGTGGCCAAACTAGGGTTTTGGACCAAAGGTTACCATGCGTTGTCTGTTAACCTTGGACGGCTAGGATTTGCTCATGGGATTGAAGGGAGACCGTTGATTGTCGTACGCCTTCGTTTTGGTAGCCGTATAGGGAAGGTCAGCATGGTGGCGTGACAAGGTTGCCATGGTATGCCTTGGCGTGGCCAAACTAGGGTTTCGGGCCAAAGGTTACCATGCGTTTTCTGGTAACCTTGGACGACTAGGATTTGTTGCTTAGTTTGAAGGGCGACCGTTGATTATCGCACGCCTTAATTTTGGTAGCCGCATAGGGAAGGCTGCATGGTGGATCGTCTGGGTTTGCATGGTGGGACCAAAGGCTTGGCGTGCCGTTTGGCACATGGTCCGGCTAGCATGGCTAGGGCCAAGGGTTTGGCATTCCGTTGGCACATGGTGTGGCTATCATGGCTAAAGCCAAGGCATGGTGCGTTTGGATTGGCATGGTGGGGCCAAGGATTTGGCATGCCGTTGGCACATGGTGCGGCTAGTGATGAGTGCCAAATATTGCATATTCATACACCTTTTCATTGGCACTTAACTTATCTTTCGCGCTTCAAAGTCATATATTATCCCAAATTCTGCATTCTTACCATCTTCAAGAATAAATATTTGTATTAATTAATTTTGTGTTTTTAAGTACTAAATAAAGCTTGGAAGAAATGAGAAGACAAAAGAGAAAAAAGTTGGAAGAGTTGCAACCATTCGCGCATCGGTGGCAACTCTGTTTACAAATTCATGGGATTAAACAACCCATGATCCAAAACCCAAGACCCAAATCCATTTCCACCTCACCCCCATTGGATTATTTCCAAAACATCCACCTCACCCCCATTGTATTCCATTCTATCCATCAATTAAGAAAACATGTTTTGTTTAATTGTTGAGTGGTTGATACAGTAAATTTCGAATCCCAAGTGTGAGAGAATTTTTGTGTATAAATAGAGAGGGTTGTTGTGTTGAAAACTCATCCAAGAATAGCTTGTTCATGTTAGTTTATCAAATTTAAGTTTTGTTGTAATGTTCTTCATGTTCTAGTTTCATTTGCTAGGGTTTAAATGAAGCCGTAACTCATTGGTATGTATTCATATCTTGTATCTTGTTCTTGAAAGTTTAGAATTGTTTAAAGATATAATTTAATCCAAGTTTGTCAACATCTTGCTCTCACAATGTATGCCATGTATCCATTGTAGTTAGAATATCTCTATGTTGATTATGCTACAACTCATGCTTAACCAAATATTGATCCTCAGATTAGTTGTGCTTTAATTAGACAGTTAATGCTTTGGAGAAATACTTTAGTTGTGATTAAATTATCCATTGGAGAAACACCTTAGATATACGGTAGACTTGAATCTGTTGTAAGGACAAGAATAATATTACAAGTTGAATGCATATCATAGGTTAGTGGTGGATTTGAATACCCTAGTATCCATATTCTCAATATTTACACCTTGATTTAATTGCATATTTTAATTCAAATTACTTTATGTTTAAGTCTTTGCCAATATCTCGTCGTATCGACAAAAACAAACCCCCTTTGGTTACTCTCTGAATCAGTTCTAAGTAAGGATTTAGAATCAACTTCTATACTCTCCAAGTCTCTGTGGTTCGACCTGTGCTTGCCCTGTGTTGCTTGTTGACACTGTGCACTTGCAGTATACACAATACTAGGTATCTTTCCGAGCCTACCAAGTTTTTGGCGCCGTTGTCGGGGACTCGGTATCGGTGTAGTTGAAGTTTCTATCTCCTGTCACTGTTCATATTTTATCTTCTGGACTGTTCATATTTCACTGTAGCATAAATCAATGTACATATTTCACTGTACAACAGATATTTTACTGTAGCATAAATCAATGTACATATTTTCACTGCACAGCAAGTATTTTACTGTAGCATTGTAACTATTCACAGTCAATTTTACAATTATTTTTGATATTTTTTTTTTATTTTGCTTTTGCTTTAAAACTTCGAAACCCTAACTACCTCTTTTGAGCTCAACAGGTGCCCGAGTAGCTGTTGTAAAGGCGAAGGAAAGGAAGCGAAAGAAAGCGGAAGAAGTTTTTATTTTAATAAAAAAAAAAAAGAGTTTATTTTATTTATCTATTTTTAGTTTGTATTAGGATTCCTTTACTCTTGTAATTTTATTTTTCTTTTGCACTTTATTTTGGACTTTGGACTTGGACATTCTATTTTTATTTTTATTTTTAAACCCTACGGAAGGGTAGTATTAAACATCAAACTGTTTGTAGAGAAGGACGGTGATTACAATATCACCTCGGCCCCTCGGGTTCGTTCATGACATGGGAGTCGTGTCCCGAGTCGACAACAACGTTTCATCCCCCGTCTGGTACAGGAGGTAAGTTTGTCGAAACACTCGCGAATCCCCTGTTAGCGAGTTACTATATTCCTTCTGTTGCATATATGTTGAGGATTTGAATACGGCTGTTTTATTTTCCTAGTAAAGGGCAAGGACTGGCCATACAAGATAAGGGTTCGGATTTCATCACCGTTCTCTTCTTTCCCGCCTTAGGAAAACGAACATACAAGCTTTAAATTTTGAAATAGAACAAGACCTATAAGGTAACGAGTTTAGTAGGAGAGTCGTTCGAAAAATATTGGTTACTCTTTAAGCATACTTCGAAGTTCATGACGGTTTCTGTAAATTGAATGTGTGACTGCGCCGCCTTGTAATACGGTGAGGCCTTGGGTATCAAAGCTCTAGCAGCTTCCCTCGCCTCTATTCAATTTACTTAAACTCGGATTGATTCCATTGGAGTTTTCTCAGATTGTAACGAATTCCATTTCGAAGGATTAAAAGCTGGTCTAGAAAACAATCTAAGTGGAACCATCATGCTTTTTATTTGCTATAAATCAATAGGTTTTCTGTGGTAGAGTCAGCCTTGTTTGCGATTGCATAGAACTTCCTTTCCGTTTATGATTTTTCTTCTTTTATTTTGTTTTTCTAATGTATGCCCAAGGTAATTAGAGAACGAGCTTGAAAAAAAAAAAAAAAAACCAATAATGAAAAAAAAAATATTGGTCTGTTTTAAGTGTGTACATCCCAATCTCTGCAACAAGCCTAGTGCTAGTTAGAGATCATGTCAGGATTCTGGTCTGCAGGTGGGGATGGAAACAAATCCATCAGAGAGCTTGCTTACGGGCATGCTTCACATTATGAAACTCCAACATACCATGATGTCACTAGTTATAGGGATTTTTATGGACATTTTCACAGTCCTGAGCATCAATACATGGACCCTAATAACTACTCACACATGTATCATCCACCACAGTGGGAAGTTGAACAATTTTGTACTTCTCAATCTGTGGAGGAAAATCTCAGACTCATCGAACAAAATAATGCTAGGATTGTATTGCATGATAAACCATATAGCATTGATTATGAATTTCCTACTGTTGAAGACTCTCCTTCCATTGAACAACTTAATGCATTATTAAAAATGAATTTGATTCGTTTACAAAATGTAGGAAGGGAGGAATTTCAGGATGAAATGTTTGTTTGTCCTAATGAAATAAAATGTGAAAATAGTATGCCTAGTCTTACTCGTACAACAGATATTGCATATGAACCTGTTTTAAATGAAGGGACTAGAAATACTACGATTTTAAATAAGGAAATGCATTTCTGTAATGATGATGATGATGATGATGTTATGTTAGAAGAATATGTTTTTACTGAAAATATTGTCGAACATTTGAGTTCAGAGACATTAGGCTTCTCTGCCTCGACCTTAATGAATGATGTTTCTTCTAGTGTTACATATACATGTGATGTTGATACTGATCTTGAGCCTGTGAAATTTTCTTGTGAACAAGAGCATGACAAATTTCTTGTGTCTGACTTAGAAAATGTTGAATCTCCTATCGACACTAATGATCTTAAGCATGAAAATATAATTGACGTGTCTGATTCTATACCTAGGTCACAACATGATGTCTCTTTGGATCTGTCCATGCATGAGAATAAAACTTTGGATGATGATGATTATGAACTAGGTCTTGATGAATTGTTCTATTAATGTGAGAATGATGCGACATTGGCAAATGATTTAGGAGTTATAGATGTGACTAATAATGATGTGCCTACCTCCCTGCCCATGTCACAAACTTGTAATCTTGCACCCAACCTAGATTTGATTTGTAAAGTTATTGTTAAACCTTTTTTTTTAAGAGTACCTAATCTAGGATTGGAAATGTGTGCCTCTCAAGTCCTCTTGGACTATTTTGCAGCTAAATATAATACCTTTGATGAGCCACGGTTGGAGTTTACTCATGTATCTCCATCCATCCCTGACAAAATCCACTTTGAACTAGATCTTGTGCATGATGCACCCTTGAAATTTTTAGATTTTGTACACAAAAGTTTATCTATTGAAAAATCTAGGTTTGGGGTAACTCATTCACATATGCAGTCTCACTTGCATTGTTGTCCTGTTATAAATATGTAAGGCTGTTGATGTTTCCGCATTCCGTCTTTTGGGTTGATCCTCAACTTTTTAGATTGTTGGTGTTTGGGGAGTCATCATTGTATAATCTAGTAGGTAAATTTTGAATCTTGTTGATATATTTGTGTGCTAACTGAACTTTTTGTCTTGCGCTCATATTGTTTGCTTTCATAGCATTCATTCAATTATGGTTAGCACCAACCTTTTTGCATCTGGTATTCTCTTTCATTTGAATCTGTTTTGTTCTCACGTTTTGTTGTTGTTTCTGTTATCTTTTGAAACATTGAGGACAATGTTAGATTTAGGTTTGGGGGAGTATTTGCATTTAGCGTTGTGAGTCTTTTTATGACCAGCTGTGGAGCGGGTCTTTTGTAGGTTTTCTTTTGTAGTCTTTTGCATCTTTTTATGACCAGCTGTGGAGCGGGTCTTTTGTAGGATCCTTTGTAGTCTTTTGCATTTTTTATGACCAGTTGTGTAGCGGGTATTTTGTAGGATCTTTTGTAGTCTTTTGCATTTTTTTTTGTTATCTGATGACCAGCTGTGGAGCGGGTCTTTTGTAGTATGTTATCTGATGACCAGCTGTGCAGCGGGTCACTAAAAAAAAATGATGATCAGCTGTGTAGCGGGTCTTAAAAATATATATATATATTGGTTACAAATTTTCATGGTTCTACGAAATTCCAAAGTTCATCATCTACAGTTGAAGACCGAAGACGAATACATTTCTATAGATGCTCTGAAATTGGAGAAGGTTTTGTGGGTACATCTTTGGTAGGCCCTCACGAGACTACAACTCGTCCACTAGGGACACCTAGGGGTTTAAAGGCTTAGTGCATATGCTAAATGCATTCGAGAGACCAGCGACAGTGGTATAGTTAGGATTTCTAGATTTTTGTTTCACTTGAGGACAAGTAAAATTCAGGTTTGGGGGTATTTGATGAGTGCCAAATATTGCATATTCATACACCTTTTCATTGGCACGTAACTCATCTTTCGCGCTTCAAAGTCATATATTATCCCAAATTCTGCATTCTTACCATCTTCAAGAATAAATATTTGTATTAATTAATTTTGTGTTTTTAAGTATTAAATAAAGCTTGGAAGAATTGAGAAGACAAAAGAGAAGAAAGTTGGAAGAGTTGCAACCTGCTCGCGCATCAGTGGCAACCTGTTTACAAATTCATGGGATTAAACAACCCATGATCCAAAACCCATGATCCAAAACCCAAGACCCAAATCCATTTCCACCTCACCCCCATTGGATTCTTTCCAAAACATCCACCTCACCCCCATTGGATTCTTTCCAAAACATCCACCTCACCCCCATTGTATTCCATTCTATCCATCAATTAAGAAAACATGTTTTGTTTAATTGTTGAGTGGTTGCTACAAGAATTTTGAATCCCAAGTGTGAGAGAATTTTTGTGTATAAATAGATAGGGTTGTTTTGTTGAAAACTCATCCAAGAATAGCTTGTTCATGTTAGTTTATCAAATTTAAGTTTTGTTGTAATGTTCTTCATGTTCTAGTTTCATTTGTTAGGGTTTAAATTAAGCCGTAACTCATTGGTATGTATTCATATCTTGTATCTTGTTCTTGAAAGTTTAGAATTGTTTAAAGATATAATTTAATCCAAGTTTGTCAACATCTTGCTCTCACAATGTATGCCATGTATCCATTGTAGTTAGAATATCTCTATGTTGATTATGCTACAACTCATGCTTAACCAAATATTGATCCTCAGATTAGTTGTGCTTTAATTAGACAGTTAATGCTTTGGAGAAATACTTTAGTTGTGATTAAATTATCCATTGGAGAAACACCTTAGATATATGGTAGACTTGAATCTGCTGTAAGGACAAGAATAATATTACAAGTTGAATGCATATCATAGGTTAGTGGTGGATTTGAATACCCTAGTATCCATATTCTCAATATTTACACCTTGATTTAATTGCATATTTTAATTCAAATTACTTTCTGTTTAAGTCTTTGCCAATATCTCGTCGTATCGACAAAAACAAACCCCCTTTGGTTACTCTCTGAATCAGTTCTAAGTAAGGATTTAGAATCAACTTCTACACTCTCCAAGTCTCTGTGGTTCGACCTGTGCTTGCCCTGTGTTGCTTGTCGACACTGTTGATAGGTGTCTAAAACACCTAATTTTATATCTAGTATTTATGCTTTCTTTGCTATTTTTCTTGTAAATTATGTATCTTATGTTTTGTTTTTGAGTATTTAGGTACTTTGGAGTCATTCGGTTCAAAAGAGGAGGAAACATGGCAAAAGCGTTGGAGGCGATTATTTCTCATTTTTGCTTTTATTTCTTCATCCTTGTCTGAAAAGTTTGTCGGCTTTAGTGATGCGAATTATGTCTGAAAAGCACGAAAACTTTAGTGATGATTCTCATTGAAGAGTATAAGTGAATTTGATAAATAAGGGACGGTTGCAGCTGGTGGAAGAGCATTTGGAACAAAAAGGGCAGAAAAGTTATTTCACAAGCAAACACTATTTGGAGCCCAGTCACGGTTAAGGGGCTACTGTTGTGGCTACCCCTTATCAGAAGTGACCGGCTGTCAATAACCGTCCCAGCTTATATCCCTATAATTCAGAGCTTTCTTTATTTCTCAATCATTAGTTCATTGAGAAGAACAATGGTTGCATAATAGCAGCTGCTCCTAAATTGAGATCCGAGAGTTATTGGGATTTGTTTGCCTCTGTCGAATGGTCTGTGGTTGATGGTTGCTTCTAGAATTCGATTACAGGGGATGAAGGCTAATGAAGAATTCTGGGTATTTACCAGAAATGGAAGTTAGGGTTTTCTCATATGAAGATGGATGAAGAAATTGAAGGGGGTTTGAGATAATTCTGGTGTTTGAGTCATTGGGTGTTTGTGGGGGTCAATGTTCCTTATAATGGCACTGGTTGAGTTGTAGATGCATCTCAGATTGAGATGAAGATGCAGCAATGTAGGTGGTTTTGACACTATGTAGTGTGGCAGGAGGACTCAGTGGAAATGGTTGGGTTGCTGCTGTGGTAGGTGGTGATGAATGAAGGGTAGATGGGTACTGGTGGAGGTGTTGAAGGTTCAGCTGGATGGCTTTGAATGTGCAACTGAATGGTGATCAAATGGGAAGTATTGAATCTGTGGTGCAATTGCAGGTATGGATTGTAGGAGGACTGATTGGTGACTGCAAGCAAGGTGTGCTTGAGGTGGTTATTGCAGTGAATGGGTGTGTATGGAACTGTCTAGAATAGGGCAGGTACAAGAGAGTAGCTCAGGGAGATGGAATTAGAAGTTGGGTTGTGTTGGAAATCATCATTTGATAGAAAAATCAAGGATTCTGGTGGAGTTAGCAGATGCTTTTGAGTTTGGTATTGAACCTGAATTGCAAGTGGTGATTAGGAAGTTGCAGGTGTTAATAAATCTGTCAGGAAGCTGGTGCATGTGGTGTTGCCTTCATTGAGGTTACAGGGACTGTGGTGATGCCATAGGCAGTGGGCAGAGTTGCAACTACAGGCTAAGCATGTGCAAGAGTTACAGGTGCTACATTTGTTGGTTCCACAACTGATGGTTATGTCTAGACAGTGTTGATTGTGTTGGTTAGCAGTGGTGTTGTGTGCAATTTTCTTGGTTTTGGGACTTGAGCAATTTGGTGGTTGATGCTATTGGGTACTGAGAATCAGGGGAGCTGTAAATGATTAACTCAGGTGGTAGTGTTGGTTGGATCTGGAAAGAAATGGAAGCTACGGTGCTGTGAAGAGCAATTTCAAGGAAGTGCATATGATGGAGGAGCGGTTGGTTGAATTACTGTGCAAGAAATTGGAACTGAAATTGCAGCATGGTGTATGTCGTCGACAAGGGAAGAAGGAGGACGAACAAATGGCAGTGGCTAGTGGTCACAGATGAAGCTGGAATGGCAGCTGTAGGTGGTGCTTGACAAGTTTGAGCAGTGAATGTATGGAGCTTAAGGAGGTTGCAGGTGCAAAAGAATGGAACTGAAGCATTGGTGGCGCAATTTTCTTGGAGAGGAGTTTGTGTGGAATTGAATGAGTTGAAATTAAGTGAAGCAGTGAAGCTGATATTGCCAGGGACTTAATGAGTTGATATGGAGCTAAGGAATGTGGCTGGAAACTCAGTAGAGAATGGAAGAATTGGTGATGCAAGATTGCAGAAATAGTGCGGAAACGGAGTGAAAATGGCATGCCAGTGATCATAGTTACGGTAGTCAGATTTCAGAGGTTAAAGTGTCGATCATAATATTTCAGTGAATCGCGAGGGGGGTATGAGTCGGATCCAAGAATTGATGGCTGGAAGTATGAGCTACGCGTCACGCTTTTGGGTACATTTTCGCAAGAATAAAAATTGGATTTAGAAGGGTTTTGCAAATGTTTGAAATACAGGAAAGCAAAGTTGAGCTACTGGAAGTGCAGAATTACTTGGTGATAGTTTCAGATGGCAAAAGTGATCGGAGAAAGTTTTCCGGCGATGGTGACCGGATTCCGGCGATGACGTCAGCATTCCGGCAACCAGTTTTGGACCCAAATTTTCCAGAGACATATTTCTCACACATGGGCTTGGTGGACTGGTAGATGGACATGGACTTGAATATTTTGAAGACTTTGACCTATTTTTGGAAAGCAAAGGGCTATAAAAAGAGAGTTTCTACAACAAAGAAACGACGTGTATTATTCTATTCTTGGAGCTTTTGCAGAGAACAACTTCTAGGGTTTGCTTTCTTTTATGTTTCATCCTATTTCCTTGAATATTTTGATGATGAACTCCATGAATATGAGTAGCTAAATACAACTATTGGTTATGGGATAAAAGTTGATTTCTTCAAGCATGATTATTTGATTCTATGAATTAGTTTTGTCTCAATTTTATCGTTTATGATTCATCGTTAATATTATCATATGATTTGAATGCTAGTTTGGTTGAGTCCGGAATCAATTGGATTTGTTTTCATCTCTAAAGCTATATTAGGGTTTTCAATACGTAAAAGTTGTTATCTCTGATTTTTAGTAGCATCTTGTGGTTAATACTTGTAGTGATACATCTTTTTAATCGCATATGAATCATAACCCTTGTTAAAACGAATTAATGCTTTTACACGTTTGTTTGCATCGATTAGTCTTATTTCATAGAACTTATTTCTCTTAGGGAGTTAAATCTAATTGTGCTTTTACACTTTAGGTTGCTTTTTAAGAAGATTTCACAATAGCATCTTTTAATGTTGTTTGTGATAAAATCAGGAAATAAACGGGATACTCTTGCGATCAAGATATCCTAGGACTTTTGATAATTGAGAGATTAAATACCAATTCTAATCATAGATGAAAAATACATGTTTGTGAATGATACTATCCATTAACCAATATCTTCTCCTTATTGATTATTCGAACTATTTACTTTGCTTTATTTAACTTTATTACTTAGATAGAAACAAAAACACAACTTGGGTTATTTGGTTACTTAAGAATCTGAAAATTGCATAACAACAATCGCCTCTCTGTGGATACGAACTCTTTCTTATCGAATACTATATTCATATTAGTTAAGTGAGGAAGTGAAATTATTTTTGACGCATACGACAAGCGATCAAATTTTGGCGCCGTTGCCGGGGAGGCATTCGGCTTATTATCTAGTTTTTAGTTTCTTTTTATTTTTATGCTTGCATACTTGTGTTACGTTTCTCGTCTTGTTTCTCACTTGTTTGCGAGAATTGTTTTTCAGGTACCTAATCTATGGCTTCTAAAGATTGGAATTATCCAAGGTGCGGGATAGCTACTCGAAAAGGCACAATACTCCAACCAAGGCAAGGCACGACGGAAGAACACGACTTGGAAGTAGAACACGAAGCTCTTCGGCAAGAAGGAGAGGAAGTAGAACACGATATTCCTTTTGAAGAAGAAGGAGAAGGAGAAGAAGCAATGGGTGACCCTGCAAATCGTTCACTCAAAGACTTAGCTTCTCACAAGTTGGATATTCAGCAGGGTTGCATTCAAACCGACTCCACTTTTGAAATCAAGCCGGGACTTCTTAGAGAATTACCAAAGTTCCATGGTTTGGTGAATGAAGATCCAAACAAGCATCTTATGGATTTCCACACCATTGTCATGGCTATGCTCCCAGCAAATATGGAGGCGGATGGTGCTATGTTGAAGGTTTTTCGATTCTCATTGGAAGGTAATGCTAAGGATTGGTTATACTACTTACCTTCCGGGAGTGTCACAACTTGGAATGGGTTGAAGAAACTCTTCTTAGAGAGATATTTTCCAGCGTCTAAGGCTACTCAAATTTGCAAGGATATTTGCGGGATGAAGCAAAATGTGGGAGAATCGTTGTATGAATGTTGGGAACGATACAAGAGGTTGGTGGCCAGCTGTCCTCATCACCAATTTAGTGACGCTATGATCATCCAATACTTCTATGAAGGACTCCAATCAAGTGATAGGAATCTTCTTGACGCTGCGGGTGGTGCTGTACTAGTAAGCAAGACGGTGGCACAAGCTAGAGAGTTGATTGAAAACATGGCAGCAAACTCTCAACAATTCTTGAGTCGTGGTTCGGATGTGCTTCTTCGGCGAGTCAATGAAGTAAGAGAGGTGGAGGAACTTCGTCAACAAATGGGAAACATCACAACAATGCTACAACAAGTTTCAGCCACGGTGATACCAAATTCTCATGGGTATGAAGACGTCAATGAGCAAGCTAATGCGGTTTTTCCAAATCAGCCAAGACGGTATGATCCTTATTCCAATACTTACAATCCGGGATGGAGAGATCACCCCAATTTTAGCTATGCGAACAAGCAAGGAGCGGTTCAACAACCTAACTTCAACAATTCGGGTGGATTTCAACCTCAACAACAACAATTCCAGCCGCGTCAACAATTTCAACAACCACAACAATCAATGCCAAATCAAGGTTCCGATATCGATGCAAAGCTTCAAACAATGATGCAAGGCATTTCTTCTATGTTTAAAGATAGTCAACAAGAAACCAAGAGTGCGATCAGGGAATTGCAGACACAAATGGGTTCCATGGCTACTGAGTTGAACCAATTGAAGGCACAAAATAGTGGGAAACTCCCTTCTCAACCTATTAACCCAAAAGAGGGTGTGAATGCGATTACGTTGAGAAGTGGTACACAACTTGTGCAACCCGAAGTTGCTGATTCGGGAAAGGTGGAAACACCAAAGGAACCTGTTTTGGAGGAGAAGAATGAGGATTCTCCCCAAACTTCTGAGGTACCTATTCCTAACTCTAAAATTCCTATTCCTACTTATGTCCCTCCTTTACCTTTTCCTCGCAGATTTGCAAATTCTAAGAAGGAGGCACTAGAAAAGGAGATTTTAGACGTTCTTAAGAAGATTCATGTGAACATACCACTCATTGATGCTATTAAGCAAGTTCCAAAGTATGCCAAAGTGTTGAAGGACTTATGTACCAATAAGCAAAGGCTAAAAGGTAATGAAGTGCTTAGTATGGGGGAAAATGCTTCGGCAATCTTACAACACAAACTCCCGCTGAAATGCAAAGACCCGGGAAGCTTTGACATCCCCGTCAAAATTGGTACCACTACATTTAATAAAGCAATGTTAGACTTAGGTGCATCCGTTAATGTTATGCCTGCATCTATGTATAAGTTGCTTGATTTAGGTCCTCTCAAAAAGGCTGAAATTGTGTTGCAATTAGCCGATCGTTCTAATGTATACCCTATGGGTATTGTTGAGGATGTTCTTGTGCAGGTTAATCAACTAGTATTTCCTGCTGACTTTTGTGTGTTAGAGATGGATGAAGGTTCACCGGATTCGTCTCTTCCATTGCTACTTGGGCGTCCCTTCATGAAAACGGCGAAGACCATTATTGATATGGATAAGGGAACGCTAACTATGGAGTTTGATGGAGAAGTAATACGTTTCAACATTTTCGAGACGATGAGATATCCTAGTGATGTCCACTCTTGCTTCTCCGTTGATATGATGGATACTTTGGCACAACAAATGTTTGAATTTAATGGTGAAGATGCTTTGGAAACCGTTCTAACTACATCCATTGATAATGGTGTAGAGTGTGGTATTGAGGTTAAAGAAGCCCTTGGTGATCTCAACTCACTACAAGGATGCCAGGAAACTCATAATATCTCTTTTATTTCTTTACCATGCAGTGATGAAAAACTTTTACCTTCTATTGTTGAATCTCCAAAGTTAGAATTGAAACCTCTTCCTAGTCACTTAAAGTACTTGTACTTGGGTGACAATGAAGAGTTACATGTGATTGTTTCTAATGAGCTTAGTGAATTACAGGAGAAAAAACTTCTAAGGGTGCTAAGGAATCACAAAACGGCCATATGATGGAAAATTGCCGATATCAAGGGTATAAGCCCTGCCGTTTGTATGCACAAAATACGTTTGGAGGACGATGCAAAGCCTACAAGGGAAGCGCAGCGTCGTTTGAACCCCCCAATGATGGAAGTTGTGAAAAAGGAGATACTCAAGCTTTTGGAAGTGGGTGTTATCCACCCCATATCCGATAGTAAGTGGGTGAGCCCGGTACAAGTTGTACCAAAGAAATCAAGTGTGACCGTGGTGGAGAATGATGAGAATGAACTTGTCCCAACTCGTGTGCAAACCGGTTGGAGGGTTTGTATTGATTATAGGAAATTGAATGCCACTACTAGAAAAGATCACTTTCCATTACCTTTTATTGATCAAATGCTTGAACGTCTAGCTGGACACTCTTATTATTGCTTTCTTGATGGCTATTCAGGTTATAATCATATTGTGATAGCGCCGGAGGATCAAGAGAAAACCACTTTCACTTGTCCTTTTGGTACTTTTGCTTATCGAAGGATGCCTTTTGGCTTGTGCAATGCTCCAGCTACTTTTCAAAGGTGTATGGTAAGTATATTTTCAGAATATGTTGAAAACATAATCGAAGTGTTCATGGACGACTTTAGTGTCTTTGGTGATTCATTTGACCTTTGTTTGAACAATTTGTCACTAATCCTTGAACGATGTGTTGAAACAAATCTTGTGCTTAATTGGGAGAAGTGCCATTTCATGGTAACTCATGGCATAGTTTTAGGCCATATAGTATCTTCTAAAGGCTTGGAAGTTGATAAATCTAAGATAGACCTTATTCGTGCTCTAACCCCTCCCACTACGGTGAGGGAGATACGCTCTTTTATTGGTCATGCATGTTTTTATCGTAGATTCATCAAGGATTTTTCCAAGATAGCATCACCACTTTGTACCTTATTGCAAAAAGATGTGGTTTTTAACTTTGATGAGAAGTGTGTGGCGGCATTAAATCATTTGAAAGAACTTTTGATTTCAGCCCCTATCATTAAACCACCGGATTGGATCAAGCCTTTTGAGCTCATGTGTGATGCAAGTGATTATGCGGTTGGTGCGGTGCTTGGGCAGCGTGTGGGGAAGATACCTCATGCTATTTATTATGCTTCTAGAACGTTAAATGAGGCCCAACAAAACTACACTACCACTGAAAAAGAGTTATTAGCTATTGTTTTTGCTTTGGAAAAGTTCCGCTCTTATCTAATTGGTACAAAAGTTGTTGTCTTTTTAGATCATGCAGCACTTAGGTACTTGCTTACAAAGAAAGAGGCGAAACCGAGGCTCATACGGTGGATTTTACTCTTGAAAGAGTTTGATATAGAAATCAAGGAAAAGAATGGAATTGAGAACACCGTTGAGGATCATTTGAGTCGTCTTGCTGTGGACAAGGAAGCTATCCCATTGCGTGAAAGTTTCCAGGATGAGCAACTATTCTCAATTGCATTTGGAGAACCATGGTATGCGGATATTGTGAACTACTTGGAAACTAAACAAATCCCAAAGAACTTGTCTCGTGCTGAGAGGGACAAACTTAAGAGGTTAGGAAACCAATATATATGGGATGATCCATACCTATGGAAACATGGCAACGACCAAGTAATACGAAGGTGCGTTCCCGACTCGAAATTTAACTCTATCTTGTCTTTTTGTCACTCCTATGCTTGCGGAGGACATTTTGGGAGTAAAAGAACAGCTCACAAGGTACTTGAAAGCGGTTTTTATTGGCCAACTTTGTTTAAGGATGCACATATATTTTGCACAACTTGTGATAGGTGCCAAAGGACAGGCAATCTAGGTGCCCGAAATCAAATGCCACAAACTTTTATTCAATTTATTGAAGTTTTTGATATATGGGGTATAGATTTTATGGGTCCTTTTGTCAACTCTTATGGGAATTTTTATATCTTACTTGTTGTTGATTATGTCTCGAAATGGGTGGAAGCTAAAGCCACCCCAACTAATGATTCTAAAGTGGTTTCAGATTTTGTGCAAGCTAACATTTTTGCAAGGTTTGGATTTCCAAGAGCCATAATTAGCGATGGGGGTTCTCACTTTAAAAACAAGTTCTTACAAGGATTGTTGAAGAAATATAATGTGTCGCACAAGATTGCAACACCTTATCATCCCCAAACCAATGGACAAGCCGAGGTGTCGAACCGAGAGGTGAAATCCATACTAGAGAAGACGGTGAATCCAACAAGGAAAGATTGGAGAATGCGACTTAATGATGCTTTGTGGGCTTATAGAACCGCATACTAAACACCTATTGGGATGTCTCCCTTTAGGCTTGTGTACGGTAAACCTTGTCACCTACCCGTTGAGATTGAACATAAAGCATTTTGGGCGATTAATCAATGCAATTTGGAGTTAGATGGTGCTGGAAAACAAAGGAAGCTACAACTCCAAGAGCTAGAAGAGTTACGCAATGATGCATTTGAAAGCTCGCGCATTTACAAGGAGAAAACTAAGGCATTTCATGATTCTATGATTTCTAGAAAACAATTTTGTGTTGGGCAGAAAGTTCTTTTGTTTAATTCTCGTTTGCAATTATTTCCGGGTAAATTGAGGTCACGTTGGATCGGACCTTTTATTGTTATTAATGTGTTTTCTCATGGTGCAGTATAAATTCGTAGAATATCTACTGGAAAGGAGTTTAAAGTGAATGGACACCGGTTGAAACCATATTATGAGAATTTTACTTCCGAAGTTGTGGAAGGTGTGAACTTTGTGGATGCATTCTCGCTGGAGGAGTCTTAGTGAACAAGGAGTACGTCGGGCTGACGACTTTAAACCAAGCGCTTAGTGGGAGGCAACCCACCGGTTTTGTATCTTTACCCTTATCTTTTTATTTTTATGCATTTGCTTTTATTTTTATTTTCTTTGTTTTTGCATATCATTTGCGGAATTTCCCACCTTGAACTTTCTTTGGATGATTCAATTTTACATTGAGGACAATGTAAAGTTTAAGTGTGGGGGAGCATTTATATGTTTGTATAGTTTGTTTTAGTGTGTTTTAAAAAAAAAATCAGAAAAATAGAAAACCAAGAAAAAGATTCGTGCTTTTTGAACTCCGAAATCTAGAAACTTGTGCTTTTAGGATGACACCATTAGTGGATGGAACCATTTTGATTGCAGGAGTTGAGGAACCGATTAACTAAAAGGGACGAACATAGCTCATAATCATAAATACCATGATAGTTGTTACCATATCTCGGAATATCACCATATCGCATTCTATTTTTATTTTTCCATATTTATCTATTGTTATCTAAGTGCTTTGGTGGGTCACTAAACATCGACGTGTTATTACTGCTAGGATAAAATAGAGTGATTGAGTTACTAGAAAAATAAAAAAAAGAAAAAGAAAAACAAGAAAGAAAAGAAAAAAAAGAGACCGACCAATTAGACCAAAATGGAATAAAATGACACTTGGGAATAGCAGTATGTGTGAAACGTAGTCCCTGTCTCCGTCGCCTAAACAAGCGTGGAATGCAGGATCCAAGGCAACTATCATGTACTTGCTGACAAGAATCATGCGCTTGGGTCCAGTTTGATCCAATCATGTTGTCTAAAAAATTAATTAAAAAAAAAAACAAAAAAAAGAGGAAAAAAGTAAAAAAAAAAAGAGAAAAAGAAAAGAAAAAGAAAAACAAGTATTATATTGGTTGAATAAAGTCACTTCTGGTTCCCTTGTATATGCTAGTGAGTTGATGTAGAATTCAACCAAGTAGCTCAATCCAATAGGAATAGGTTCATCTTGGCAGTGACCTTCAGACAGATATGGGAAACATCGAACACTTGTGAACATTCTCCAACATCTATATCTATATCCATCTTCTTAATCTTTTCATTGTGATTGTGGTTTGTTAGTTTCCGAGTATTGTGGCTTGTTCAACTATCTAATTAAAGCTTTACTAATATATGAATTGAATTTGTGCAAGGTCCCTCCTCCTGTAGTCATTTTGGATTCGTTCATTGATTTGTCACAAATAGACGGAGTTTGAAATATAGGTTTTGTAGGCAGACCTCTTGTAAACCTTCACGAGACTATAACTCGTCCACTAGGGACACCTAGGGGTTTAAAGGCTTGTTATTTATGCTAAAATTAACCGTAGCCTCGACGAGACGGAGTTGTATGTATTTGTTTTAGTTTTGTTTTGTTTGATTTTCTCGAGGACTAGCAGAGTCTAAGTGTGGGGGAATTTGATAGGTGTCTAAAACACCTAATTTTATATCTAGTATTTATGCTTTCTTTGCTATTTTTCTTGTAAATTATGTATCTTATGTTTTGTTTTTGAGTATTTAGGTACTTTGGAGTCATTCGGTTCAAAAGAGGAGGAAACATGGCAAAAGCGTTGGAGGCGATTATTTCTCATTTTTGCTTTTATTTCTTCATCCTTGTCTGAAAAGTTTGTCGGCTTTAGTGATGCGAATTATGTCTGAAAAGCACGAAAACTTTAGTGATGATTCTCATTGAAGAGTATAAGTGAATTTGATAAATAAGGGACGGTTGCAGCTGGTGGAAAAGCATTTGGAACAAAAAGGGCAGAAAAGTTATTTCACTAGCAAACACTATTTGGAGCCCAGTCACGGTTAAGGGGATACTGTTGTGGCTACCCCTTATCGAAGCGACCGGCTGGCAATAACCGTCCCAGCTTATAGCCCTAGAATTCAGAGCTTTGTTTATTTCTCAATCATTAGTTCATTGAGAAGAACAATGGCTGCATAATAACAGCTGCTCCTAAACTGAGATCCGAGAGTTGTTGGGATTTGTTTGCCTCTGTCGAATGGTCTGTGGTTGATGGTTGCTTCTGGAATTCGATTACAGGGGATGAAGGATAATGAAGAATTCTGGGTATTTACCAGAAATGGAAGTTAGGGTTTGCTCATATGAATATGGATGAAGAAATTGAAGGGGGTTTGAGATAATTCTGGTGTTTGAGTCATTGGGTGTTTGTGGGGGTCAATGTTCCTTAGAATGGCACTAGTTGAGTTGTAGATTCATCTCAGATTGAGATGAAGATGCAGCAATGTAGGTGGTTTTGACACTGTGTAGTGTGGCAGGAGGACTCAGTGGAAATGGTTGGGTTGCTGCTGTGGTAGGTGGTGATGAATGAAGGGTAGCTGGGTACTGGTGGAGGTGTTGAAGGTTCAGTTGGATGGCTTTGAATGTGAAACTGAATGGTGATCAAATGGGAAGTATTGAATCTGTGGTGCAATTGCAGGTATGGATTGTAGGAGGACTGATTGGTGACTGCAAGCAAGGTGTGCTTGAGGTGGTTATTGAAGTGAATGGGTGTGTATGGAACTATCTAGAATAGGGCATGTACAAGAGAGTAGCTCAGGGAGATGGAATTAGAAGTTGGGTTGTGTTGGAAATCATCATTTGACAGAAAAATCAAGGATTCTGGTGGAGTTATCAGCTGCTTTTGAGTTTGGTATTGAACCTGAATTGCAAGTGGTGATTAGGAAGATGCAGGTGTTAATAAATCTGTCAGGAAGCTGGTGCATGTGGTGTTGCCGTCATTGAGGTTACAGGGACTGTGGTGATGCCATAGGAAGTAGGCAGAGTTGCAACTATAGGCTAAGCATGTGCAAGAGTTACAGGTGCTATATTTGTTGGTGCCACAACTGATGGTTATGTCTAGACAGTGTTGATTGTGTTGGTTAGCAGTGGTGCTGTGTGCAATTTTCTTGGTTTTGGGACTTGAGCAATTTGGTGGTTGATGCTATTGGGTACTGAGAATCATGGGAGCTGTAAAGGATTAACTCAGGTGGTAGTGTTGGTTGGATCTGGAAAGAAATGGAAGCTACGGTGCTGTGAAGAGCAATTTCAAGGAAGTGCAAATGATGGAGGAGATGTTGGTTGAATTACTGTGCAAGAAATTGGAACTGAAATTGCAGCATGGTGTATGCCGTCGACAAGGGAATAAGGAGGACGAACAAATGGCAGTGGCTAGTGGTCACAAATGAAGCTGGAATGGCAGCTGTAGGTGGTGCTTGACAAGTTTGAGCAGTGAATGTATGGAGCTTAAGGAGGTTGCAGGTGCAAAAGAATGGAACTGAAGCATTGGTGGTGCAATTTTCTTGGAGAGGAGTTTGTGTGGAATTGAATGAGTTGCAATTAAGTGAAGCAGTGAAGCTGATATTGCCAGGGACTTAATGAGTTGATATGGAGCTAAGGAATGTGGCTGGAAACTCAGTAGAGAATGAAAGAATTGGTGATGCAAGATTGCATAAATAGTGCGGAAACGGAGTGAAAATGGCACGCCGGTGAGCATAGTTCCGATAGTCGGATTTCAGAGGTTAAAGTGTCGATCATAATATTTCAGTGAATCGCGAGGGGGGTATGAGTCGGATCCAAGAATTGATGGCTGGAAGTATGAGCTAAGCGTCACGCTTTTGGGTACATTTTCGCAAGAATAAAAATTGGATTTAGAAAGGTTTTTCAAATGTTTGAAATACAGGAAAGCAAAGTTGAGCTACTGGAAGTGCAGAATTACTTGGTGATAGTTTCAGATGGCAAAAGTGATCGGAGAAAGTTTTCCGGCGACGGTGACCGGATTCCGGCGATGACGTCAGCATTCTGACGACCAGTTTTGGACCCAAATTTTCCAGAGACATATTTCTCACACATGGGATTGGTGGACTGGTAGATGGACGTGGACTTGAAGATTTTGAAGACTTTGACCTATTTTTGGAAAGCAAAAGGGCTATAAAAAGAGAGTTTCTACAACAAACAAACGACGTGTATTATTCTATTCTTGGAGCTTTTGCAGAGAAAAACTTCTAGGGTTTGCTTTCTTTTATGTTTCATCCTATTTCCTTGAATATTTTGATGATGAACTCCATGAATATGAGTAGCTAAATACAACTATTGGTTATGGGATAAAAGTTGATTTCTTCAAGCATGATTATTTGATTCTATGAATTAGTTTTGTCTCAATTTTATCGTTTATGATTCATCGTTAATATTATCATATGATTTGAATGCTAGTTTGGTTGAGTCCGGAATCAATTGGATTTGTTTTCATCTCTAAAGCTATATTAGGGTTTTCAATACGTAAAAGTTGTTATCTCTGATTTTTAGTAGCATCTTGTGGTTAATACTTGTAGTGATACATCTTTTTAATCGCATATGAATCATAACCCTTGTTAAAATGAATTAGTGCTTTTACACGTTTGTTTGCATCGATTAGTCTTATTTCATAGAACTTATTTCTCTTAGGGAGTTAAATCTAATTGTGCTTTTACACTTTAGGTTGCTTTTTAAGAAGATTTCACAATAACATCTTTTAATGTTGTTTGTGATAAAATCAGGAAATAAACGGGATACTCTTGCGATCAAGATATCCTAGGACTTTTGATAATTGAGAGATTAAATACCAATTCTAATCATAGATGAAAAATACATGTTTGTGAATGATATTATCCCTTAACCAATATCTTCTCCTTATTGATTATTCGAACTATTTACTTTTCTTTATTTAACTTTATTACTTAGATAGAAACAAAAACACAACTTGGGTTATTTGGTTACTTAAGAATCTGAAAATTGCATAACAACAATCGCCTCTATGTAGATACGAACTCTTTCTTATCGAATACTATATTCATATTAGTTAAGTGAGGAAGTGAAATTATTTTTGACGCATACGACAAGCGATCAACTGTGCACTTGCAGTATACACAATATTAGGTATCTTTCCGAGCCTACCAGCTAGCATGGCTAGGGCCAAGGCAAGGTTCGTTTGGCTTGGCATGGTGGGGCCAAGGGTTTGGCATGACGATGGAACATGGTGCGGCTATCATGGCTAGGATTTTGGCGTTGGGCCACAGGTTAGATGGTGGTTTTGCACAACTAAGATCTGCATCTTAGGTGGAAGGGTGGCCGTTGATTGTCGCATCCCTTTGTTTTGGCATCCAACGTTGTTCATGGCATGTTGGTACGGCTAGCATGGTTGGCATGCCTTAGCGTGGAGATGTTTTTGGCATGGTTTTCCATTGGCACAGTGGTGCGGCTAGCGTGGTTGTCATGCCTTTGGCGCGGCAGGTGTGGCTAGCATGGTTTTCCATTGGCACAGTAGTGCGACTGGCATGGTTGGCAAGCCTTTGGCATGGTAGGTGTGGCTAGCACGACTTTCCATTGGCACAGTAGTGCGGCTGGCATGGTTGGCATGACTTTGGCGCGGTAGGTGTGGTTGGCACGGCTTGCCATTGGCACAGTGGTGCGGCTGACATGGTTTCCATGCCTTTGGCGCGGTAGGTGTGGATGGCAAGGCTTGCCATTGACACAGTGGTGCGGCTGGCATGGTTGACATTCCTTTGGCGCGGTAGGTTTGGCTAGCACGGCTTGCCATTGGCACAGTGGTGTGAGAATTAGGGTTTGGATTATCGAAACCATAATTAGTATTTAAAAACAAAATACCCTGGAAATTTTCTCGCAGACACATTAAAAGGGTTCAATAAATGTGCCTAGTAGAGACATTATTACTTAAATTCTGTGACGTCACTGTCTGGCTAGAGTTTTACGATTCTAACCCTAATCTAAAAACCACCATCATCAGTACTTTAAAAGGATTTTTTCTTTGTAAGATCCATGAATAACATAAATAATTGATACAATTGAATAATCATCCTAGTTGTTGATGTACCATGGATAATAACGAGCAATGATGATATATGAACTAACAATAAACTTATTATACCGAGATCAAATATTATACGGCACATTCGAAGTGCATCTTTTGGATGGAAAAAGTGGAGTGAAATGGTGTTCACATGTAATTGCAAGATCAAAAATGCACCAGTATCGATTGAGATATTTATAGATTATTTATTAAAAATCGACGGATTGAGTTTGTAGTATAAACAAGAGTTAAAACTTAAAAGTGTATGATTACTCTGGGATGGAAACAATAATACTTTATAAGAGTAGTTATCGATGTTTTTACTCAGTGATAATTTGATGGTCTCCAAACTCATCTAGGTTGAGTCACTCATGCAAGAGGTATAGAATGTGAAATCTACAATAATGCTCGAAAGATTTACTAGCAGATAAGTGCTTTAAACTAAAATTAAAATAAAATTGGAGGATAACCTAACAGAGAATGTACCAAAAATATATCTTCCAATTAGAGACCATCAAGATATTATCTGGCTATAAGAGTTTCTTCCTGCAACACATATATCAACTCGATCATGACAAAAGGATAGAAGCTTATTTAGGGGTAAAGAATTAGTGAAATGCTAAATTCTTAGGTATGATTCTATCATGTTTGTATAACAATTGATGTTTATTTAATAATTAGAAAATGCAACATGATTAGCCGCAATCACCATCCAAACTGGATAATAGGTTGTGCCATGTCATGATCTATTAATTACGTTGATTCTGCTAACAAGATAGCCATAGTGATCAAGAAGGATAACTATATACAATATATTTATTTATATTTACAATTTTAGTCATACCATTTTTCATAATCAGCCTATAAACATACTTTTCCGATGCATAATAATAGAACCTAAAAATATCGCGTAGTTGTAGAAGGAAGTGTAAAATGGAGATCCGAATAAATAGTTTCAGTATACATATTTTATTTATATTTTATATTTATTTGGATTCTTTCATTTATTAATTCAATTAGAATATTTTATATGCAAATGTGATGGATATATTGGTTCAGACACATCAGAACTTAAATTCATATGCCAAATCTTATAGACAACAACAAGAGAGAGATTTAGATACAAAATGAAAACGATAGGAATTCCACAATTACAGTCTAAGAAGATATTCCAAGACAAATTATATGTATAATTTTGAAAGGTGAAAAAAGTACATTCGCTCTAACCTTAATAATGATAGAGGAATTCAATGATAACCCATGACATAACTTTTTTAAAATTATATATCGGCTATTTGTTCAATTTATTTTGTTAATTGGTTGTTTTTTGAATGTACTAGGATGGATAATTTATCTTCTACAAAGGAAATAAAAACACATGCTTAACAAAAAGGAAGAATTATGTTGTAAATTTTTTGTGTGTATATATCTATCTATATTATCTAATAATAAATAAAACCATCAATAATTAATAACAATGGTAATCCAACAAATTATTAAAAGAAAATGATGTACTTGCAGATTTATATGCAGGGAGATCAAATTCATGCTATTGTGATGCCACCACATCTCCAATACCATGGAAAAATGATACGAGAGTAGAATAATAAGATCTAATTATCGAAATTTTAAATAAATATACATGACCTTATAAACCAGTGAGAAGAGATAATGTGATTGTACTGAACACCATTCACTCGTCCAAAAAACCCTCAAGTTGAGAACAAAAATATTACGAGATAAAGGTTCATCTTCTCACAAATATAGGATCTCATAACAAGAACTAGAGACATAAAAGACCCAACGGGTAACTACAACATAATTGTATCTAAATAAACATTGGAAATACCTATATAACAATCATATTATTTATATTTCATAATATTTTCAAGGGAATTTGGAGGGAGAGCTAAGGGGGTAGAGGAGTTGTGTTTGGTAATTAGACAAAGCATTGTGTTATGGCTTTCAGAGACAACAACTTTTGAAGGTTGTTCGGTAATCTCAATTTTGTCTAACTGGAAAACAGTCTTGCATATGTGATGTTTGTGTGAGACTTTTTCCAGGGATGTAATCTGTGTACATTTTTCATTTTAATACAACCTTCATCATTAAAAAAAAATATATTCAAGGGAAACGTCAAGTTAAAAATCATGTATCGGATATTGGAGACTACGTGACGCTTGACACTAACCAGAAGTTGAACCAGGACCATAATCCCCCGGTGATACCTAGTTTTAGATTTATAAAATCTAACAATTGAATTTTAATATTTCGTAATAATTAGAGATTCTTTAGTATTGTTTAGTGTTGTGATTTTTGTTGTTGTTGTCATTAAAAGAAGAGAGTAAATGTGAAGGTAACATAAATTTTCTTTATCATACGCAGTTGCATGATGAGAATGATGATTGCGAAACACAAGACATTTAGTAAATAGTTGTGGCTTGGTTTGCGGTGTTTCACTGTCTGGTACAGCGGATAACACATCCCCTTTAGTCCACACTATGGGTGAGAAGTATGGGATTGATTTCCACCAGGGAAAGTTGCATCTCCTATATACTCCGATTTCCGAATGAGATGTAGTCTTGTTGTTGTGATGACGGTTAAATCGCACAACAAGGCTGGTGTAGCTGGCTTGGCTTTGTTTTGGGGAATGAGCCCAATTCTGCCGAATAAGAAAAAAGTTCCCGAGAAAAAGAACAAAAAAAGAAACACAAATTAATCAAAATAAATAGAGTTTTGTTATTTTGTGCATTCATGCACAAGATAACACCCAATCATTGCATCGGGAAGGTGCAAAAAAAAATTAAAAAAAATAAGAGAGATATGTTATTTTGCATTGGAGGTTGCAAAACATCACTCTCAGTAAATGCACATTTGGTAAATCAATGTTAATTTGCATTATCCAATGCTAGTTTACACCATCTTTTTTATTTTTTTATATGTTTTTGCACCTTCCCGATGTAATGATTGGATATTATCTTGTGCATGGATACACAAAATAACAAAACCCAAATAAATTTATCAAGTTCTTCTTTATTACTATCAGCTACGCAAACATGACAGTCAGGTAGATGAAACAAAAGAATATTTACTATGTAGTTTTACAAGGAGGAAGTGGGGAGTCACATAAGCCAGAGTTGCCTTCGAAAAACGAAGCAGGAAATGCTTTCTTATGAGGAGGAATTTTCCCTGTTAACTTGTTGTGGGACACTATAAATTCTACGAGGTCCGGCAAGTTTATTACCCCCGAAGGAATTTGACCGGACAAACCATTTCTAGAGACAACGAAATTTTGAAGATTCTTTAAATTGCTGAAATTTGAGGGGATTTTACCCGTAAGACGGTTGTTTGTTGCCAGTAAACCAAGAAGATTTGTAAGATTAGCAAGACTTTTAGGTAAATCTCCAGATAACATGTTGTTGTCAAGTATCAAAATCTGGAGCCCAGTATTACCGATCAGCGCCGGTATACTTCCCGTAAGTTTGTTATTTGATAAATAAATACTATTCAGAAATTTTAGCTTGGAAATTGAACTTGGAATGTATCCAGAAATCTGGTTGTTTGATAAGATTAAATAAACCAAGTACTTAAGATAACCGATTGTACTTGGTATACTACCTGAGAAGTTATTGTTATGAAGTTCAAGACTCTTCAATGAAACTAGCTTATCAATTGATGATGGAATTCCACCAGATAACTGATTTTCGGATAAATTAATTTCCGTAAGAGAAGACATATGCTGGAAAATATTGCTGGGAACCGTACCAGATAGAAGGTTATCATTGAGGTAAAGTTTATTGAGTTTGCGAAGATTTTGAAATGATGCGGGAATTGAACCCTTTAGTTGATTGCCATTAAGGTTTAGAGTAGCAAGGTGTGACAACTTCCCAAGCTCTGGAGGGATCGTTCCTGTTAACCTCTTGAGGTTATTAAGGTCTAACAACCGGAGAAATTTGAGTTTACCCAATGAAGGAGAAATAGTTCCAACCATGAACGCAAAATCGTCCAGAATTGGAGAAAATATGCCAGAGCGTGAAAGAGTTACTACACGGCCGTTGGATTCACAAGCGACACCTTCCCATTTGATACAACAATCAGTGGATTTATTCCATGTTTTGAACAGTTCAGCAGGATCCAAGGTGAACTTACTTTTGAAATCAAGTAGAGCTATTCGATCAGTTCTGTGGCATGCTTCTGTTGTTGTTGTACGCAAAGAAGAAAAGGTTAAAAAACAGATTAAGACAAGAAATGAACTGGTTTTCGTGTTGGCTATGAATGCCATTAGAAAGAGACTGATGGTTATGAAAATAACTAAGGTATAAATGATTGATAACAAAATCTAAGTACAAGTCTGACTTATATAGACCAACAACCTTTGACCTTTGGGGTGGTTTATAGTGGTACGGTGGGTACGCTCCGTAATAACGTGTCTTCGAGCAACACTCAATCCATGCAAATGTTTGACCAAGACAGGGTGGAGACACTTGATACGACTTTGATTCTTTGACATCCGATTACATGAGGATGAGAACAAGGTATGAAACCAAAAAAGAAAGGTTTTATTCTGTTCGCGAACTCGTCATTATGGGCCCTTATTAATTTTCTTTCTATCAAGATGATCATGCATGGATCTTCTGGATATTTGACAGTTGATTATTTTATGTGTCAGTTTCCAAGTTGCGCCTATTTATATTTTAGTTGGATCTGGATATCACACTAGTATTGATATGTAAGTTGGTCAATCTCTCTTAAATTTGATAACTGATAACTAAAGATTAAACTAAAAACACAAATATTGGTTTCTTCCCTGATGGTGGAAGAGGAAAACTTCAAGTCTATTTATATTGTACCAATACATGAATACAAGGAAGAATTTACATAAAGATAGAAACAAAAATATTCACAATGAATACATATAATCCTAGTTTACGTAATTAATCGGTTTAGTATCTTCTTAGGTGTCTTCTTTCCATTCCATGAGATAATCTTTGGATACTGTAAATCTTTAGCCTTTCTCATGATAGCATGTAGTCTTGAAGTGAAGATATACGGAAGTAATTCTCAATAACTCGGTATCTTTGTTAATCTTTTAGTCTTTAGGTACAATGAAAACTCTTTACAGGCTGGAAATGAAAATTACACGTATGTAATTTTCAATACCCTCCTCAAGTTGGAGCGTAGGAAGAGATAGAGACCACGCCCAACTTGCTAACGATTCTTTGATAAGCTTCAGCTCCCGGTGGTTTAGTAAAAATGTCAGCAAGTTGTTGATGGGAAGGAAGAAAAGACGGGAGAAGCAAACCAGACTTGATTTTTTCACGAACAAAATGACAGTCGATTTCAATGTGTTTCGTGCGCTCGTGAAAAATTGGATTATTTGCAATGTGCAATGCAGCTTGATTATCACAGTAGACAGTCATGGGTTGAGAGTGAGGTATCCCAAGGCCACGGAGTAGAAACTTGAGCCATTGAAGTTCCGAGGCTAGGGAAGAGAGTGCTCGATATTTAGCCTTAGCAGACGATCTTGAAACAGTATGTTGTTTCTTACTTTTCCAGGAGAGTGGACTAGAACCCAACATGGTAAAATATCCAGTAGTAGATCTACGTGTTATTGGGCAACCATCCCAGTCAGAGTCAATGAAGCCACTAATATGAAGTGAACTAGAAGAGGATAAAAGCAGACAGTGATTGATAGTATCTTTTAGGTAACGTAGAACTCGTGTAGCAGCATCCATGAGAGATGTATGTGTATTTTTCATAAATTAACTTAAGTAGTTGACAGAGTAGGTGATATCCGACCGTGTTACAGTTAAATATAGTAAACGAAGATAAACATATGGGTCAGGAGTGGAGTGTCGTCTGTAGGAATGAGTTTTAGATTTTGTTCCATTGGAAAGTTACAAACTTTGCCTCCAAGCAGACCAGCATCATTGAGAATATCTACGATAAATTTATGTTGGCCAAGAAATAGACTACGTGGAGAGTGAGACACTTCAATACCGGGGAAAATATTGCAATCGTCCAAGATCCTTGATGGAAAAATGACGTGCGAGTAATAATTTTAACTGAGCAATTGCCTGATCATCGTTTCCAGTGATGATTATGTCATCCACATAGACTAGAAGATAAACAATGGTTGAATTTCGATGAAAGGTAAACAGTGAGTAGTCTGCATAAGACTGTTGAAATCCTTCATGAAGCAAAGTATTTGAAAATTTATCAAACCATTGTCTAGAGGCTTGTTTTAGCCCATAAATAGATTTGCGTAAAATACATACTTTATTTGGATTTGCTTTAGCGAAACCTGGAGGTAGACGCATATAAATTTCTTCATGTAAATCGCATTGTAGGAAGGCATTGTTGACGTCGAGATGATGAATAGACCAACCTCGAATGGTAGCAACAGATAGCAAGGCTCTTACGGTGACTAATTTAGCAACTGGGGCAAATGTATCATGGTAATCCACCCCTTCGACCTGCGTATACCCTTTGGAAACTAAGACTGATATGTGGCGTTGTATAGATCCGTCGGAATTGCGTTTGATTTTATATACCCATTTACATCCAATGGGTTTCTTACCGGGAGGTAAATCCACGATGTCCCAATTTCCATTTTCTTGTTGTGTTGTAACTTCTTCAACCATAGATTTTCACCAGACGGGAATTTTCGCAGCCTCCGTATATGATCGTGGCTCTCTATCGGATAGAACTTCTGTGAGGAATGCCTTGTGAGTAGGATAAAATTATTGAAATGATAAATAAGAGGTCAATGGATATTGTACGGATTTTGGAGATTCATGTGTCAATAAAGTAGTAGTCTGACAAACGTAATCTTTTAAGTGACTTGAGTCGTCCCTCATTTTGGAGCATAGATGGACGGTCATCTACGATAGATGGTGATGGAGACATTAATTGGGAATGCGAAGTATCCGTGGATGATATGTCAACTATAGTAGGAGATGAATCAGTTGTAGTATCCATTGAAGGAGGAACATCAACTGTAATAGGATGATTATGTGGCAATATGTGTGTACCATCAGAAGATTCAGATAAATAGTGATCATCTTCATCAAATGAAGCATAGTCAGACAAGAGATTAATATTAACGGAATGAGAAAATGACGCCGATTGACTATCTTGAGATATGTCACTGTATGGAAATGTAGTTTCATGAAAATGAATATCACGAGAAACATAAATTTTCTTGGTAGCCAAATCATATAGTCTGTATCCTTTTTGTCCATGTGGATAAACCAAAAAAATTGCAGGATATGAACGATTATCAAATTTGTGAGATGGTTTGGTGTTGCGTCCAAAACAGAGACAACTAAATGTTTTTAAAATTGAATAGTCTGGTTGACCATCAAGGAGCATTTCGTGGGGGGATTTGTAGCCCAAAGTAGGAGTAGGCATCTTATTTATTAAATAAGTAGCATGCATTATGCATTCACCCCAAAATGATAAAGGTAAATTAGATTGTAAACGTAGTTCCCGCGCAACATCCAAACGATGCCTATGTTTACGCTCAACAATACCATTTTTTTGTGGGGTGTGGACACAACTTTTTTGATGGGTAATTCCATGTTGGAAATACCAAGCTTTCATTTTATTAGAAAGAAATTCAGTTCCATTATCGGAGCGAATCATTTGTAATTGAGGTAAATATATATCTCCAGATCCAGATCTTATAACGGAGACTTTCTTTTGAAATTGAGTAATAACATGAGAGTAAAAATACTTGAGAAATTTCGATGTTTTTGACTTGGTTTTCGTAAGAAAAATCCATGTACAACGTGTGTAACCATCGACTATAGTAAGAAAATAACGATCATTAGAAAGTGAAGCAATATTAAATGGCCCCCAAATATCGCAATGTATTATTTCAAATGGTTGTTTATTACAAGTAGTACTTAAAGCAAATGAGTTGCGAGTTTGTTTCGCATGTGGACATACCCCACAAGGTCGACTGCAACTTGAACTAATATAAATAAAATTTTGACATAAATACTTAAAGCGCGCTGAAGACAGATGTCCTAATCTCCAGTGCCATAGATCAAACGATGATTGAATAGTGACGGGGGTATCCGTAGATAATAGAGACCATTACGGTACTCACCCATACCAATCAGCTTCTTCCCGGATAGGGCCTGAAATTGACAGTAATTTGATGAGAAAAGTACTGTGATAGAAGACGACTTGGTGAGTTGACTCACAAATATTAAATTGAATTTGAATGAGGGTACATGATAGACCCTTTCTAATATTAAATCTTTGGAGAAAATAATACGTCCAATATGTAATATGGTTGCAAGAGAACCATCAGGAAGCTGGACATTGAAATTTTTAGGTGCTGGTTCGCATGTACTAAAGACAGCAAGATCAAAACATACATGATTCGTCGCACCAGTATCTATAATCTATGAGTGTGATGAAAAAACTAATGATTTGGATGATGTAGAAGTTATATTAAAAACTGATGAAGAAAAGTGTAAAGATTTACCTGCTATGTTGAGAATTGGCGCAGTGTCAGCAGGCTCGGAAAAGAGCATTTCCAGGAGCTTAGCATATTGATCAGCCGTGAGTGCCGGTGCCGGAACAGAGGACGATACTTCACCACTTGTAGGAGATGCAGCAATAAAGGTGGAGCCTTCTTTTTTATTTGGTGGATAACCATACAACTTGTAGCATGTTACACGAGTATGCCCGACATGGTTACAATGGTCACAGTGAGGCCTAGGTCTCTTGTTGGGACCACTATTATGATCTTGGAATCGCTGAACATTAAGTGTCACGGATTCAACAGTGGGTACAACAAGGGAAGCAATTTTTTGCTGCTTCTCCTCCTGATGTACCATAGCATAAATTTTTCCAGTAGATGGAAACAGATCCATTAAAAGAATTTGGCTACGTACCATTGAGAAGCGATCGTGTATACCCTACATAAATTCAATAGCACGATCCTGATGAAACCGTTCCATCATCTCCTTGTCGTGGACACAAATGCAAGGTTGGACGGTAGTTAGAGAGTTGATTTCGTCCCAGAGAGTCTTCAGCTTGGTAAAATAGGATGAGATATCCTGACCTTCTTGCTTGAGGAAAGAAATTGAATGATTTAACTGATAAATCTTTGGAGCGTTTGATTGGGAATAACGCTCATGGAGATCGGTCCAAATTTCTTTGGCAGTGTCACAGTAAAGGACACTTGAACGAATGTCAGGGACGATGGAGTTGAGCAACCAGATGATCACCATGTAATTTGAGCATTCCCACTTTTGCAGATCCTCTGAGTCTGGTGCAGGTTTATTTAGAGTCCCATCGATGAATCCAATTTTGTTTTTCGCCCTTAAGGCTAGGGAAATTCCACGGCTCCATATGCCGTAGTTATCAGCAGTTAACAATTGAGTTACTAGGATTGTTGTTGGATTGTCTGAGTGGTGTAATTCGAGTGGGTTGGTAAATGATATGGTCAAAGAACGACCATTTTATTTTGAGTTTTCATAGTTTGAGTTGTCAACGGAAGCATCTATTGGATCGGTAACCCTAGGAGATAGCATCTTAAATTTGATAATTGATAACTAAGATTGAACTAAAAACACAAATATTGGTTTCTTCCGTGATGGTGGAAGAGGAAAACTTCAAGTCTATTTATATTGTACCAATACATGAATACAAGGAAGAATTTACATAAAGATAGAAACAAAAATATTCACAATGAATACATATAATCCTAGTTTACGTAATTAATCGGTTTAGTATCTTCTTAGGTGTCTTCTTTCAATTCCATGAGATAATCTTTGGATACTGTAAATCTTTAGCCTTTCTCATGACAGCCTGTAGTCTTGAAGTGAAGATATACGGAAGTAATTCCCAATAAATCGGTATCTTTGTTAATCTTTTAGTCTTTAGGTACAATGAAAACTCTTTACAGGCTGGAAATGAAAATTACACGTATGTAATTTTCAATACCCTCCTCAAGTTGGAGCGGGGGAAGAGATATAGACCACGCCCAACTTGATAACGATTCTTTGATAAGCTTCAGCTCCCGGTGGTTTAGTAAAATGTCAGCAAGTTGTTGATGGGAAGGAAGAAAAGACTGGAGAAGCAAACCAGACTTGATTTTTTCACGAACAAAATGACAATCGATTTCAATGTGTTTTGTGCGCTCGTGAAAAATTGGATTATTTGCAATGTGCAATGCAGCTTGATTATCACAGTAGACAGTCATGGGTTGAGAGTGAGGTATCCCAAGGCCACGGAGTAGAAACTTGAGCCATTGAAGTTCCGAGGCTAGGGAAGCAAGTTCTCGATAGTTTCAACCTTAGCAGACGATCTTGAAATAGTATGTTGTTGTCATGTACCCCTGAATTTGGGCTTCATTAGTGGGCTTCTGAAACTTTTGTTAATTCTTACACTTATGTTGGGCTTGTGTTTTGGTTAGCATAGGTTATGTTAATTCATAGAGTTTTGTGTGAGTTAGATGTAATCCTGACTGTTGAATTTGTCAACCAGGAGAGGGCAGTTAAATAACCTATCATTGTGTAAGAATGAGGCATGAATGAAAATCTTATTTTCCTTGGAAAATAATTAGGCTCTGATTTCAGAGAAAAGGTAGCTTGCTACCAAGTAATTCATCAAACCTTGTACTAAATCAGTACAATTGGTATCATATTTCCTTTCTGGGACCTCAATCATGACAGGAGGTGAGAAACACACTATTAACAGTGTTCATACACTTGCTCAACAAAATTCCATCGCAATCCAAGATATCCGTGATCAATTGGCTGCTTCTGAAGCTAGATCGAACGCCAATTTCGACCGTATCTTCGCCTCTTTGCAGTGTCTATTACCTCCGGAAACGCAAGCTGGCGACACGATCGACCCTGGTTCTCACCAAGGTTCTTCAAAAGGGTATCATGGAGATCGTGAGTTGATTCACAATTCACATCCTAGTAAGTTTTCTAGAACTCCCAAGGTTGATTTTCCACGATTTGATGGAACTAATCCAAGGGGTTGGGCTCAAAAATGTGAACGTTACTTTGCTTTCCATAATTTTCCTGAATCCGAAAGAGTTGATATGGCTGCAATTCATTTTGATTCGAAAGTAAATCCATGGTTTTTAAATTATCAACAGGGTAAGCTTAAAATGTCTTGGGATACCTTTGTTCAGGATTTGTGTATTCGATTTGAAGACGTTGCACATGACAACTATGTTGTTAGTTTTAACAAGTTATCTCAGATTACTACAGTTGAGGATTATTTTGATAGATTTGAACACTTTAAAGCTTTTATGGTAGCTAACAATCCAACACTGCCTGAATCTTTTTATACTCTGAGTTTCATTAGTGGGTTGAAGGATGAAATTCGTACTACAGTTCAAATGTTTAAGCCTGAAGACACTACTCGTGCTTTTTATTTGGCTAGAATGCAACAAGCTTCTCTGGTTAACACTCCTAAACCTCTCAAGTACTCTTCGAGACCATTCGTGCCTTCACCTATTGTTGTTCCTCAGAATTCTTCCACATCCAAACCATTTTATTCTCCTTCTCATACACTGAGTAAACCTTATTCTTCCACCCCTTTCATTACTCACCCCCCCCCCATACGCCTACTAAATCTGACCCCCCACTTCCACCTAATAAAAAGCTCACCCCGCAACAAATGAAAATTCGCAGAGATAAAGGACTCTGCTATAACTGCGATGAGTTCTATAGGCCTGGCCACTTTTGCAAAACTCAACAGTTATTTATGCTTGTTGCTAATGAGGAGGAACTCGGTGATCAAAGTGACTTATCATCCCCTGAGGAGCACCTGGAAGATTCTCCTTCTAGTTCAGATATAGCAATGGAGATTTCTTTACATGCCTTGACAGGCACTACTTTTCATGACACCATTCGCATTGCTGGCCTTCTCAATAATTAGCATATTATGGTTCTGATTGACACAGGCAGTACACATAGTTTTATCGATTCTACATTAATAGACAGGATTGGTCTCCACGTCTCACCTACTGGACATATGCTAGTCACGGTTGCCAATGGGGATAGCACCATCAGTAAAGGTATCTGTCGAGGACTTCAGTGGGAAATGCAGGGCTACCACTTCACTGCTGACTTACGCGCTCTTCCCCTCGGTGGTTGCGACATGGTGCTTGGCGCAGATTGGTTGCGACAGTTAGGTGATGTAACTTTCAACTTTGCCCAACTTAAACTTTCTTTTATGCATCTGGGGTGCCCAATTACACTATCTGGGAGTACTTCTAAACCATCTCTTAGTCTTATCAGTGCCCCTACACTTAAGAAATTTTTCAAAAGCAAGGCTCCTGCCTTAATTGGCCAATTTTTTCATGTTCATGCTACTCCCATACAACAACTTCCTAGTGAAGTTTCCACCTTACTCGACTCATTTGCTGATGTTTTTTCGAAACCCACCAAACTACCACCTTCTCGTCCACTTGACCATAAGATTCCACTTAAACCTGGTTCCACACCTACCTCCCAAAGGCCCTATAAGTGTTCCTTTATACATAAAGCTGTAGTGGAACAGCTTGTACAATAGATGCTAACTGCAGGGTTAATTCAAAGGAGTCATGGCCCTTTTGCTGCCCCAATTATTTTGATTAAAAAGAAGGATGGAACATGGCGTTTCTGCGTGGATTATCGCAAACTAAATGACATGACGGTGAAGGACAAATTTCCTATTCCTTTAATCGAAGAATTATTGGATGAACTGAATGGTGCAATTATCTTTACAAAGATTGATCTACTGTCAGGTTATCATCAGATTTTGATTTCTCCAGCGGACATTCATAAGATAGAGTTCCGCACCCATCAAGGCCACTATGAGTTTCGCGTCATGCCGTTCGGCCTTACGAATGCACCTGCAACATTTCAGGCATTGATGAATGAGGTTTTTCAACCATTCCTTCGCAAGTTTGTACTCGTATTGTTTGACGACATTCTGGTCTACAGTACTTCTCTTGCAGATCATCTGAAACACCTTCATGTGGTTTTTTCTTTGCTTCGCCAACATTCACTGTATGCTAAATTCTCCAAGTGCAATTTTGCTCAGCCTCAACTTGAGTACTTGGGACACCTGATCTCAGGCAAGGGTGTAGCTGCAGACCCTGACAAAGTTGCTGCTATGGTACGTTGGCCTCAACCACAAACCTTGAAGCAGTTACATGGCTTTTTAGGCTTGACGGGTTATTATCGTAAGTTCATAAAAGGGTATGGCACCATTTGCAAACCTTTGACAGATTTATTAAAGAAAAACTCTTTTTTTATGGACTGCAGAAGCAACCACAGCTTTTTCCTCCATCAAAACCGCAATGACTCAAGCCCCAGTTTTAGCTTTTCCCGATTTCGACAAGCTATTCACCTTGGAAACTGATGCATGCTCTAAGGGTGTGGGTGCGGTACTTATACATGACAACAGACCTATAGCATTTTTCAGTAAACCCTTGGGCCCTAAATCTTTGGCATTGTCAACATACGAAAAGGAGTTCTTAGCCATTGTAATGGCAGTTCAGAAATGGAAGTATTATTTGGGCCATGCTAGATTTGTGATCAACACAGACCACCAAAACTTGAAATACCTCATGGAGCAGAATCTTTCTTCGGCATTACAGCAGAAATGGCTAGTCAAGCTCATGGGTTTCGATTATGTCATCCACTACAAGCAAGGCAAAGACAATCTGGTGGCTGATGCCCTCTCTAGACTGCCACATGGATCTTGTTCTACACTCTCATTGTCTCAAGCTCAGTGAACTAGTGATATTATCTCCAGCTATGATTCCGATGAGGTGGCCCAACACTTAATCACTCAGCTTCTTATTTCTCCAACCTTGCAACATTATACGTACCAACAGGGTCTCTTGAGATTCAAAGGAAGGTTGTACATTGGTTCAGGTAATGACATTCGAACTTCTATTTTACATTCTGTACATTTATCTGATGTGGGTGGCCATTCGGGCATTGTGGGTACCTATAACAGAGCTAAGTCTCATTTCTATTGGCCAAAGATGAAGCATGACATCATCCACCTGGTTTCGACTTGTGATATCTTCCAATGCAACAAGGGTGCTCACTCCTTTCATGGTGGACTTCTACAACCCCTTCCAATCTCTGACACTGCTTGGAAGGATATTTCTTTAGACTTCATCGAAGGTTTGCCCCTATCTTTTTGAAAGAATGTCATTCTCGTAGTCGTAGATTGCCTTACTAAATACAACCATTTCATCCCACTGAGGCATCCCTTCACTGCCATAACGGTTGCTAAAGAATTTTTATCCAATGTTTTTAAACTGCATGGTTTACCATCCACTATTGTCAGTGATCGCGATAAAATTTTCATCAGTCAGTTTTGGCAGGCCTTGTTTAAGTCATTAGGCACCATTCTAAATCTGATCTCAGCTTACCATCCACAAACAGATAGTAAAACTGAACGCACCAATGCCTGTGTGGAACAATATTTATGCTGTATGACAGGTTCTCAACTTAAACTGTGGGTTCAATGGCTATCTTTGGCATAATATTAGTTTAATACCAATTACCATAAAAGCCTCAAAATGTCCCCATTTCAGGCACTTTATGGCTACCAACCTCCTCACTTGGTATTTCCAATTCCCACTCCTACTTCTGTGGCTACGGTTGAAGATTATTTGCAGGAACGAGATCTTATGCTCCAACTTTTCCGATCTGATCTTTCTAAAGCACAGCACAGGATGAAATTCTTCGCAGACCAGAAATGCTCGGACAGGGAATTTGCAGTGGGTGACATGGTGTTTCTGAAGCTTCAACCATATCGACAGACTTCAGTTGCTATTCGGAAGAACTTCAAGCTTTCCTCTCGCTACTTTGGACCATTTGAGATTCTTCAGCGTATTGGTGTTGTTGCTTACAGGTTAAAGCTTCTAGTGGGTTCTCGCATTCATCCCATATTTCATGTCTCTCAACTTAAAAAGAAGGTTGGTCTTACTACATCTACCTTGCCGCAGCTACCACTTATTGATCACAACGGCCACTTTGTTATCGAACAAGTAGCTCTCTTACAGCGCAGGCTTACACTCCATGGTGGTTTGTCCATACCTCAAGTTTTGATTCAGTGGTCGAATTCACCTCCTGAAGATGCTACATGGGAGGATTCTGCACATATCCAGGATCAATTCCCTGATTTCACCCTTGAGGACAAGGGTGCTTAAATGGGGGAGGCATTGTCATGTACCCCTGAATTTGGGCTTCTTTAGAGGGATTATGAAACTTTTGTTAATTCTTACACTTCTGTTGGGATTGTGTTTTGGTTAGCATTGGTTATGTTAATTCAAAGAGTTTTGTGTGAGTTAGATGTAATCCTGACTGTTGAATTTGTCAACCAGGAAAGGGCAGTTAAATAACCTATCATTGTGTAAGAATGAGGCATGAATGAAAATATTATTTTCATTGGAAAATAATTAGGCTCTGATTTCAGAGAGAAGGTAGATTGCTACCAAGTAATTCATCAAACCTTGTACTAAATCAGTACAGTTGTTTCTTATTTTTCCAGGAGAGTGGACTAGAACCCAACATGGTAAAATATCCAGTAATAGATCTACGTGTTATTGGGAAACCAGCCCAATCAGAGTCAATGAAGACACTAATATGAAGTGAACTAGAAGAGGACAAAAGAAGACCGTGATTGATAGTATCTTTTAGGTAACGTAGAACTCGTGTAGCAGCATCCATGAGAGTTGTATGTGTATTTCTCATAAATTAACTTAAGTAGTTGACAGAGTAGGTGATATCCGACCGTGTTAAAGTTAAATATAGTAAACGGCGATAAACAGATGGGTCAGGAGTGGAGTGTCGTCTGTAGGAAGGAGTTTTAGATTTTGTTCCATTGGAAAGTTACAAACTTTGCCTCCAAGCAGACCAGCATCATTGAGAATATCTACGATAAATTTTTGTTGGCCAAGAAATAGACTACATGGAGAGTGAGACACTTCAATACCGGGGAAAATATTGCAATCGTCCAAGATCCTTGATGGAAAAATGACGTGCGAGTAATAATTTTAACTGAGCAATTGCCTGATCATCGTTTCCAGTTATGATTATGTCATCTACATAGACTAGAAGATAAACAATGGTTGAATTTCGATGAAAGGTAAACAGTGAGTAGTCTGCATAAGACTGTTGAAATCCTTCATGAAGCAAAGTATTTGAAAATTTATCAAACCATTGTCTAAAGGCTTGTTTTAACCCATAAATAGATTTGCGTAAAAGACATACCTTATTTGGATTTGCTTTAGCGAAACCTGGAGGTAGACGCATATAAATTTCTTCATGTAAATCGCATTGTAGGAAGGCATTGTTGACGTCGAGATGATGAAGAGACCAACCTCGAATGGTAGCAACAGATAGTAAGGCTCTTACGGTGACTAATTTAGCAACTGGGGCAAATGTATCATGGTAATCCACCCCTTCGACCTGCGTATACCCTTTGGCAACTAAGACTGATATGTGGCGTTGTATAGATCCGTCATAATTGCGTTTGATTTTATATACCCATTTAAATCCAATGGGTTTCTTACCGGGAGGTAAATCCACGATGTCCCAAGTGCCATTTTCTTGTTGTGTTATAACTTCTTCAACCATAGATTTGCACCAGACAGGAATTTTTGCAGCCTCCGTATATGATCGTGGCTCTCTATCGGATAGAACTTCTGTGAGGAATGCCTTGTGAGTAGGAGAAAATTGTTGAAATGATAAATAAGAGGTCAATGGATATTGTACGGATTTTGGAGATTCATGTGTCAATAAAGTAGTAGTCTGACAAACGTAATCTTTTAAGTGAATTGGGTCGTCCCTCATTTTGGAGCATAGATGGACGGTCATCTACGATAGATGGTGATGGAGAAATTAATTGGGAATGCGAAGTATCCGTGGATGATATGTCAACTATAGTAGGAGATGAATCAGTTGTAGTATCCATTGGAGGAGGAACATCAAATGTAGTAGGATGATTATGTGGAAATATGTGTGTACCATCAGAAGATTCAGATAAATAGTGATCATCTTCATCAAATGAAGCATAGTCAGACAAGAGATTAATATTAACGGAATGAGAAAGTGACGCCGATTGACTATCTTGAGATATGTCACTGTAAGGAAATGTAGTTTCATGAAAATGAATATCACGAGAAACATAAATTTTCTTGGTATCCAAATCATATAGTCTGTATCCTTTTTGTCCATGTGGATAAACCAAAAAAATTGCAGGATATGAACGATTATCAAATTTGTGAGATGGTTTGGTGTTGCGTCCAAAAGAGAGACAACCAAATGTTTTTAAAATTGAATAGTCTGGTTGACCACCCAGGAGCATTTTGTGGGGGGATTTGTAGCCCAAAGTAGGAGTAGGCATCTTATTTATTAAATAAGTAGCATGCATTATGTATTCACCCCAAAATGATAATGGTAAATTAGATTGTAAACGTAGTGCACGCGCAACATCCAAAAGATGCCTATGTTTACGCTCAACAATACCATTTTTTTGTGGAGTGTGGAGACAACTTCTTTGATGGGTAATTCCATGTTGGAAATTCCAAGCTTTCATTTCATTAGAAAGAAATTCAGTTCCATTATCGGAGCGAATCATTTGTAATTGAGGTAAATATATATCTCCAGATCCAGAGCTTATAACGGAGACTTTCTTTTGAAATTGAGTAATAACATGAGCGTAAAAATACTTGAGAAATTTTGATGTTTCCGACTTGGTTTTCATAAGAAAAACCCATGTACAACGTGTGTAACCATCGACTATAGTAAGAAAATAACGATCATTAGAAAGTGAAGCAATATTAAACGGCCCCCAAATATCGCAATGTATTATTTCAAATGGTTGTTTATTACAAGTAGTACTTAAAGGAAATGAGTTGCGAGTTTGTTTCGCCTGCGGACATACCCCACAAGGTCGATTGCAACTTGAACTAATATAATTAAAATTTTGACATAAATACTTAAAGCGCGTTGAAGACAGATGTCCTAATCTCTAGTGCCATAGATCAAACGATGATTGAATAGTGACGGGGGTATCCGTAGATAATAGAGACCATTACGGTACTCACCCATACCAATCAGCTTCTTCCCGGATTGGGCCTGAAATTGACAGTAATTTGATGAGAAAAGTACTGTGATAGAAGACGACTTGGTGAGTTGACTCACAAATATTAAATTGAATTTGAATGAGGGTACATGATAGACCCTTTTTAATATTAAATCTTTGGAGAAAATAATACGTCCAATATGTAATATGGTTGCAAGAGAACCATCAGGAAGCTGGACATTGAAATTTTTAGGTGCTGGTTCGTATGTACTAAAGACAGCAAGATCAAAACATACATGATTCGTCGCACCAGTATCTATAATCTATGAGTGTGATGAAAAAACTAATGATTTGGATGATGTAGAAGTTATATTAAAAACTGATGAAGAAAAGTGTAAAGATTTACCTGCTATGTTGAGAATTGGCGCAGTGTCAGCAGGCTCGGAAGAGAGCATTGCCAGGAGCTTAGCATATTGATCAGCCGTGAGTGCCGGTGCCGGAACAGAGGACGATACTTCACCACTTGTAGGAGATGCAGCAATAAAGGTGGAGCCTTCTTTTTTCTTTGGTGGATAACCATGCAACTTGTAGCATGTTACACGAGTATGCCCGACATGGTTAAAATGGTCACAGTGAGGCCTAGGGCTCTTGTTGGGACCACTGTTATGATCTTGGAATCGCTGAACATTAAGTGTCACGAATTCAACAGTGGGTACAACAAGTGAAGCAATTTCTTGATGCTTCTCCTCCTGATGTACCAGAGCATAAATTTTTCCAGTAGATGGAAATGGATCCATTAAAAGAATTTGGCTACGTACCATTGAGAAGCGATTGTGTATACCCTGCAGAAATTCAATAGTAGGATCCTGATGAAACCGTTCCATCATCTCCTTGTCGTGGACGCAAATGCAAGGTTGGACGGTAGTTAGAGAGTTGAGTTCGTCCCAGAGAGTCTTCAGTTTGGTAAAATAGGATGAGACATCATGACCTTCTTGCTTGAGGAAAGCAATTGAATGCTTTAACTAATAAATATTTGGAGCGTTTGATTGGGAATAACGCTCATGGAGATCGGTCCAAATTTCTTTGGCAGTGTCACAGTAAAGGACACTTGAACGAATGTCAGGGATGATGGAGTTGAGCAACCAGCTGCTCACCATGTAATTTGAGCGTTCCCACTTTTGCAGATCCTCTGAGTCTGCTGCAGGTTTATTTAGAGTCCCATCGATGAATCCAATTTTGTTTTTCGCCCTTAAGGCTAGGGAAATTCCACGGCTCCATATGCCGTAGTTATCAGCAGTTAACAATGAAGTTACTAGGATTGTTGTTGGATTGTCTGAGTGGTGTAATTAGAGTGGGTTGGTAAATTATATGGTCAAAGAACGACCATTTGAGTTTGAGTTTTCAGAGTTTGAGTTTTCAACGGAAGCATCTATTGGATTGGTAACCCTAGGAGATACCATCTTAAATTTTATAATTGATAACTAAGATTGAACTAAAAACACAAATATTGGTTTCTTCCGTGATGGTGGAAGAGGAAAACTTCAAGTCTATTTATATTGTACCAATACATGAATACAAGGAAGAATTTACATAAAGATAGAAACAAAAATATTCACAATGAATACATATAATCCTAGTTTACGTAATTAATCGGTTTAGTATCTTCTTAGGTGTCTTCTTTCCATTCCGTGAGATAATCTTTGGATAATGTAAATCTTTATCCTTTCTCATGACAGCCTGTAGTCTTGAAGTGAAGATATACGGAAGTAATTCTCAATAACTCGGTATCTTTGTTAATCTTTTAGTCTTTAGGTACAATGAAAAATCTTTACAGTCTGGAAATGAAAATTACACGTATGTAATTTTCAATAATCTCCCATTCGGGGAAAGTGTCTAATTATCTCTTCTTTATGCCCTTTGAATTTTAATGTACAGTGTGGAGCGTTGAGAAAAATCGAAAGATTTTTAATGGTGTCTCAACTGTCATCGTAGAATTGAACTAAAATCAACAAAAGTATATGTCCTTTGTTTTCTACGAAAGGGTGGGAAACGGATTTGGCATACTTCCGATGGAAAAAAAAATAAACAGTCATGGAAATCTGTTTAGCCAAGAGGATGTTGAATCTTTGATCATTCCTTAATCTTAATCTTAATCTTAATACATAGCCACCACCCGAACAACCTCACTATGCGGCTGAAGTTGAGGTACTGTATTCAGATCATCACCGTTCAAGGAGTATACTGTACACTTGACATCTCTAAATTGGATAATTTTATAATTACCCCAAGTGAAGGATACAAGGAGGCCCTGGGCATAAACACGTATGCATAGACGCGGACACGACACGACGCAGACGCGGGCACTACAATGAGTCCTCAATCAATGTGTGGTTCACCTTTCAGAATGTCAATGACATGGCCAATGAGTGGTCCCTCTCCAATATTTATCTTGTATGCCTTAATTTGACCAATTTCTAGATCCTGTCTCTAACTATTTTTTATTTTTTTATTTTTTTTGTTGAAGCATGAAATTAATAAGAAACCAAGTACACTGTTACTACACCTGGGAATGTGATTCCCATAGAGTATCTCAAAAGAATTTGATTAAGAAAAACCGGATTCGTCCGTTCCCAAATTGATGTTGATAGGTTTCCGGCTTGGCTACCAACGGTTGCAAAGTTTGTGAGTCCATCTGCGACTTGGTTTCCTTCTCTATAGTTATGTTGAATAGCACAACATGGAATTTGTCGCATTCGATGTATGATTTCCTTAATTATTTCATAGATATACCATGGAGCTTCCCTTGGATTGTTGATGAAGTGCACGAGATTTTCCGAGTCCATTTCGAACATGACTTTAGTCCAATTTCTTTCATTTGTTGTTCTGCTTGCTAAAAGTGATGCCCACGTTTCTGCTGTTAATGTTGTGGTTATACCTCGAGGTTGTGCAATAGCAAGTATCGTGTGTGCTCTCGAGTTCCTGCAAATGAATCATGCTCCTTCCATACCCGAGTTGCCTCTCACTGCACCATCAATATTTATTTTATACCAGTCTGGTGGAGGTATACTCCAACCCACTTGAATGTATAGTATCAGAATATCGCCACAACAATACTCCTGCGAGATTTACAGCGACAGTTCTTCGAGCTCTTAAACAATACACTGAGAGTGTCACAAAATGACTCAAAGCAATGATGTAATAGATGACGATAACTGAAACATGAGAAGATTGTGATCATTCTGCGAGGTTATATCATCTGCGATGGTTAGCGTTATCATTGCTACGATAAGATCGCGAGTCAAATCCGAAATTAAAGGACAGATTAGCTGTCATCCATTATGCAATCATCCTATATAAAGAGACCCGGTAGGTTCAGAAGAAAGAGAGGATTTTTTTAACGCTAAGAAAATTTTGAGGAAAGAGAAAATTCAAGAGAGTGATTATATTCTTGATCTCTTCCATTTCTTGTAAACATTTCTGAGAATCAAATAATAAAGTGTTTTTTTTAATATGTGTCGATTATTATGAATTCTTGTGAAGGGTGTAGTGTAGGTTTTCCTGCAACTACATTTTGGAGCTAGAAACAGGGATTGAATTAACGAAAATCATAGAAAAAGCGAGGTAGAAGATGAGAGTTATTCAAGATTAAGAAGACAATTGAACAAATCGGTGAAATAGTTGAAGGAAAAATGATTTGAGCCAAAGAGATTTGTAGGAAATTGGAGTGTGGTATGGTAACAAGAACAATGATCGACAAATTTCATGAAAACATTAAAGGGAAGATACATAAACGAGATTTTGAAGGAAAGAAAATTATGACAGTGGAGAAAATATCATCATTGAAGGAATGGGAAAAGCAAAAAATCACATTTACAGCAGCATAAATACCAACAGAAAATTTGAACCATACATCTCCTTTGGTAATTACGATATCCGTTATACAAATAAAGAAGGAAAAATCAAAAAGATCTGCAGAAGAGTGGGATGTAAATAGAACTTTGGTGGATGCATGAAGTTCTGTAGATATAATATTTTATCATACATTTAAGAAAATGGGATACAAAGATGAAGAAATGTCTTGTTCAGCATATCATATTCATGGTTTTTGAAAATCTTTAACAAAACCTAAAGGCGAAATAGTGGTACGAATTCCTCTAGGAAAGATTGAAACACAAGTAACATTATGTGTCTTAGACGTGGAATCGATGTATAACATGATACTGGGAAGACCATGGATATATGCAATCAAGTCTGTAGCATCAACATTGCATCAATGCATCAAATTTCCTATGCCCAATGGAATTGGAGAAATTAGATGAGATACTGATCTTGCGAAGCTGTGTTATCAAACTGAAGTGAGAAATTATGAAGAGCGTCCAAAGCTGCGAAAAGCTCGCAGAAAAATGGCGAAAGAAACAAAAAAAGAAAAAGAATTTAAAGTCTACATGATAAGAGAAAAATAAGGAAAAGGAATACCCAGCGAAATCTCGCAAGAAGGAGATGAACTCGTGAGAGTTGTGAAAACCTCAACACCAATGGGAGGGCCTGAAGCCAGATACACCGCAGTAGAACCAACAAAAGAAGTAAATATTGGAAGTAAAGAAGAACCTAAGATGCTGAAAATTGGAACGAAGATGGATGTAGATGAAGAAGAGAGAACCGTAAACCTCTTGCGATAGTATAAAGACATCTTCGCATGGAATATGAATGAGATGCCTGGAATAGACCCATCAGTTGCATGTCATAAGCTAGAAATTAACAAGGAGGTAAGACCATTTAAATAAAGGATAAGAAAAATCGTAACAACATACCATTCCCAAATAGAAGAAGAATTACAAAAGATGCTTGATGCGGGAATTATAAGGCAGGAAAAGTACCCATAATGGATTGCAAATATGGTGGTGGTTCCAAAGAAGAATAAAGGGATAAAAATTTGTATAGATTTTACTGACTTAAATAAAGCTTGTCCTAAAGATAGCTTTCCATTACCAGATATTCCTCAAATGGTCGAATCAGCAGCGGGAAATGATAGAATATCTTCATTAGATGGGTATAAAGGATATAATCAGAATCCTCTCGCTGAAGAAGATCAAGAGCACACCGCATTCTTTGCCCCAAGAGGATTGTAATGTTATACAAAGATGCCCTTTGGTTTACGAAATGCTGGTGCAATATATCAAAGAATGGTAGAAAAAGTGTTTTCAAAATGGATCCATAAAACATTAGAGGTATATGTAGACGACATGTTAGTCAAAATTAAAGAAGCTAAAAACCGTGTGCAAGACTTAAAGGAGATTTTCGATCAAATGCGACATTTTAACATCAAGGTGAATCCCGAAAAATGTACTTTTGGAGTAGCTTCAGGAAAAAATTTGGGGTACATTGTGTCAAAGGAAGGAATACAAGTTGATCCAGATAAAGTACAAGCAATTCGCGACATGCCAACGCCATAAACAGTAAAAGATGTGTAGAAGTTGAACGGGCTCTTAGCCTCGTTAGGAAGATTTATCTTGCGATCTTCAGATATATGCAATCATTTCTTCAACATACTTAGGAAGGGTACAAATTTCAAGTGGACAGATGAATGTGAGAAGGCCTTTCAAGGAGTTAAAGAATATTTAATAAACATATCTATCTTACATAAACCAGAGCTCGGAGAAGAATTATTGATCTACCTTGCAACTAATTCGCACGCGTTAAGTGCAGTATTACTGCGAGTGGATGCAGGAACAGAAAAACCAATTTATTACATCAGCAAAACATTTAACACTGCAGAGAAAAATTACTCAAAGATTGAGAAGTTAATTCTGGCATTGGTTTATGCAACCTTTAGACTTCGCATCTATTTTTAAGGACATAAAATAAAAGTATTAACAAAGGTATCAATTGAGTCAGTAATGAAGAATTCAAAAAGATCGGGCAGGGTTGAGAGATGGAATGCACAACTAGGGCACTTTGAAATCAAATACGAAATCCTTTCCTCTCCAAAATCGCAAGATGTAACAGATTTTTTAGCAGAATTTCCTCTAGAAGATGATGAAGTTGTGGAAGAAATGATGGACATAGAAGAAGAACATGGAGACCCAAAATATCTATTAAAAGAACCCAATATGTGGGAAATATTGGTTGATGGATCATCAAATGGGGAAGGTAATGGAATTGGAGTTGTCTTTATTTCGCCAGAAGGAGAGAAAAATGGCTTTTTCATTTCGTCTGGAATTCATGTCCACTAATAATGATACGGAATATGAAGCGGTGGTGCATGCGTTAAAATTCGCAATAGAAATGAAGTTGGAAAATGCTAGAATTACTAGTGACTCGCAATTGGTTATTCGCCAGATAAAAGGAGAATACACAACAAATGAACCATCTTTGAAGAAATACAAGAAACTTGTTGAAGAATTATCTGCGAGAATTCCAAAAATAAAATGGAGACATATATCAAGAAAAGGTAACAGATTCGCAGATGATTTTGCTTTCATATCTAGCATGATGATAAATCCATCTGCGAGATGCATAAAAATTCAGACACTTGTATCACCCTCAAATAATAAGGAAGAAGAAGATAAAGCAGATGTAATGATGATAGAAGGTGGTGAAAAAGAACCAAAGACAATATTGTAGATTGGCGAACAGAACTTCATGCATATTTGGCAAGAGGAGAGACACTAAGAAATAGATTAGAAACACATAAATTTAAAATCCGAGCAACAAATTATGAATTAAGAGATGGTATATTATATCGCAAATCTTTTAATGGACCATCGCTAAGATACTTGACAAGGGAAGAAGTACAAAAGGTGTTAAAGATGTTGCATAGTAGAGACGCTGGTAATCACAGTGGGGGAAGATCTTTGGCATACAAAACAAAAATGCAAGGTTATTATTGGCCATACATACATGAAGACGCGAAACAACTTTCAATACGATGCGAAGATTGTCAGCGATATGGAAAGAAAATACATGCACCAGGGGAACCATTATCATCCTCAACCAGTGTGTGTCCTTTTGGAAAATGGGGGTTGAATATTGTGGGACCATTTGTACCGGGTTCTGGACAAAGAAGATATTTAATTGTAGCTACAGATTATTTCACAAAATGGGAAGAAGTAAAAGCAGTGCAACACATCCGCGACAAAGACATTTTTACATTCATATTTGAAAATATAATTTGAAGATTTGGGATTCATGCACGGTTGGTATCTGATAATGGAAAACATTTTGAAGGACAGAATATCGAATTGTTACTTAATGCATTTAAGATTAAATGTGTAAAATCAACACCACTATATCCAAAGGCCAACGGACAGGCAAAGGAAAAAAATAAGACAATTGCAGATATACTGAAGAAGAAATTAGAAGGACACCACATGGCATGGTGTGAACAAGTACATAATGCAATATGGGCTTACAATACAACTAGACGGGAAGCTACTAGAATGTCACCGTTTTGTTTGACATATGGGGTTGAAGCAATGTTACCAACAAAAGTTGTTATTCCTACAACAAAAATAGAAGTTTGGGAGAAGAATCTTAGTGCAGGTATGATTCTAAATAAACTTGATGAGTTAGAAGAGAAGAGATAAAAAGCCCTACAACATATGGAAAATTATCAGCGGAGATTAGCTCGCGAGTATAACAAACGTGTCAAAATACATGAGTTCCAACCAGGTGATTTAGTGTTGCGAGAAACACCAGTGTATCAGCGAGAAAATGGTGGAAAGCTGGCGAGAAAATGGGATGGACTGTACATCATTAAAGAGATAGTTGGAACCGGGGCATACAAATTAATGGATCCAGAAGGTAGAGATGTTGGTCAAAGACTTGATAGACCATGGAATAGATTATATCTGAAAAGATATTATCAATGACAAATTCTGCGAGATTAAAAATGTTGGTATATTATATAATGAAACGGATAATAAATTTTTCTTTCTCTATCACAACTGCGAGATTCTTCAAATGATAGAGAAAATAAGAAACGCGAAAATATCGCAAGAAACGAGAATAAAATTTCGCAGAGACTTAAGAATGGGACGAACCTTTATTGCGTACACCCTAGTTTGCGAATAAAACTTTGCAAGAGGAAAATGTAAGACCTAAAGTGCATCATATAAGGTGGTATCTCTTTGCATGGCTCAGGGATAAGGTTATACAGCTGCTGTAACCTGAGTCATGGAAATGTTGGGGTTAAATAAAACCTATCCGGGGGAGGTACCTTGGATTTCCAACTCTATAAGGTTATACCCTGGTTGGACGACCGAGGGTATCTTCTAAGGAGTGAAGAGTATGACCAAGGCGCCGAGGTACATGGTTGATCCAAGGGTGCCCGAGGCGTACGAAACTACCCTGGCCATTCTTGGAAAGTCTTGGCTATGATGCACTCGGCCCGAAAAAAACCCCACTTAGGGTGCAGTCTTGTAACTATAATCCATATAGGCATAAAGGATAAGAGGCTGCGAAAACAGCTGGTTGTTGTTCAGACCGGATGGGAGGAGCTAGTCTTGTATGGCCGATTTTCCCTCCTTGAAGGGGCAACCAGGGGGAAGATAAGGGCGGCACCCTCCATTAGGGAGATGATAAGTGTCTAAAGACGGCAATGTCATGGGGCTTTATATCGCAAGAACATTTAGGCATGTCATATTTTCGCGTGATAAATATTATACAGAGGAAACAAGCCATGAGAAAAAGTTAAGATGAGATCAATGGGTTTTTACATGAAAGTGTAAAGATGTCCTGCGATTTCATCGCAAGACGTCAATGTCATAAGGCTTTGTTCTCGCAAGGGAGTTTTGACTTGTCATATTGTCGCAGAGAAATTGAAAAAACACGGATAAGGCAAGATCAATGGGTTTTTATATGAAAATTTAAATACATCCTGCGATTTTGTCGCAGACACAAAAAATTGGCAAAATAAGACCTTTAACTAGGAAGGCAAAGTAAGACTAACAGAATAATCCCAAACATTAACTATTTTCTTTTAAGAATGCAGGAAAGATTTGTTCATCACAGGAGATATGATGAGAAAAAAGTATCCTTCAGAATTTCTCAGAAATATTATTCAGAATCACACATCGGGATTATTCATAATTTCATAAAAGTATTCATAATATCGCAGTATTATCCATAATTTCGCAAATGCTATTCACAACACAGTTCGCAAGGAGAAAATGCGGGAAAGACTTGTTCATCACAAGAAAGATAATAAGGGGCAAGTATGGGAGTTGATAAATAAAATATCATTATCTTCCTTGAGAATATTCAAAATAATAGAAATAAAATTGAATTCCAAAGTTGCATAAAGATACATTGCTCGCAAGAAATAGGAAGAAAAAGAAAACAAAAACAAAATTCAAGCTTCAATATTGGTGTCGCCAATAGTCTCGTCAGCTTCATTATCCTTGCAAATATTCTTCGCGTCACGATCAGCTCGAGTTTCTTCTTCATCTAACTTTTCACCAGTAATTGCTTGACCACCAGTAGCTACTTCTCTAGAAGGACATTTTTCTTCTTCTGATGGGTCCTCTTGAGAGACATCTTCTTCACCACTTGCATAGTTTAGATAATTATCAATGAGAAGAGGAATTTCATCATCAAATACTTCTAGAGGATCAATGGATACAGGAGGGAGAGACTTGGATATTAGAATGTCATTCACAAGAACTTCAGCATTAAGATGAACCTTGCGAATGAAACCTCTATCGCGATTTCTGATCTCTATATTTTTGAAGTATTTAAGGTAGTCATATCTCCTCTCTACTCAATCGCGAGATTGAACAAGTCTTTGCGAACTTTAGCCATTTTTTCAGTCAGATCAGAAATGGCAGAATGAATGCCTTTTTCATATTCTGCGAGAAACATAAATTGACAAGAAAATATTCAGATGAAAATTTCGCAAGAAATATAGCAGAGAAATTAACAATTAAGGCAGTCAAAATAACTACCCTCTTTTTGTGAAGTTAAGTTTTGAATTAATGTTAAGAAACAATTCTCCCGTTGGTTCATGGCATCATCAAAATTATCTCCAATTATACCCTTCAGGCGAGATTTTATAATTTCTTCTTTGGAGTGGAGATAAGTATTTTCTTTTGCTAATAAGGAGTAAGATTCTTCTAACTGAGAATATTGATCTTGGAGTTTACTGGCCTTTAAACTTAGAGTTAACCTTCCTTTGATAAGTTTATATTTCTCAGCAGCAGAAGATTCAGTTACTTCCTTGAGTTCGTCTTTTAATGAATGAAGAGATTGTTCTTGATCGTTACACACTTTCTAAAGAATATTTATTTTCTACGAGGAGATCGCCATCTTGTTTAAAAAGCTACGTTTCTCCTGAGATAAAGTTTTATTTTCATCTGATAAAGATTCCATCGCCAAGTTAGCTTGGGTTAACAAATATGAGAGGCGAGTAACTTCGCTACTTAATAGATTTTGCCTTTGCGCTAATTGATCGTTCTCATTGGTAAGATTATTTATTTGATCGATCGAGTATGTGTAAAGATTATCTAATCTATTATATTGATCCATCCAAGAATCTCTCTCGACACGGGCTTCCTCAGCAATAGACTCAAATTGAAATATCTTCATTAATCGTTTATGATTTAAAGCTAAATAGGCAAACCAAAATATATAAAAGAGAATTGAGTACAGAAAAGATGAAAATCTACTAGAACAAAAAAATTAGAGGCACATACAGAAGAACTATACCTTTTAACTCCTTGTTTTTATCGTGAAGATTTTCGCAATCTAGTAAAGATTTTGCGAAGCTTGTGACCAAGAATAACACATTCTGAAGTTTTGGCTTGGAGACTTCTCTTTAGAGCTTCAACTTCATTTTCTAAAGACGCTCGCGAAGCAGTTCGATCAGAACCAAAATAATTTATTAAAGTCTCGCATACATCATATTTGAAAGGGTCAGTAGAAGATTTCCTGGCACCATCCAAAATGTCAGACAAAACTTTAAAAGAAGCATGAACCCCTAGTGATACTTCTTTAGATGAGGGAAGAGGTGCAGAGGGTGAAGTGGTAATGATGGCGAGTTGGAGATTTGAGTCATTTGCGATGGTTGCATCACCAAAAGGTGGAGTGTCTGTGAAAGTAACAGTTGGAAGTAAAATAGGAGAGGAAGAAGCTTTGTTCATAACAGTTTTGGGAGTCTCATTCATTGGAGGATTAATCGCATTGGGGGTATTTATAATAATATTCTCGCAAATTGAGGATGGAGGTTCCATCTGCGAAGTAGTAGAAACATATTTTGATGATGAAAATTTGGGAATAGTAATATCAATCTCAAGAGCCTTGGCTTTACGATACTTCTTACGAGTTTTAACATCATTTAAATCACCTGCGAGTAATAATATAGATAAGAAACAGAGGCAACAATATTGTTATTAAGAAAACAAATGTTTCTTACTACCTTATGACTCGCAGACTTCCTTTTCTTTTCAGTGAGTTTTTGTGGTGAATCTTCTCGAAGATTAGGGTTTTGGTCGACGAATTGGGTGTTGGATGTAGTTCCACTAAAAATAAAACAAAGTATGAAAGTTATATAGAATCAAGCAAAAAAGATCAAATAGGGTGAATAAATATGACTCAGACAAGAAAAATCGAGTTTAATAATGTCAGAAGAACACATACCTTGGTGATTCCATTAAAATAGCAGCAAGTGAATCTGCAGAAGAAGAAAGTTGTAGGTAGAAAAAATTTGCAGAGAACGAAGAGATAAAGAAGACGAAGAAGTAAAATAAGGAAAAATATTTCTTTGATAGGTTCTCTCTTTTATAGACAGAAGGATGGTAACCGGGTAATAAAAGATTAACCTGTAAAAAAAATGAATATTCGACACGTGTAGGCGGTAGCACTTAATTTACGGAGTTTTGTTGATCATAGAAGATGAAACAATGAATAGTTGCGGCATTTTATTTCTCATGATCTTTTCTCCTTCGCAGAAAAGGCATGTGAAGAGGCAAGATGTAGGATCATAATATCGCCACAACAATACTCCTACGAGATTTACAGCGACAGTTATGTGAGCTCTTCAATAATACATTGCGAGTGTCACAAAATGACTCAAAGCAATGACGTAATAGATGACGATAGCTAAAACATGAGAAGATTGTGATCATTCTGCGAGGGTTATATTATCTCCGATGGTTAGCGTTATCACTGCTACGATAAGATCGCGATTCAAATCCGAAATTAAAGGATAGATTAGCTGTCATCCATTATGCAATCATCCTATATAAAGAGACCCGTTAGGTTCAGAAGAAAGAGAGGATTTTTTGAACGCTCAGAAAGTTTTGAGGAGAGAGAAAATTCAAGAGAGTGATTGTATTCTTGATCTCTTCCATTTCTTGTAAACATTTCTGAGAATCAAATAATAAAGTGTTGTTTTTAATATGTGTCGATTATTATGAATTCTTGTGAAGGGTGTAGTGTAGGTTTTCCTACAACTACAGAATGTTTGTATGGGATTTTGTGATGTTTGTTGTGAATCTAGAAGGACTCCCCCCGGGGAGAACTGGAGGGGAGGCATTTTTTGCACATTCAAATTTATGTTGGTATGCGAAAGATATCGCCAGGATGTCGTCATGGGTGGACTGCTTCTAGTTGATTACAATCTCATTCTTGGTAGTCCATATATACCAGAAGAGGAAACAACAGTATGTGATAGAAGAGGTATTACCTCGAGGTTGCAATAATTGAGAAATTGTTGTTTGGTGGTTTATGATAATTGGTTGGTGGTTACCTTGGGGATGGTTTGCTGATATGCGTTTAGATAGGGTGTTCCAAGTGGACAGAATCATTGGACAATGAATCAACATGTGATTGGCTAATTCAGGCTCAAAATTGCAATGAGGGAATAAGTTGGAAGTTGAGAGATTAATGTGATGGAGCAGAGATAAGGTTGGTAAACCTTCGTTTATAGATTTCCACAAGAAAAGCTGAATTTTTGGAGGACATGGTAAGGTCCATAAGAATTTTTTGTTTGGGAGGGGTTGAGTGTGAGGTCGTGGGAGAGAGTTGTTTTCCTGTTGGATTAGACAATTGTATCCGGATTTTGTGGTATATTAACCAGATTTAGAGTAAGGCCAAATAATTTTGTCTGATGTGTTGTTGAGGGGAAGGTGAATGTTTATAATATGATGTGTAACATTGTTGGGAAGGATGCTCAGCTGATCGTAATTCCAGTTATGAAAAATTGGGTCAACTAAGTCTGCGACATATTGGATTGGGTCGCATTGGATTTGATCAAGGTTTTGAGAATGGGGTATCCAATTTGCTTGGATAGGGATATCCAAACCATTTCCTATTTGGTGAAATATATGGTTTTTGACAGTAGGTATGAGAGATGCCATTTGTTTCCATTATGGGCCGGCAGTAGTGGGTATTAATATCGTACCTTACAATATCGGCTGGTGGTGGAGGCATTTCTCGTTGAAGAGGCTTGAGAAAATAGAATGTGGTTGGTCTTGAATATTCCATATTTTTTTGATGAATAAAGATTTATTGTGATGACTGCTCTTCCTGATACCTAACCCTCCTTCTCCTATTGGTTTGTTTAGCTTGTTACATTCTAATGGGTGAAGCTTACGGACCGAAGAATCGTGACACCATAAAAAATTCCTGATGATCTTATTAATTTGTTTGTGAACATGGTTGGGGAACATATTTGCTTGCATGAGGTGATTTTTGGTTTGTGTTAAGGTGGTTTTTATTAGAACTAGTCTTCCTGCAGGGGTAAGGAATTTTGAGATCCATCCTTTATTTTTATTCTTTGCTTTGCGTGCCAATCTCTGGAGTAGTGGTTCATAGATGTGACTTAAGATCCTCCTTTGTTTTAATTGAACTCCTAAGTATACAGGTGGCATTAAAGTAGCCTCCATGCCGAAGAATTGGTTGAGTTTATCTATATGATGTTGTTGTAGCCTTGGGCGGTGAATGATGGTTGATTTTGCTGCATTGATAATTTGACCAGCTGAAGAGCCGTATTATTGAAGAATTCATTGGAGGTGAATATTACTTTCTTGGGTAGCTTTGTATGTGATGAGCAAGTCATCTGCATATATTAAGTGAAGGATTGGGGGGGTGCCTTTTTTTGAAATTCTGATACCTTGAATCATATTTTTCGCTTCCAGTTTAGCAAGATTTGTGGAAAGAATTTCCGCACAGATGACGAAAATGTAGGAGGATATGGGATCACCTTGACTTATGCCTCTGGTAGGAGTAATGAATCCATACGACGTACCATTGATGTTAACTGAGTAAGTTACCGATCTGATACAGAGCATGATATATTCTACAAATATTGATGGAAAACCTAATTTTGTAAAAGTTTTTTTGATGAATCCCTAGTCTAGGCTATCATAAGCTTTTTGGATGTCAAGTTTGAGAGCTATTTTGGGGTTTTGAGTGGTTGATGATGTTTTGATGTGATGAAATAGTTCACTGGAAATTGTGATGTTATCATGTATTGATCTCTTAGGGACGAAGGGACTTTGATATGGACTTAATAATAAAGGTAGGAGAGGACGTAAGCGATTGACTATAATTTTTGAGATGATTTTGTAGGTGACATTGCAAAGGCTTATCGTTCTGAAATGGGATGGTTTCGTTGGGTTGTCTACTTTTGGGATAATAGTGATGTTTCTATGACTCATAAGAGGGTGGATGTTCAAATTATCAAAAAAGCTTCGAACCATAGCAATTAATTGAACATGAGTGGTGTCCCAAAAAACTTTTAAAAACTTATTCATGTATCCATCTGGACCATGAGACTTTCAAAGAACAATGCTTGCTTGATTTCCTTCATCATTATTGTCACCGAGAGACAATCACATTTTGATGGAGTCAATCGTAGAGCTACGTCTTCAAAGAGTTCTTCATACAAAGTTGTATTTGGGGCCGTATATTGAGTGGTGAAATGATCAAGGATGATTTGGATCACTTCATCTTTATCACTGACCCAGTTGTTGTGTTGATCCTGTAATTTCATTATGTTGTTGCGGCTTCGTGATGGGTCAGTAAACCAACCTTGTTTTACCGCAAGTGCACGGAGTCAAAAAGATAACAATAGCAAGCATGGTTCGTTCCTTCAAGGAGTTTGAAAACTACTACTAATTAATATCTAGAACTATCCATTCATATTCAATAATTTCAGAGATTGTTGTACTAAGAAAATGACTAACAAGTATAATAAAGCAAATTATAAAGAACTGTAATCAAGAGTATGGAAGTATTAGGGCTACAAAATCCGTTGTAATCTATGTTTACTTATGCTCTATCACAGGGTCTCAAATTTACTCGTGCAAAGTTGCAAATCTAGCTACTAACACAGAAAGATATTTCATTAAGGATTTATAGGCAAGAGTTATCATAAAAGATTGTTTGTTCTCAACCTAGAATATAGACATCCCTAAAACTATGTATACATGATATACATAGTCTTGGAATAATCATAAAAAAATCAATAACAAGGTTCAATGAGTATTTATATCAACCTAACAATAAACTATACATGGCATAGAATATGAGAAATTGAATAGAATATAAATCATTCTAGCGAAACTCAAACAAATGACATTAAGCTTTGGTAGAAACCCTTGTTTTAGAACATGAGTAAATTAAATATACAAGTTCATCCTTCACCCTAATAAGGCATTTAGCTAGACATGGTTTTGCTCAAAGCCATAAAAAATGATATAGAGATGAATAAACTCAACATATAGAAAATCAATCAAATGAAATGGAGCTAAACCTAATTTTTTCCATGATTACGGAATGCCCCTTTGAGTCTCCGCCAACTGATATATATAGATGATGTGAAGATTCTGATTGAGACCTACTACAATTACCCGGCCCAGTTCAAACACCACCAAAATCCAGTTTCCAAATTCAGGCCATTACCTAGTCCGGCCACTGCACCACTTTCTGCCTCCTATCCTCCTAATACTTGGCCATCAATATCAGTTCTCTCTAACCCAGTAGCCTCCCGTCCATTCTCAATTCCCATCCTTCATTATCTTGGCCACAGCTGGTTGCACCTCTATGTTGTTTCTTTTAAATCACCAACCAAAACAGCATATAGAAACAGCTCCACCAACACACAACGATAGAATCAATTACTCCAACACATCTTTATTTCTTTGTTGACATGTACAACCAACATTTCGGCTCAATTTTATTGTATATCTCATTAAGCTAATACCAACATCTTCGTTGCCCTATCAATTAACCATCTCATAGCACCCAAATTATCACTGAAATCCAAGGCATCAACACATTTCTTATTCACTTTCATCTAATCTTAATCGAGACAAAGAGTTCTGGCTAGCACATTTAATTCTGATTCAAACAGATTTCATCTCCCTTTGCATCTGCAGATCCACTTACTCCTTGTATTGTCTTCTCCGAACTGCAATCAACCGAACCCCTCTTAATGTTGTGTTGGTTTCGCAGTCGAGAAACTCTAATTCGAGACCACATCATCTGTAAACAGCAGCCAGCAGGAATCCGTTATTATATTGATCTTGTAAACACCTTCCTTCGATTACAACAATTCATGTACTTCGCTGAATCGAACCCCCAAAATAATCGATCTTGTCTTCATTCCCGTTAACAACAGTCCTGATGTGATTTTAATTGTTGTAGAAAAAGTGGTAAGAAAGATGTCGTTCACTCAGACTTGTAAAGGATGATTTTTTGATTCAAAATAAAATAGAAAATTCAATTAAAGTTGTTATCAAGATTTTAGAGAAAACTGAGACTATGGATTCCACTATTTTCCAATTTTTCATGTGATTCAATATTAATATTTATCATGCAATTCTAGACAATATTTCTCCAAAGAAATTGTGATTCTAAAATATTGCCAATGGTAGATTTTCAAAATACTAGTTGTTAATCTCAAGCATGGAACATCAAGAGCCCTAATCTAAGCATGCACCATCAAGTGAAAACACAACAAGTCAATAAAAATCATTATTTCAATTTTGATTCAATGCAAATAATCATAAAAAGAATTGCAGAAATTAACAAAATAATTATTACCACATAATTGTTGGAAAAATAGCTTCCTATGTCGCCTCATCTAAGGGGTTTAGCTCCTCATGTTATTCACGTGCTCAAAATAGGTGTTCATAGCTCAAAAGGGTGAAAAACAAGGGAAAACTAATAAAGCAGACAGTTTGCAACGTTTAATAGACGTTACAAACTGACTGTTGCAGTATGAACTATTACAGGAAACGATAGAACTGATATGCTGTAAAATAAAAGACTGCTCTAGTTTGTCTAATGTTCTTCGTGTTCTTCAGCAGCAATATCAAAACCTGGTTTCCCTGCAACTTTGATTTCTCGGCTCTGTACTGTTCTAAACTTCCCCTAAATTCTTCTTAACTTTAATAAAGCAGACAGTTTGCAATGTTTAATAGGCATTACAAACTGATTATTGCAATATGAACTGTTACAGGAAACGATAGAACTGATATGTTGTAAAAAAAAGACTGCTCTAGTTTGTCTAATGTTCTTCGTGTTCTTCAGCAGTAGCAGCAAAACCTGGTTTCCCTGCAACTTTGATTTCTCTGCTCTGTGCTGTTCTAAACTTCCCCTAACTTCTTCTTAACTTCAATACCCCCCTCTATAACTCGACCAAGCCTTTTATACACTTCAGCGACCTCAAAATCCCGATTAAATTTCTTCTTTTCTTTTCGTGGAAGTCATGGTAATAATTTCTTCCCTTACTTGTTTCACGCATATCTGATCTTTCCAACTCCTCTCAAAATCTTCCTTAGATATAAACTCATCTTTAGGAAATAATATCTCGCCTTTAGTCTCCCTGAAATATCAAAAACCAATTCATACAGGGTCCGTGTATAACTCCACCTCTGTTTCTATCCAACTCGAGTTCTAGCTAATTTGGATTCAAACAAACGACTATACCAGGCATGTTTAGGCCTTACAAGTAAACCCAATCAATTTCAGCCTTTTAGTCTCCATAGAACTCGATCAAAATCTCAACCCTAATTTCTGCCGTGAAAACCAATTTTTTCCCGCCTTTTTCTGATTTGAATTTGGGAAGAAAGTGACCTCCCCTTTATCCGTGGACGGTCTCCCTTTAGCAACTAGGGTGCAAATAATAACTTTTGGGGCATAAATAGTAATTCTCGGGGTGCCTTTAACACGTTCTCCGGAAATACTTTTCGAGCCAATTTTTCCGCACATGTTTATTTCTCCAAAAATACCTACAAAGACATAAAATAACCAAATAAGTACAAAATCGAGCACTAACAATACATGTAATTGAGATTAAAATAGACACATAAATGTGTCTATCAAGTCCCCATTCTCATCACTGACCAACCAAATAATCACCAATTGCTATCTTCAATTTGACAATAGAATTCACCTCATGCCAATCGATGCCACCACCGTTTGAACCAACACCACATTTAAAATTCATCAATCCAGCACCAACTCCTACTCCCCTAACTTCAGTGTTGCTGATGTTGTATTTCTCAGTCGAGACTAAAATTCAGAATACAAACTACTTCCAAAATAGACAGATCTATCACCTCTTGTGAAATCAGAATTGATTCACATCAAACAAGAGCCACGGAACTATTTTTGTTGTTTCTGTTGGGTGAAGTCCTCAAAGGCAATAGAAAACTTCATAATGAGCAATATTCACCTCCATTAGCTGTTGCAGTGAACATCAACCATCTTCCCCTCTCCATGTTGTCTCGATCTCATGCTCATATCCCCTTTCTTTCTTGTTATGGTTATGAAATGAATGAGACAGGAAATGCAATTTTCTTTTCGTTGTTTTGATTGAGAAAAAAGTGGTGGAGAACTGGCCACGTCTCACTTCTTACTCTCTAGCCGCTGGTGCAGCTCACACGTACGGAAAAAAAAAATCATTTATTTGTTGAACCTCCTGGCCATCGGATGACTTAAGTGGTGCGGCCCATAAATTGTTGGCTTACCATCCCACTAGCTCGGACTCCTTTGGCACGCAAGTTATAAGAGATAATATAGCTTCTAAGATATTATTTCTCCGAGTGAGTAGATTTCGCTTTTAATTCCTGTAAAATATCTAAAATATAGTTATTAGCGAAATATCGAGATCTAGCTAGTATAAATGTGGGTATAAAAGTGCCACACTTGTGTGTTTATCACTTCGGTGGATGGTTTCCTTGGTACATAAGAAGGTGGTATTATTGTCTCCAAATTGGAGCCATTGAATTCTGGACCTTTGCTTCCAGTATGTTGCATGTCATTGAAGTAAGGTTAGGTGATGATTGCGTAGTTCCCTCTCGCGATGTATCCAAAAATTTAGTTTTTCACCATTGTGAATAGTACATTAGTGTTGAGCCATTTTTATCTGTACAGTTGATTTTCGAATTAACTTTGGAAGATGACCAAAAGTGTCTTTGTTCCAGTCAATTAGTGTTTGTTCCATTGTGATTAACCTGAGTTGAAGATACAAAGTAGAATCTGAGTCGTTTTGTTGTGTCCAGGAGGTTTCGACGATTTTCTTGAGATATGGATGTCACAGCCATAGACGCTCAAACTTGTAGTTTTTTTGCCCTTGCCAGTCTATTGCTTTGGTGTGCAGCGGGATGAGTGTGTGATCCGATGCAATCCTTAGAAGGTGGGTGACACTTCTTGAATTTCTTATTCTTACCTAAGGCAGGTAACATGAGATAAAACATGAAAATACAATGGGTTAAACCAAATTAAATGAAAAGAAAATTTAGCACATGTAAAGCGTCGTCTAAAACTAAATTTTTTTTTAGGAAAAGAATTACTTAAGGTTATCCAAAAGGGTCATGAGATAGCTCTGTTTTGTCACCTTGACGTAAGCATGTTCAAAGGAAGTTTTATTGATGTTTTCATCTGTTAATCAATCTTTCAAATTTAGTTCAATCAAACTTAAGAAATCCATTCACTGAATCATCCACAATATTGTTTTTTTTCGTCAATTCTTTGTAAATTTGTACACAAACAGTACTAAATACCCATGTTTGATTACTGATATTTCAACTTACAAGAAAGAAACAAAATACATAAAAGAAATCCAGTTAACTATGTTAGATCACTGCTCGGTTGAAACCACTAGCGTTGGTATGTCAAGTTAGTTGTCAATTTTAGTTGCCAAAATGCATTCTTGATTTAGCATATTAAATATAGTTTCGGACTAGATTAGGTCTAAGAAGTTGAATCGAAGCTATCCTTAAAGGATGAAGTTTGAAGACTACAAGAAGATATCAACAAGTACTTCATCATCAAATGTATGTAATTGATTTCATTTGGATTCTTGTTCAATTCTACCTTTCTAATCTATCGAGATAAATGCTCACTCCGTGGAACAATTCCTATGACAGTAAATGTACATTTATGTATATATACTTGAGGTTATTTGATTCATTACTTTGGTGACAATAACCTTAATCCCTATAGAGGATCTCATGTTATAGTGAATGAGCTTACGAATTCAACGAGCCAAGAATCACTCAATTCTGAGTTATAACGATGAAGTTATGAGTGATTTATTAAAGTAACAATTACAAGTGTTGCTGTAATTGTTACAGTTCATTAGTAGGAAACAATTCATGGACTGTTTGTAACGGTTCACGGACTTGGGCCCAATTACGTGACTAGAAGTTTTTTTTAGTCAAGTTGGTGATGTTTCATTATCTAGGAAAGTTAGCTATTACTCCAAACATCTTTGATTACCACATTAAAGTGTTTGTGATTCCTTTCTAATTTAATTTGTGATTTATTCACATAAATACAATTTGCTAAATTAATTATTTATTTAATTATTTTGGCAAGAGTTGTAATTAGGAAAGACTCCCAAAATTAGGAGTCCTGAAAAGGGAAAATAGCTATGCTTAGCTTTCAAGCTACCTTTCACTATAAATAAAGGGTTCGTGAGTGCTACACGTTTTCATCCCCTTTGGAAAATTGGTGTTAGCTTCATAAGGTTGTTTTCCATGTGAGATAAAAGTCTTTGTATTTGGGATCATAAAGCCAAGTTGAATCTAATCTTCGTGATTGATTATACAACTTATAATCTAGGTTTTTCACCTCTTGTCTATTCTAAGGTTTTCTCTTCTGATATAAAACCATTCAAGAGTTGTTGATCATAAACCATAGGTTTTGATAGATTTCAGTTTTCGATCGTATACCAACTCTTGTTATTCAAAATCGGAAGATAGAAAGAAAACTTCAATTAAGGTATCTCGTATAAATCCTTAAGAAGTTTTAAACAAGATTTCCTAAATCTTGATTTACATCTAAAGGGAAATCAAACCGGTGTTTTATGCAAACAAAATATCGAATCATATCAATCGTGTTGCTATATCTTCTAAAGAGAACCTTGGGTTCTGCTAGAAGATTTACGAGAAGAATTCCTAAAGAGAATCGGTGTTCTGCTAGGAGTTCTATAAGAATACAACTGAAGTAGGTATTACATCTAGTCCGAATAGGTAGTAGGAAATTGGTGTAACAACTTTTAATCAGTGTGTGTTTATTCTGGACTAGGTCCCGGGATTGTTCTGCATTTGCGGTATCCTCGTTAACAAAATTTCTGGTGTATGTGTTATTTATTTTTGCATTATATTTTATTTATATTATTGAAATAATACAGGTTGTACGTTAATCAATCATTTTTGTTACATCCGACCTTGTTTGTTGGATAAGACTTGATTGACCTTGAACACTTGATTTTGTTATTTTCACATTGTTAGACCAGTCCGGACTAACCCTGTTTCAAGTGGACACCGTGTTGAAATATTCCTTTAGTGATTGTTGCTTAAAGAGGTTTATACACGGCGGATATTGAATAGGTTGTGATTAACACAAAAGATTTTGGTTCAAGAACTTCACACTAAAATCAGGTTTACGAACTTGCTTCTGTTTAACCATTGATTGTGTTGAGTAAGAGATAAACTCTTCGGTATTATTCTTTGATTGATTTTTCACTCTCGAAATATTATTGAGGTATAGTCCATACAGATTGCCAGACGAAATATTGGGTGTGGTTGTTAGACCCCCGCTTTTTCACACTACAACCGGGATTAACAACTACATGTATCCTGGTCTCCTTATTGAACATCCCGATAAACCCAAAATAAACTACACCCTTGACACTAAAACCTACTTTGTTCACCATTCTAACCACTTCACATCAAAGGAAAAAATACAAACTAGTACTGCAAACTATAAACATCGTTATACCAAAATTCAAACAATTAAACAGCCTTCTCCAATAACCATCCATCATCAACAACAAAATCCGGCTCCAAGACCATCAACATCCGTTAGGTTCAATTTACATAACAAGAAGATAAGAAGATACCATAATAGTGCTACGAAGACCAAGAGCAAGTATTAACAAAACCCGTTTAAAAAAACTTGTTAATCATTTTTTAGATTTTTTCAAAGCCCAATACCTTGGTTGTTGTTGATGCCCCATAGGAGATTACTAATAATCATCCTCAGCGTAGCTCTCCCAATCCTCTTCGCATATTTGTTGGTTTTGAAGTTGTGTAGTTGTCTTCAAATACATGTGTATTTTTTTTCTTTCCATAACACCCAAGTCACTGCAGCTGAAATCATGTTCTGTGCAATTTTCCAAGAGTTTGAAAGATGATTATATGTTAAACACTTTCAGAATTGAGTTAAGAAACATCCATGCCTATCATCAATGAAGATTTATGGCATTGTCTGCATAGTGCCGCTTGACTTATAATCCTCTTTGAGCTGTTAAAAAATAAGTAAACAAACCCATTCATGTCTATAAATTTCAAGAAACCATTTATTATAATAATTAATAATGTTGATAAGGGATTATCTGTCCGATTTATCTCGAGATTTTGAATTTTTCGAAAGAGAAGCTATTAATTAGAATCGATAAGAAGGCAATTGAAAAATGAAACTTCATCAAATTTCTCCAACTAGCACCACAATTCATCTCGAGCGTCAACAATTTTAAATCAGTAACTTGTTTAGTTGCTATACAGTGTGCCAAAATGTACTCAAATTATAATATTTCAACTTCACATTCAAGGCTTTTAACTTTAATCAAGCAATTGTATTCGAAACTCCAGCAAAGCAAAATGAGTCCCACTAACACTCAAGGGGATTAGTAAAGCGTTGCTCTTAAAACCACATGACCTCAAGCCTGAATGCGCTGATACCTCAATGTGAATTAGAATTGTCAAACATGATAGCAATGTGATCAGAGGCATGTATGGATTTAGCAAGCTGGGAAATTAGAAGATATTGTATTTTGACCAATATTAGAGGCATGTATTGGATTTAGCACGAAGGTATGCTCACAACGAGGTTTTTCTCTTTCGTCCAAGTGCATTGCTCTTTTAAGTGAAAATCAATGCGAATGCCGAGAAAGAATTTAACAATTTATTCAAAATAAAATAAAATAATACTCCATATGTCCCTCCAAAGATGACATATTCCTTTTAATTTTTTGTCCCTCCAAAAGTTGACCTTTATAAATAAACAAGGTCATATTTCTAAAATTATCCTTTTAGTGGATTATTGAAAAGACGAGGGTACAAAGTATACCACAATCTTTTTGGATTAACCTATACATATATATCTTGTATAATCTTTTCGATCTTATAAAGATTAACATTATCTTATAAAAGGTGAATAAACATACAAGTGCAAATACTTTAATTATATAATAAAGAGAACTATCATGCGAAAATAAAGTAAAGCACATAGTAAAATTTTGTTAACGAGGAAAACTACAATCTTGTAGAAAAACCCTGGGACCTAGGCCAGTTTTTAATACTCAATGAATTAAGTCGCTACACAAAAAGTAAAACCAAGCAATCTAAAACCCTAGTTACTCAACTTCAGCAGTATTTTTGTTTTGAAACATCAAGAGAACTTCAGTTAATAGATCTTCTTAATGATTAACAAAAACTTCTACAACCAATCTTTCAACTGGTAAAACAAGATTTTTCTGGATCATATTCCTATCAGTAAAGAATATTAAAACTAATACCGAAGTATATGACAAAAGCACAGTTAAGGATCTTTTGTTTAAGATTTGTTACCAGATCCAAAACTCTTAGGTTAGGAGATTAATCGAGATAATGATTATCGAAATAACCAATCTCAATAACAAGGTTTAGGATAAAATCACAAACAACTTGTAGATCTCACAAGACTTATGTTTATCTAAATAAACACGTTTTCAATCTCAGAAAAACAAGTCACAGAAAGTCACACCAAGATCAAATAAAAAAAAAAATCAAAGTGTTCAAAGTCTCCAATCTTCGATTTAATCTTTAAAGTAACAACATGTAAGCAAATTAATTCCTCTATTTATTTGTCGGACAGAACCAAATCTGTTAACAATGAAAAATCAATAAATCTATCTCACATATCTAGAATCACTTAGATCTTTAATAGTTAAATCTTCAAAATTCTTGAGTGGCCTTATATCAGAAGAGAAATACCGTAGAATAAACAAGAACTTATCTAGAATATAACTATCTCATTAGTTCTTAATCAAATAATAATCCAAGAAATCTAAAATAAACAATACAAATCTGGTTTCCCATCAATGGTACTAGTAGAATCTTCTTGATCCCAAAGAAGTCTTTAAACGAAGCGCACGTAAGAGATTTAACATAATTATGATACTCTTCTCTCCAACTAGTATTATCAGAATACTTCTAGCTAGTGTGCTTCCTCACACAACCGTTAAGGTTTGTGTATTCCGGGATGAGTTTGGAGAATGAAAAACTTCACTATTTATAATGACCAAGGTAGTTTGAACATCAAGGAATTATGATTACCAAATCAAAATATATAACAGATATTTAATAAATGTTTATTTTCAATTTTGCAATATTCCAATTGTTGTCCAATTAATATATCGAAATCTTTCTTGGATGACAACTCAGTATTAGCTAGCATTAAGAATATACTTTATTAATATAACAATCAGAGATGTGCTTATCCACTGGGATATGAGTAGCAAATAAATTCTGAATATCAAAAAAGATATCATGAAATATATGGATTTGGGGATCTCACCTCGAATATCAAAGAAAATACTTGAATATTAAGTAAAAATATTTTAGCACATGTTCAAAATATTATATCGACATTATGAACTTTCGGTATCAACCAAACCTTATGTCCGAAAGTTATACAAACCCTAAGTTAATAAACAAAATTGGAAAATATCATATTTGGTTAATCACTTAGGATCGGTCTATCTATAGATCCTTGATTATGAGATTGGTCTTACTAGAGATCCTTGGGTTCGATCCTAGTACAAATACTTGTTTAAGCGATCGGTCCTAGAGTAGATCCTTTGATTTCTTTCAACTATGGAACAAGTTTTGCAAGTCTACTTCCTTCAACTCATGTAGTTAAACATATTTTTCTAGGTTTATAAAATTAACCTGAAAGTTAAACATACTAAATAATAACGAATTACTAAATAGTATCATGTTGAACGTACGAAGTCCAGGCTTGAAAGAACAAAAATAGAAATGGAATAAGTCAAATTTGTAGTTACTAACCGATAATGTCTTCAAATCATCTTCAGATCTTAGTGAATAACTAGAGCAAGACTCAATATTTTTATGTTCCTAGTCTAACCTAACGAAGTTGACTTTAACTCACCTATCAAACTGAAAAGGCGAGGGTACCCCAAATATACCTCAAGCTATAACTTTTCCTTCCTATAAGTCCTTTCCCCGAAAGTGATTGTCTATAGACAGAGTCGAGACAATACAACAAATCGGTTCACACTTTGTGTGATCGTATATGGATACTAGATCGAGACAATACAACAACAAAGTGTGTTTACTTGATACAAAGGTTCGGACCTAACCAAACTCAATAGGATTCACGTATCAAGTAAATAGGAATTAACGTTTTTGCAATTTACTTTAATTATAATAAAACAATTATAATGCAGAAATATAAAGTAAATGACACAACAAGATTTTGTTAACGAGGAAACCGCAAATGCAGAAAAACCCCGGGACCTAGTCCAGAATTGAATACTCTCAGAATTAAGCCGCTATACAAAATAAGACAACATCGTATAGTTGAGACCAGGCAACTAAACCTATAGTTCACCTAGTTCCCTCAGTATTCCTACGCCTCCAACCTATAAACAAGTCACGTACTTGGACCAATTCATTTGGATCGTATTCCAAACAATAAAGGAACAACAAATCTGTTTGGTATCAAATCTCTTCAACCAAGTGATATGAGTTGCGCAAAGTTTCCATTGTTTATCTTAACATAAACTCCTTTTCCAGGTTCCAAGATCTATCTTACGTTAAATCACCCAAAGGAAATCACTAAGATTAAGCCATCAACACTCTTCAACCAAGTGATATGTGTTGATGCCGATCTTCTTTAATTAATCAATCCAATCTACCACAAGGATAAACCGATTATTAATTGGATCATCTTTTCCCCAAACAAGTATTGTGCACACCAAAGATTATAAAAACACCAAGTAAGAAATCTTCAATATCTTCTTTGTCTTCAAATCTTCTTAGATCTTCAATAAACACCTGCACACAATCACTTGAATCTCTTGTGATCAATCACACACAGAACGGAGTCTGTTAACAATGGATTATCACAAGATCGTCTTTAGATCTAACAACAGTCTAAAGATCTCTTTCGAAACCGTGAACTAGGTTGAGTGAATCTTATATCAGAAGAGAAGATTCTCAAGCATAAACAAACTAGGTCCAATCAAGATTAAACCTCCGTTAGTCAATCAAATCAATAAGAAAACTAAAGATAAACCGCAATATCTAGTTTCCCACCAACGGGTCGTGCTAGAACTTTTCAATCCCAAAGAAGACTTTAAACTGAGTGGCCATAAGAGATTTACCCATATTAGATTACTCTCCTCTCTAATAGGCGCCTCACTGACGAGGTGTCGAATCTCGCAAAAATAAATTTCTCTACTTCTCTTTAACTAGCAAGTAGTATAGTGTAAGTAGGATCCTCCCAAGGGAGGTATGAAGTCTAAGTTGTTATGAAAATACTCTTAGCAAGAATGATTATGTTGTAGAAAATCTGAAAATTGTAAAATGTAACCAAAGATGAGATGTGATTGATTAAAGGTTCATTCTAGACCACGAAATTCAAACCAAATGGATAGATAACTATGTTCTTCACATTATCATGTTACTAACAACCCTAGAATAATTAGTACGCTCAATTATTCCGTTACTATCTCCTAGCTCACCGGATACGGAAGCGCTCGACTACCGGTTCCTACTTGCCAAGTTTCCTAGAGGTACGCTTACTAGGTTTGACTTAAACAAATGCTCTAAGTTAAGTGGAGATAAGGTTGCTCCTAGTGATGAACTCAAAAGCATGAATCACCTACTAGTATTGATTTCTACATATGGACACTTAACAAAGTCCCATCATCAGTACCCACATATTGCTACTTGTGTTTATCTTCTCTAGACAATTACGGGTCGAAGAAAATCTAAACTAGCAAATAGATTAAGAATTAATGATTCAATTTCGAACTTAAACCCTTAACAAATAATCCATAGACAATATTAGAATAGTAGAAAATCAATCAATAACATAGACAAATGCTAGAGAACAAGTTATTTCATATCAAATATAGATTCATATTTCGGGCTTCGAAATCACCCTTAATCAAAGAGAGTTTTAGTTACTCATAATAATGGAGTTCATCATCAAATATATTAAATGAAATAATGAAGATGAAAATAAAAGAATAGCAAACCCTAGTTCCAGCTCTCTGCAAAACTCCCAGTAGAATATAAAATACGTCATAAACAAAGTTATAGAAAACTTTCCCTTTTGTAGCCTTTTTCTCCTCAAACTAGGTCATATCCCCAAAAGTCCACATCCAATGTGTTCACCAAGCCCACACAAGAGAAATATGTCTCTGAAATTTTGGGTCCAAAAATGCCCACCGGAATTGCTGACGTCATCACCGGATCCGGCCACCGGAACCGGAATCCGGTTGCCGGAAAATTTCTACGATCGCTTGAACCATTGAAAGACATCACCAGGCAAGTGCACACTCCCAGCAGCTCAACTCCATTTCTCTGCAATTCACACATTCACAAAATACCATCTAAACCAATTCCTTGTTCTTGCGAAAACGTACCCAAAAGCGCGACTCGTAGCTCCCATATCCGGCCTCCAACTCTTCAATTCGACTCATACCCCCTTCATGATTCAGTGAAACATTATGATACCCACTTTCGGTTCCAAAATCCGGCAACCGGAAGTATGCTCACTGACTCGCCATTCTCACTGCATTTTCGCAGTGTTCACTGCTGTTCACAGCTGCAATTCTACTTTACTTTATCTCAACTTATCCCTCACCAGCTGATGTTCATACCACCTGCAACATCTTATCAGTGCAAACATATACAATCACTACACCAGCTATGCAGTCTCGACACCCTCTCTGCAACGCAGCGTCCCTGCAACATACCACCAGGTCGCGATTGCACCTGCAATGCCAACCTGACCATAGCAGTTCCACGATCCCTGTATCGTCTCGAGTTACGCTGCCATGCATCTTCTTACAATGCTCGGCAACTCAGTTTCACTCCCTTCTGCATCTGAACTGCAGTTACAGCTCACCACTGCTCCAACTAACATTCACGGACAATCCACCTGAGCTACTGCCTTACTCTTCCACGCATTGCTGTAGCTTCTCATTACCTCAGTTCGCACCAGTTTCTGCAGCACTAAGCCACAACAACACCATCTGGATTCATCTCATTATAGCAACCCTCGCACACAGCCACTGAACCATGAACCAGTCATTCACAACTCCATAGTCCTTGTTCATTCTCCGTCTCGGTTCTGCTCCCTGGACCCTTGATAGCATCCACAAGAACCATTGTTACTAGCTGCATTGTCTTTGCTGTATCTCAGTTCGCCTCCAAATCCAGCCACAATTCATCACCAATTCAGGCCACCTCTGTAGCTGCAATGCCTGCTCTTTAGCTGAACCTCATAGCTCCAGCACATCAACAGCATACATCCACACCCACCTGCACTACAACTCCAGCAGCACTGGTTCAGTCCTTATCATCACCAAGCTGAATACCGCCACCAATGCTACCCAGCCACAGCTGCAAACACTCCAAACACCAGCCTTGCCCTGCAATTTATCAGCTTCCCATATAAACTGTAACACCATATTTCCTGCACTTCCGCACCTGTAGCTCAACCTAGCTCCATTTCAGTTCACAGACCACCAACACCTCTAACATATTCCTTTTTGATCTTCACTTTGGCCGCGAGACCTGTTGGCAGTAACTACCACCATATACTCTATGACAGTCACCATAGGAACATGCTCTCCCGCTCATAACTTCAGTATCAGCTGCATTCACTGGCACTAGCTACTCCCTCCATAACTGCAGAAACATAGCGCCAGTTCTCAGTTACACCCATCTGTGACATTAGCTAAGCCTCACTCCACAACCTGCAATTCTCCACAGCTTCCTCTCTGCAACCTTTGTTCATCTCAGTAGTGTCGACTCCAGCCGAGCTGCAACACCACAATCCTAGCACCTTCACTGCAAATGCAATCCCATCTAGCTGACTGCATCTCCAATACCATGTTCATTACCATGAATCAATGGCCACAACTCACCAACACAGTGCCACACCACTTCTTCCTAGTACCAACAACAGATGCACCTGCAACAACAGCTTCAATAGCAGCTTACAACCAGAACCACCTAAACCACCTGCTAAGCCATCAGTACATAGCACCAGAAACCACCAGGATCAAGCCCTGCAATACTTCAGTTCCTAGCTATAGCAGCTACAACTACTCCGTTCCTAGCTCACAATATCGAACCACAAGCCATCAAATCCCCAGACCATCGATGCCTTGCTCAGTAAATTCAGTTTCGGTACTCCCCATCGCAATCCATCAGCTCCATTTCGATCTCAAATTCCCATTTAATAAAACCCTCATTAAAATGCACATCAAACAAACTCAACAATCCACCATATTCGCGTTCAAAGACAACCCATTTACTGATTCATTCCTCTTTATTTCTTCTTCGATTCACGGCAAAGAGCTTCTCACCAAACCCTGTTATAATCTCCACCTTCTCGATCTATTTCACCTCTGATTTAATCCAGTAACAGCATCATTCTCTTCATTGATTTCTCCCTCCAGCTGCAACAGCCACTCTCCACATTCTCTCGATTCAATTACAGCACCAAAGTGCTCTTCTTAATTTCAACATCACGGCCGCCTTCTCTCTTGATTTCAGGTGGGATGAAAGAAAGGCATATCAATGATTGGGAACTGAATTTGGTTTTTAGATTTTGTGTAGGAACATGATTCAGCCAACCAAGTGCAGTGGATAAGGGCCAACCTAGGGTGCTTGGCCTGTCAGTTCCAGATAACTGACAATCTAGTTCTTTCATAATTTCCTTCGTAATTCTTCTTTCCAATGCCTTAAAAGAGCTGTGTGCTTGCTAGCTTCGCCTCCATCTACGCCTTGTCCTTTTAAGCAGCATTTCTTCTTCTTTTGCTCCAATGACTCCTAAATACCTAAATAATCATAAGCAAAACACAAGATACATAATTTACAAGAAAACTAAGCAAAGAAAGCATAAACAATAGATAAATATATAGGTGTTTTAGACACCTATCAAATTCCCCCACACTTAGACTTTGCTAGTCCCCGAGCAAATAAAAAAAAACAATTATAAAAGATACATACAACTCCGTCTCGTCGAGGCTACGGTTACTCTAAGCATGAATAACATGCCTTTGAACCCCTAGGTGTCCCTAGTGGACGAGTTTTAGTCTCGTGAAGGTTTACAAGAGGTCTGCCTACAAAACCTATATTTCCAACTCCGTCTATTTGTGACAAATCAATGAACGAATCCAAAATAACTACAGGAGGAGATACCTTGAGCAAATTCAGTTCATATATAAGTGCATAAAGTTTTCTTAGAAAGTCGAAAAAACCACAATACTCAGAATCTGACTAACCACAATCACAATGAAAAGATTAAGAAGATGGATAAAGAGGTAGATGTGGCGAATATTCACAAGTGATCGATGTATCCCATATCTGTCTGAAGGTCACCGCCAAGATGAACCTATCCTATTGGATTGAGATACTGGTCTGAATTCTAGTGTCAATACACTGGCATATACAAGGGAACCAGTGATCAACAACTTATTTCTACATCAACTCACTGGCATATACAAGGGAACCAGGAGTGACTTTATTCAACACAATAATAATATTTTTCTTTTCATTTCTTTTCTTTTCTTTTCTTTTTCACTTTTTTTTTTTTTTTTTTTTTAGACGGCATGATTAGATCTTTTGGATCCAAGCGCATGCTTCTTGTCAGCAAGTACGTGATATTTGCCTTGGATCCTGCATTCCACGCTTGTTTAGGCGACGGAGACAGGGACTACGTTTCACACATACTGCTATTCCCAAGTGTCATTTTTATTCCGTTTGGTCTAATTGGTCGGTCTCTTTTTTTTTCTTTTCTTTTTTTCTTAGCAACTCAATCACTCTATTTCATCCTAGCAGTAATAACAACTCGATTTTTAGTGACCCACCAAAGCACTTAGAGAACAATAGATAAATATGGAAAAATAAAAATAGAATGTGATATGGTGATATTCCGAGATATGGTAACAACTAACATATAATTTATAATTTCTGAGCTATGTTCATCTTTGTTAATTAATGGGTTCCTCAACTCCTGCAATCACAATAGTTCCATCCACTAATAGTGTCATCCTAAAGGCATAAATTTCTATATTTCGGAGTTCAAAAAGCATAATTTTTTCTTTGTTTTTCTATTTTTCTGATTTTTTTTTTTTAAAAAAAAAAAAACATAAAACAAACTATACAAACATATAAATGCTCCCCCACACTTAAACTTTACATTGTCCTCAATGTAAAATTTAGTCATTCAAAGTAAAGTTTAAGGTGGGAAATTCCGCAAATGATATGCAAAAACAAAGATAAAATAAAAGATAAAATGCTGAAAAATAAAAAGATAAAGGATAAAGATACAAAACCGGTGGGTTGCCTCCCACTTAGCGCTTGGTTTAACGTCGTCAGCCCGACGTTCAGCTCCAATTACTCCTCCAGAGGGAGTGGATCACTCAATGTGATCATATATTGATTCTCCGCCACAAACTGCTCATAGTATGGTTTCAAGCGATGGCCGTTAACCTTGGAAACCAGCCCTGTTTTGGGACTAGTAATCTCAATTGCACCATGCGCAAACACATTAGTAACAACAAACGGTCCAACCCATCTGGACCTAAGTTTACCCGGAAACAATTTAAGACGAGTATGGAATAAAAGTACTTTCTGCCCTACTTCAAAACTCTTTCGGGAAATCATCTTATCATGGAAAGCTTTGGTATTTTCTTTATAAATGCGTGAACTTTCATATGCATCATTTCGTATCTCTTCTAACTCATTGAGATGAAGTTTCCTATGTTCACCAGCTGCATCTAATTTCATATTACATACCTTGATAGCCCAATAAGCTTTGTGTTCAAGTTCGACGGGAAGATGGCAAGGTTTTCCATAGACAAGCCTAAAAGGAGACATACCGATGGGTTTCTTATAAGCTGTCCTATACGCCCACAAAGCGTCATTGAGTCTATAACTCCAATCCTTCCTTGTAACATTCACCGTCTTCTCTAAGATGGTCTTAATCTCCCGGTTGGAAATTTCAGCTTGACCGCTCGTTTGTGGATGATACGGTGTGCCAACTTTATGAGAAATGTTGTACTTCTTTAGAAGAGCGTGAAAGGATCTTTTGAAGTGCGAGCCTCCATCACTAATCACCACTCGAGGTGTTCCAAACCTAGAAAAGATATGTTCCTTCACAAACTCACAAACAACATGAGAATCATTGGTGGGAGTGGCTTTAGCTTCCACCCACTTAGAAACATAATCTACAGCAATAAGTATAAAATATTTCCCATTGGAATTCACAAAAGGCCCCATAAAGTCTATACCCCAAACATCAAAAATCTCAACAGCGAGAATTGGTGTTTGAGGCATTTGGTTTCTAGCACCAAGGTTGCCTGTCCTTTGACACCTATCACAAGCTTTGCAAAACAAATATGCATCCTTAAACAATGTAGGCCAATAAAAACCACTTTCGAGAACCTTGAGGGCTGTCCTCTTGGCTCCGAAATGGCCACCACAAGCATATGAGTGACAAAAATTCAGAATTGATTGGAACTCGGATTCAAGTACGCACCTGCGGATCATTTGATCGGAGCAATGCTTCCACAAATAAGGTTTATCCCATATATATTGCTTGGCAATCTTCTTGAGCTTGTGTTTTTGGAATGTAGACATGGAACTAGGTACTTGTCCCGTCACAAAAAAGTTGACAATATCAGCGTACCATGGAGTTGTGCCACCAACCGCAAAGAGTTGCTCATCCGGGAAGCTATCATGTAAAGGAATCGCTTCTTCGGACACAACCAATCTTCTTAGATGATCCGCTACGGTATTCTCACTGCCCTTCTTATCCTTGATTTGCATGTTGAACTCTTGAAGAAGAAGTATCCACCTTATGAGCCTTGGCTTAGCATCCTTCTTTGTTAGCAAGTATCGAAGTGCAGCATGGTCGGAGAAAACAACCACCTTTGTACCCACTAAATAAGATCGAAACTTATCAAGTGCAAACACTATAGCCAAAAGCTCTTTTTCAGTTGTGGAGTAGTTGATTTGCGCTCCGTTGAGAGTTCGAGAAGCATAATAAATGGCATATGGAACTTTACCATCTCGCTGTCCCAACACGGCTCCAACGGCATAATCACTTGCATCGCACATCAACTCAAATGGCTTGCTCCAGTCCGGTGGTTTGATAATTGGTGCGGTAGTCAACAACTCTTTTAAGGTATCAAAAGCTTCCTTGCACTCCTTGTCACAATCAAAGGCCACATCTTTTTGCAAAAGTCTACACAGGGGAATTGCAATCTTGGAGAAATCCTTGATGAATCTCCTATAAAATCCTGCATGACCAAGAAAAGAGCGAACCTCCCTCACATTTGTGGGGTATTGTAAGTTCCGAATCAAATCTATCTTAGCCTTGTCAACCTCTAACCCTTTAGAAGATACAACATGGCCTAGCACAATCCCATGAGTGACCATAAAGTGACATTTTTCCCAATTAAGAACAAGATTAGTTTCTACGCATCATTTAAGAATAAGTGCAAGGTTATCTAAGCATTTGTCAAAAGAATCACCATACACGCTAAAATCATCCATAAACACTTCTATGATGCTTTCCACATAATCTGAGAATATGCTTACCATACAACGTTGAAAAGTAGCTGGAGCATTGCACAAGCCAAATGGCATACGTCTATAAGCAAAAGTGCCAAAAGGGAAAGTAAACGTCGTCTTTTCTTGATCTTCCGGAGCTATTACAAGCCGGTTATAACCTGAAAAACCATCAAGAAAGCAATAGTAAGCACGTCTAGCCAACCTTTCAAGCATTTGATCAATGAATGGTAAAGGGAAATGATCCTTTCGGGTGGTAGAGTTGAGCTTTCGGTAGTCAATGCAAACTCTCCAACCGGTCTGGATTATAGTTGGAACCAAGTCGTTATCTTCATTTTTCACCACCGTGATGCCGGACTTCTTTGGAACTACTTGAATCGGGCTCACCCATTTGCTATCGGATATGGGATAGATAATCCCAACATCTAACAACTTCAGGATTTCTTTCTTGACTACTTCCATCATTGGAGGGTTCAAGCGACGTTGAGCTTCTCTTGTTGGTTTTGCCCCCTCCTCAAGAAGTATTCGGTGCATACATGTGGAAGGACTGATTCCTTTGATATCGGAAATGGTCCATCCAATGGCAGACTTGTGCTCTCTTAGCACTCGAATAAGCTTCTCCTCTTGCACCTCGGTGAGGTTGTTGGCAATGATCACCGGTAACTCTTCATTGTCACCTAAATATACGTATTTGAGGTGATCCGGAAGGGGTTTCAACTCAAGAGTAGGTGCCTGCACAATCGAGGGTAAAAGTTTCTCATTAGTAAGAGGCAAAGAAACATAAGACGCATTATACTTTGGTGGAACTTCTTGTAATGAGTTAAGAGATAAAACAGCCTCTTTAAGCTCATCACAAATAGACAATTCACTTTCAATGTCTTTGTATTTCCCATAACCTAAACCTTCGACTATGGTGTTCTCTAAAGCATCATCACTATTCAATTCAAACATCTTTTAAGCTAGAGTATCAATAATATCAATAGAAAAACATGAATTCACGTCACTAGGATATCTCATAGCCTCAAAGATATTGAAACTTATGATCTCATCATCAAATTCCATAGTTAAAGCTCCTTTGAAAACATCTATCTTGGTTCTTGCGGTTCTCATGAATGGTCTACCCAACAGCAAGGGGGTAGTCGATGGTGAATCCTCATCCATCATGTCAAGAACATAGAAATCATCCGGAAATATGAGTTGATTAACCTGCACCAAAACATCTTCAATAACCCCTTTCGGGTAAGAATTAGATCGATCAGCAAGTTGTATAACAATACCGGTATCTTTAAGAGGTCCAAGTTTCAATGATTCATAAACGGAGGCAGGCATAACATTAATGGATGCTCCTAGATCTAGCATAGCACGCTCAAACCTGACTTTACCAATAGTACATGGTATAGTGAAGCTACCGGGATCTTTCAACTTAGGTGGGAGTTTCTTTTGAAGATATGCCGAAGCATTTTCCCCCACACTCATCACCTTATTACCGGTCAATTTATGCTTGTTAGTGCACAATTCCTTCAAGAACTTTTCCCAGCGCGGAACTTGCCTTATCGCCTCGATGAGTGGAATGTTCACTTCAATCTTCTTAAAGATTTCCAAAAGCTCTTGGTACAACGTCTCCTTGTTTGACTTTTCAAACCTGCTAGGAAAAGGAGGAGGAGTAACATGAGTAGAAACACGAGTTTTAGAGTTAGAATTTGTTACCGGGTCAGCCTTTTTTAGGGGATGTTTCACCCTCTTATCTCTCCAACTCAGGTTCATTGGACACCGGTGATGTTTCCGGTTTATCTACTTGCTTCCCACTGCGTAGCTCAATAGCATTGGCATTCTCCTTGTGATTTACTGTTTGAGAAGGAAGTTTTCCCTATGCTTGTGCTTCCAATTTGCTCACTGCCGTAGATAATTGACCCATTTGAGTTCGGATGTCTTTCATGTCCATCTCTGACTTTTGCTTATCTTGCACCATTGTGTTGAGGATGAGATTCAACTTGTCATCTATACTCGTGCCTTGAGTCTCTTGACGTGGCTTTTGCAAGAAATGGTACCCACCTTGTTGATTAAAAGTAGGATTGGGAGCTGCAGCTTGCTTGTTGGCGTAGCTGAAATTGGGGTGATCTCGCCAACCCGGATTGTATGTGCTAGAGTACGGATCATACCTCGGCCTTTGCTGATTTTGATACATGACATTTGCTTGCTCAACATCTTTGGTATATGATGATGATGATGGTATGACAGCCGAAGCGATTTGATGCATCATCCTCTCCATGTTGCCCATCCTTTGTTCCAAGTTTGAAGAATTGCCAACTTCATTCACCTTCCTTACCGTTGATTCATCTCTAGTGAAGAATTGTTGAGTGTTCGCAGCCATATTCTCTAACAAGCTTGTAGCTTCCGCAATGGTCTTGTTGGTAAGTGCACCACCACTCGCGGCGTCAATCAAATGTCTCTCAGTAGAAATCAACCCCTCATAGAAATATTGAATCACAAGTTGATCGCTGATTTGGTGGTGTGGGCAACTAGCTAAAAGCCTCTTGTACCGCTCCCAATACTCATGAAGAGTCTCTCCCGATATTTGCCTAATACCACAAATCTCTTTGCGAATCACAGCTGCTTTTGATGCTGGAAAATACTTCTCGAGGAACAATTTCTTCATCCCATTCCATGTGGTTATGCTTCCAGCGGGTAAGCAAAAGAACCACTCTCCTGCAGAATCTAAAAGAGAGAAAGGAAATGTTGTCATCATAGCCATATCCGCATCTGCAGTTGCTTGCTTCATACTAGTTACAACATGATGAAATTGTTGTAAGTGACGATTAGGATCTTCTCCCGATAAACCTCTGAATTTGGGCAGCAAGTTGATCAATTGCGGCTTCAACTCAATGTTTCCATTCAGCTGAATACATAAAGGCTATTGATCAAGGTTTGGAGAAGTGAGCTCCTTGAGTGTTCTTGGAGCATGCGGTCGAGCTCCCATTGTGTTGTCTTCCTCTTGGTCCGAGTCCGAGAATTCACTTGGTGTAGAACTAGGAGGAAGTTCAGTGTTGATTGCTCGAATGAAATCTTTTAGCAAAGTGCCCGAATGAAGACGTATACCAATAGGACTTGGTCTGCCTTCTCCGCGCATTCACCAAAGAAATCGCACCTGAAAATCAGATTCTTAAAGATTGAATAAGTAAACTGAAATTGTAACCAAAAGAAAAAATAAAAACTAAGAATAAAAATAACAACTAAACTCGCCAAAGCCTCCTCCAAACGGCGCCAATTTTGACGAGGTGTCGAATCTCGTAAAAATAAATTTCTCTACTTCTCTTTAACTAGCAAGTAGTATAGTGTAAGTAGGATCGTCCCAAGGGAGGTATGAAGTCTAAGTTGTTATGCAAATACTCTTAGCAAGAATGATTATGTTGTAGAAAATCTGAAAATTGTAAAATGTAACCAAAGATGAGATGTGATTGATTAAAGGTTCATTCTAGACCACGAAATTCAAACCAAATTGATAGATAACTATGTTCTTCACATTATCATGTTACTAACAACCCTAGAATAATTAGTACGCTCAACTATTCCGTTACTATCTCCTAGCTCACCGGATACGGAAGCGCTCGACTACCGGTTCCTACTTGCCAAGTTTCCTAGAGGTACGCTTACTAGGTTTGACTTAAACAAATGCTCTAAGTTCTGTGAGATAAGGTTGCTCCTAGTGATGAACTCAAAAGCATGAATCACCTACTAGTGTTGATTTATACATATGGACACTTAACAAAGTCCCATCATCAGTACCCACATATTTCTACTTGTGTTTATCTTCTCTAGACAATTATGGGTCGAAGAAAATCTAAACTAGCAAATAGATTAAGAATTAATGATTCAATTTCGAACTTAAACCCTTAACAAATAATCCATAGACAATATTAGAATAGTAGAAAATCAATCAATAACATAGACAAATGCTAGAGAACAAGTTATTTCATATCAAATATAGATTCATATTTCGGGCTTCGAAATCGCCCTTAATCAAAGAGAGTTTTAGTTACTCATAATAATGGAGTTCATCATCAAATATATTAAATGAAATAATGAAGATGAAAATAAAAGAATAGCAAACCCTAGTTCCAGCTCTCTGCAAAACTCCCAGTAGAATAGAAAATACGTCATAAACAAAGTTATAGAAAACTTTCCATTTTGTAGCCTTTTTCTCCTCAAACTAGGTCATATCCCCAAAAGTCCACATCCAATGTGTTCACCAAGCCCACACAAGAGAAATATGTCTCTGAAATTTTGGGTCCAAAAATGCCCACTGGAATTGCTGACGTCATCACCGGATCCGGCCACCGGCGCCGGAATCCAGTCGCCGGAAAATTTCTCCGATCTCTTGAACCATTGAAAGACATCACCAGGCAAGTGCACACTCCCAGCAGCTCAACTCCATTTCTCTGCAATTCACACATTCACAAAATACCATCTAAACCAATTCCTTGTTCTTGCGAAAACGTACCCAAAAGCGCGACTCGTAGCTCCCATATCCGGCCTCCAACTCTTCCATTCGACTCATACCCCCTTCATGATTCAGTGAAACATTATGATACCCACTTTCGGTTCCAAAATCCGGCAACTGGAAGTATGCTCACTGACTCGCCATTCTCACTGCATTTTCGCAGTGTTCACTGCTGTTCACAGCTGCAATTCTTCTTTACTTTATCTCAACTTATCCCTCACCAGATGATGTTCATACCACCTGCAACATCTTATCAGTGCAAACATATACAATCACTATACCAGCTGTGCAGTCTCGACACCCTCTCTGCAACGCAGCGTCCCTGTAACATACCACCAGGTCGCGATTGCACCTGCAATGCCAACCTGACCGTAGTAGTTCCAAGATCCCTGTATCGTCTCGAATTACGCTGCCATGCATCTTCTTACAATGCTCGGCAACTCAGTTTCACTCCCTTCTGCATCTGAACTGCAGTTACAGCTCACCACTGCTCCAACTAACATTCACGGACAATCCACCTGAGCTACTGCCTTACTCTTCCACGCATTGATGTAGCTTCTCATTACCTCAGTTCTCACCAGTTTTTGTAGCACTAAGACACAACAACACCATCTGGATTCATCTCATTATAGCAACCCTCGCGCACAGCCACTGAACCATGAACCAGTCATTCACAACTCCATAGTCCTTGTTCATTCTCCGTCTCGGTTCTGCTCCCTGGACCCTTGATAGCATCCACAAGAACCATTGTTACTAGCTGCATTGTCTTTGTTGTAGCTCAGTTCGCCTCCAAATCCAGCCACAATTCATCACCAATTCAGGCCACCTCTGTAGCAGCAATGCATGCTCTTTAGCTGAACCTCATAGCTCCAGCACATCAACAGCATACATCCACACCCACCTGCACTATAACTCCAGCAGCACTGGTTCAGTCCTTATCATCACCAAGCTGAATACTGCCACCAATGCTACCCAGCCACAGCTGCAAACACTCCAAACACCAGCCTTGCCCTGCAATTTATCATCTTCCCATATAAACTGTAACACCATATTTCCTGCACTTCCGCACCTGTAGCTCAACCTAGCTCCATTTCAGTTCACAGACCACCAACACCTCTAACATATTCCTTTTTGAGCTTCACTTCGGCCGCGAGACCTTTTGGCAGTAACTACCACCATATACTCTATGACAGTCACCATAGGAACATCCTCTCCCGCTCATAACTTCATTATCAGCTGCATTCACTGGCACTAGATACTCCCTCCATAACTGCAGCAACATAGCGCCAGTTCTCAGTTACACCCATCTGTGACATTAGCTAAGCCGCACTCCACAACCTGCAATGCTCCACAGCTTCCTCTCTGCAACCTTTGTTCATCTCAGTAGTGTCGACTCGAGCCGAGCTGCAACACCACAAGCCTAGCACCTTCACTGCAAATGCAATCCCATCTAGATGACTGAATCTCCAATACCCTATTCATTACCATGAATCAATGGCCACAACTCACCAACACAGTGTCACACCACTTCTTCCTAGTACCAATAACAGATGCACCTGCAACAACAGCTTCAACAGCAGCTTACAACCAGAACCACCTAAACCACCTGCTAAGCCATCAATACATAGCACCAGAAACCACCAGGCTCAAGCCCTGCAATACTTCAGTTCCTAGCTACAGCAGCTACAACTACTCCGTTCCTAGCTCACAATATCGAACCACAAGCCATCAAATCCCCAGACCATCGATGCCTTGCTCAGTAAATTCAGTTTCGGTACTCCCCATCGCAATCCATCAGCTCCATTTCGATCTCAAATTCCTATTTAATAAAACCCTAATTCAAATGCACATCGAACAAACTCAACACTCCACCATATTCGCGTTCAAAGACAACCCATTTACTGATTCATTCCTCTTTATTTCTTCTTAGATTCACGTCAAAGAGCTTCTCACCAAACCCTGTTATAATCTCCACCTTCTCGATCTATTTCACCTCTGATTTAATCCAGTAACAGCATCATTCTCTTCATTGATTTCTCCCGCCAGCTGCAACAGCCACTCTCCACATTCTCTCGATTCAATTACAGCACCAAAGTGCTCTTCTTAATTTCAACATCACGGCCGCCTTCTCTCTTGATTTCAGGTGGGATGAAAGAAAGGCATATCAATGATTGGGAACTGAATTTGGTTTTTAGATTTTGTGTAGGAACATGATTCAGCCAACCAAGTGCAGTGGATAAGGGCCAACCTAGGGTGCTTGGCCTGTCAGTTCCAGATAACTGACAATCTAGTTCTTTCATAATTTCCTTCGTAATTCTTATTTCCAATGCCTTAAAAGAGATGTGTGCTTGCTAGCTTCGCCTCCATCTACGCCTTGTCCTTTTAAGCAGCATTTATTCTTCTTTTGCTCCAATGACTCCTAAATACCTAAATAATCAGAAGCAAAACATAAGATACATAATTTACAAGAAAACTAAGCAAAGAAAGCATAAACAATAGATAAATATATAGGTGTTTTAGACACCTATCACTCACCAGTACCAAAGACAAAAGAGGAACTCTAGGTTACGCAGGATTAGTTTGCTAGAAATGCAAACTCAAAGTATTTATAGACAAGGAAGTTTGGACACCAAGGAATTTCCAAAACCGAAAATATTCTCAAGATATTTTCATTACTCCACCAGATTTGGTTTTCACAATTCCTGTGAATGCACTGTCCAAAAATAGTGATCGAAATCTCCTTGGAAAATCTAATTAGCAAATGCACATTACTAATTCTTATTTTCCATATATAATTAAAAACTCCCAATTAAAAAGATTCTTAACTTATTTAAATTCGATCTTGGGATTTACTTCCTTCTTAGCCTTTAAGGAATATCTTTGAATAAAATAGAATAAGCATTAATGCACCGTGTTCAAAGAGTGTCAACATCTTACTCTTGCAAGTATTTACCATGCTTTCTCACTTGAAACCGATTTACCACACTTCCAAACAAGTTTAGAATTGGTTCATCAAACTTTCAAGGGATATGTGATTGATCAAGTTCCACTCAATCACATCTCATGGGTTTCCATGTGAGTACTGTGCATAGTTACACTAGTTTTACCAAAGAAACGGCTGACTAGGTACTAGGATCGGTTCCCAACATATATATGGTATCTAACTTGTATGCACTGCACATGTCCATAGGATCAGTTCCCCCTTCACAAAACTTTGTTGCACATGTTCATAGGATTGGTTCCCCTTTTTTCCATAAACCTTGCTACACCTCATACAAGGATCGGTTCCCCCTTGTGATGCACTACACCTCTTACTAGGATCGGTTCCCTCTTCCCAGTAATAAGTTCAGACATACACAACCCGATCATACCCCAGGTGATTACTTAAGATTGGTTTTACTAATAAAAGTCATACCAATACAAAAGTCAGGCCTTATGTGAATATTTTTACCAAGAACACACACAAGTTGTGAACGGTTATACACATCACACATATTGGTTGTTCATAAGATATGCAATGAAGAACAACCCCAATAACGCCTGGAGATTTCCCTTTAGGTTCACAACACGTATCATGAACTTACTTCCTTAGAACACATGTAAACATTGTTCCCTAGGATGAAATCCTCACCTCATACCCATACATAATCACAATAGCATTCATACGATTATGACTTATATACAAAGTTTAATGGTTAAGCAAGAAATTTCATATTGTATTCCTTAATACTATGTCTATCTAGAGTGTTCATGCTTCGCAGTTTTATGTTTTCAATATGCACGACTTGAAAGATACGTTAGGGAATGAAACAGTTCAAGTCAAATATCACTAACCTCGAGTGGAAGGATTATGTTGTTGTTGTAGCTCCGTCTTCTTCTTCACATCATCAAGTCTTCGAAATACTTGTAATGTCTCATCCTAATACTTTCAAGCTAACCTATACGAAGTTGACTCTAGTACATATAAATCAAGCGACTCTTAAATGAGTTTTGTTACACTAAAATATGACAACCAAACTTGACATACCAACGCTTGGTGGGTTCAACCGAGCAATGCTCTAACACAAACGACTCAAGTTTTGGAACTAAATATGACAACAAAACTTGACATAACAACGCTTGGTGGGTTCAACCGAGCAGTGCTCTAACAATTATTATTGCTAAATATCAGTATAATCAATATTATAATTTAATAGACATGTTTATATTCTCTAATTAGGTGTTTTAAAATGCTTCCCAACTGTATAAAATTTACAAATATCCGTGGCATAGTTTGAGAGATGTGTTATTTCTAAATTATACTACCTATGTTCCTAAAAAATAAGTACTATCACTTTTTCATGTTAGCCTAAAAATAGGCCAAATTGAAAAAGCAAAAGTAACTATTTTAGGCCAAATTTCTCTATCGCTATAAATATGTGAACTTCAACCACAAAATTTACCCCAAAATTTTTACAAAAAAATTTCTATATATCTTCTCCCAAAAGAATTCAAATGTGAAAATTCGAAGCCCATCTTGATTTTTCTGGAGTGGTTGAAGCCATTGTTATAGCAAGATATGTGACAGTTATAAAGAAATAGGTAAAAAGCAAAGAAGTCTACAAGTTGTGGATATTAACCAAATTTAACCTGCAGCTAATAAAAGGAAAAGAAGAGTTCAAGATAAGGAAAATCAAAGCAAAGCAAATTTGAAGGCAGAGAAGAAGATAAACAAATGAAACTTCGTTCATGAGCGCATTGAGTGAAATGAAGAAGATAAACAAGATGAAGAACATAGCCCCTAATTTTTATTTTTAAAGTCTTTATTTTAAGTTATGATTGTCTAGTTTATATCTTATTATCTATATTTATGAAAGGCGTACTAAATTAAATTAACGGAAATTAGATTTATAAACAAGAAATAACTTTGAGAATTAGATGTTATTTTTTATTTATCAGTTAACATAATGATATCTTAAAATTAAACTTAACTTAATTAAATGCATCATATTTCAAGATTGCTAATGGGGTGTACCAGAATACTTGGGGTGTACCAAATTCTGAATAAGACAAAATATGTATTTACCTTTGGGATGGTATACCCCCAAGTAGCTTGTTACCCCCTTTTAGAAGCCATGTCATATTTGGGCAACACTTTAAAGATTTGATGACAAACATTTGAATTAAAAATATGTTCCATTTCTGTGGCGCCATTCCGCTCGACACTTTTGCTCCACATCAATTTCATTTTCACCGTTTCTTCGGCTTCGATTGTCTTGCATTAGCGCAGCAACAAAATACAACTTATTTGCATCTCGATTAGTGAGGTTCAATGTTTCTTCTTGAAATCTCTGTAATATGTTTTCCTAAAAAGTGATTTGTTGTTGTTGTTATTATTGTGCACGAATGATACTTGATACTGTCCAATGTAATAAAAACATAATTCTTGTAAATGTATTCATCTTCAACTAAGGTAAATATACGATGCGGAACTGTCATATTGAAATTGTAGAATGAATGAACGAAAATCGGAGTGAAGGTGTGAGTTGAAATGAAATTGAAATTGAGTATTTATAGGGTGATGAGTTTATGACCGTTGGATGGGGTATACTGGGCGGCCGAGTCTTGACCACTCGGCTGAATTTCTACCTGAGCGGTTGATATTCCACCATTCAGTAGAGACTCGACCTCACCTGGATAAGTGGCAAAAGCCAAGTCGGTTTGCTGGTTTGTCGGCTCCATATTGGTGCAAAACTGGTAAACTGCCCGGCAAGGTATTGAAAGCGTGAAGCGTTTTTTATTTTTACGAAGCGATGCGTATGTTGAAGCGTGAAGCGTCGCTTCATGATTGATGTTTGGAGAGGATTTTTTCCTATAAATAATAGTAGTTTATTATTAATAATTTAATATTTAGGAAGATAATAATTGTATAAATTTAATATAATTCCAGTCAATTACAAAAACAGTAGCGTGGCACACTGGTTCACTTTAGTTTAAGTCGGAGGTTCAAAACCTCCCTAAAAATGACTTGACTAAGTCAAAAATCTCATCAATTAAAGGGATCTTCCACTTCATGGTAGATTCACTTCGAAGCGGATTGGAAAAATATGAAGCGAAGCGGACGAAACATAGCGTGAAGCGGTGCTTCATGGTAGATTCGCTTCATAACTACGCTTCAGAGCGAATTAGAAAAATTTAGAGCGAAGCGGCGCTTTTAAAAACCATGCTGCCCGGTTTAATATGCCCACAGGAATAGGCCTAGAAATTATGTACAAGATAGATAACTAAGGTTAAAAATTAGGCCTATAAGGAAGGAGGAATGTGCACCCCAAGTTAATAAATCAGTTTAAAAACCAGCAAGCTAATGTACTTATGTAGATTTTGAGAAAAATCTTAGCAAGTGAACTTCATGAAGGATATTGACAGAGTTTCACAAGTAAAGAAAGTTGATGTATTAAGACGTTCCAAACAAAGGAGAGAGTTGTGCCTTAAATAGCAGCAACACAAGTACAAGAGTCACATGCTAACCTAAAGCAGTCAAAGTAAAGACATTACAAGAGTCACATGCTAACCCAAGGCAGTGAAAGATAAAGAAGTAAAAGTAACAAAAGAAGAGTTCACATCACTCTTGTTACACCAAAGGAAAGAGAGATAAATACACTCTAACTCTCCCCCTCAATCTGATGTAGGGTGACACAATGCATCAGTTGACAGACAAGATTGTAGAAGGTAGTAGCAGAGAGCCCCTTAGTGAATATGTCAGTTAACTAGTGAGAAGATGGAACAAATTGAACTTCCACTGTACCAGCATCCATCAGGTCTCTAACGAAGTGATAATCAACCTCGATATGTTTGGTTCTTGCATGAAATGCTGGATTTGAAGCCATAAACTGAGCACCCAAGTTGTCACATAGAATGGAAAAGGGTTTAGTAGGCACAATGTGAAGTTCTTCAAGCAATCCAGATAACCACATGACTTCAGCAGATAAGACATTCAATCCTTTGTACTTAGCCTCTGTAGAACTTTTGGAAACAGTTGGTTGTTTCTTAGAGGACCAAGAAACTAGGGAATGTCCTAAAAACACACAATAGCCAGAGGTTGAACGTCTTGTATCTGGGCACCCATCCCAATCATAATCTGAGTAAGAGGTTATAGCGCTCACATCACCAGTTTGAAGAACAATTACAGAACCCAGAGTACCTTTGAGATATCTCAGCACCCTCTTAGAAAGAAGCATGTGGGTGGCTGTAGGAGAATGCATGAACTGAGAGATGTAGTTAACTGCAAAGGTAATATTTGGTCTTGTAAGAGTGAGGTATTGAAGACCTCCTACCAAACTTCTGAATTCCAGGGCATCTTTAAGAGGCTCACCATCATTGATTGAAACTCTTTTCTCAGTAGTAGTAGGTGTAGAAGCTGGTTTGAAGTCTGTCATATCAGCTTTGACCAACAAGTCAACAGTATACTTGTTTTGAGTAAGAGTTAAACTACCCTTTTGTGGAGAAAAAATTGCTTCAATAACCAAGAAGTAATAAAGATCTCCAAGGTCTTTCATTGCAAATTGTGAGCTCAGCTGACCAATAAGAGAATTAATGAAGAAGTCTGAGCTACCTGTGAGTATTATATCATCCACATAGAGAAGAAGGACAGCAGTATATTGACCACAGTGGTATATGAACATAGAAGTATCAGCAGCAGCCATTACAAAACCACAATCAAGAAGAAATCCACTGAATTTCTCAAACCAAGCCCTAGGATCTTGTTTGAGGCCATAAATGGACTTGTGAAGAAGACAAACATGATCATGCTTTGAAGGATCTTCAAATCCTTCGGGTTATTTCATGTACACTTGCTCAGCTAGATCTCCATGCAAAAAGGCATTGGAGACATCAAGTTGTTTTATAATCCACTTCTTAGTCAGAGCTATAGCGAGAATTACTCTAATTGTGGTAGTCTTAACAACTAGACTGAAAGTGGCAGTGTAATCAATGCCATCTTATTGACCACAACCTTGTGCCACCAATCTGTACTTGAACCTGTCAACAGTGCCATTTGGATTGAGCTTTAGTTTGTAAACCCATTTTGAACCTAGTATGTTCATATCAGAAGTAGGTTCAACTAGAGACCATGTGTTGCTAGACAGTAATGCATCATATTCTTGCTTCATGGCAACAACCCATTCTCCATGCTTACTGGCAGATTTGTAAGTTTTTGGCTCTTTGGGAAGAGACACTTTTGTAGTGAAAGCAGTATGAATAGGATGAGGCACTATATAGTGAGTGACAAAGTATGGCAAGTACATGGGCTTCACAATACCAACCCTGGATCTAGTGACCATAGTATGAGTAGGTGGAGGTGGTGGCATTGTGTTAATAGCAGTATAATCCTGAGAGGGATCCTCCTCAGGTGCATGGGAAGTAACACAATCTGAAGTAGATGAAGTATCTCTATCCAAATGAATATCAGTAACAGCTTCAGGTATAGAAACCAGTTGAGTTGTTGCAGGATTGGATGATGATAAACAAGTACAAAAAGGGAATGAATTTTCATCAAACACTACATGCCTTGAAATATAAGTCTTCTTAGATAGATTGTCATAACATTTATAACCCTTATGAAGAGGGCTATAACCAAGAAAGGTACACTTGGTAGACTTTGGATTTAACTTATCCTTTTTATAAGGACCCAAATAAATATAACATGTACACCCAAACACTTTGAGAAATGAATAATCAGGTGACTTGTTGAATAATACTTGATAGGGAGATGAAAAATTTAGCAACTTAGATGGTGTCCTGTTGATAAGGTAAGTTGTTGTGAGAAATGAGTCAAACCAAAACTGTTTTGGTAGACAAGCTTGAAAAGCTAGAGTGTTACCAACTGAAGTAATATGTTGGTGCTTTCTTTCTGCAAGCCCATTTTGTTGTGAAGTATGAGGACAAGAACAAGAAATACTAATACCAGCATTGTCAAGAAACTTTTTGAAAGGACCCTTCATGATTTCATATGCACTATCACATTGAAACCACTTAATAGAAGTATAAAATAAATTTTCATTGATGCTCTTGAAGTGCTGAAAACAGGTGAGACACTCAGTTCTATCCTTCATGGGAAATATCCAGTGAAACCTGCTGTAATCATCAACAAATAGAATGTAGTATCTGTAACCCAATGTAGATAGATGAGGTGCAGGTCCCCAAATATCACAGTGAACCAATTCCAATGGATGAGATGCACATCTTTTAGAAGAGGCAAAAGGAAATTGTTTACTCTTACCAAGCTGACATGAATGACATACATCTTCAAATTTACCAGAAGTCAGAGAAATTTGATGAGATGCTTGTAGAGACTTGAAAATAGGATGAGCAGGATATCCCAACCTTTTATGCCACAATGAAGGAGAAGCAACTATAGATGTAAAGGCCTGAGTTGGTGCAGAGGAGTCAATAGGATATAAGTTCTGATTTATTACTCCTTCAGCTAAAATATGTTGAGAATCAAGGTCTATCACTTCATAACCCCATGGAGTGAACCCAATTTTACAGTGATGCTCTCTAGTAAACACCCCAACATAAATAAGATTTTGAGTAAGTTGTGGAACATATAAGACATTAGAGAGAGTAAAAGTTCTAGTGGGTGTATGCAGAACTGAGCTACCAACCAAAGTAATAGGTATGTGATAGCCATTTCCTACCATCACTTGCTCAGGACCATCATAAGGAGATGGATTAATAAGTAAGGAAGAATCATGAGTCATATGACTAGTAGCAGCCGAGTCAGGAAGCCAAAACACAGCAGCAGGAAAAGATGGGTTCTCAGATATGTATGAAGTATTAACTTGTATTGTAGAGTTAGCTTGAGGGTTTTTAGGAGGAGCACTAGTCCACTTAGGACCACTATTTCTGGAAGCAGAGTACCTATAATTTCATATACTAGCAGAGTGTACCTTTTTTTTTGCATATCTGACATTCAACATCACTATAATCAACATATTGAGAAGTGGGTCTTTCAGATCCATAAGTAGTAGTAGTTGGTTGAGAAGGTCCAGTACTAGAAGAACCAGTGTTAGATGAACTAGAACCAGAAGAAAATGTGTTTCTAGTAAAAAATGCAGAGTTGGTTACTGAATCTAAGGCTACAGAAGTCTCAAGATGTTGTTCTTTAAGCCATTGTTCATGAGTTAAAAGCTTAGACTTCAGATCAAAAAAACTTAAGGGGTTGTCACGATTCTGAATAGCTATAACAAAGTTATCAAAGTCACGACCTAATCCATTTAGAAAATGCATAACAATATCTGAATCAGCAACAGAATCATTGATAGCAGCTAGAGAATCAGTGATACTTTTAACCTCCTGAAGAAACTCTGAGACAGAACGAGATCCCATCTTTGTTGTTATTAACTGGATACGAAGCATAGATCTACGTGCTGAGAACTGATTTGAGTACTCCTTAGCAAGATATACCCAAACATCTTCAGCATTAGTACAACCCAAAACTGAGCAGGAGAGAGCATCAGAAAAGGTGGTGTTTAAGCAACTGTTTACAAATCTGTCCCACTTTCTCCACTTCAGAAAAGATGGATTTGAAGTGAGGAGTTCACCCTGTTTGACAACTGCTGGTGGAGCTTTAATAGTACCATCAAGATAACCAAACATATTTGTGCTTATAAGTACAGATTCCATTTGATTTCTCCAGATCAAATAGTTTGTTTCATCAAGTTTTATAGAAATAAAGTGTGTGATGTTGGAAAAAGGAAATTGTGTGGTTGTTTCATAGTGAGGTTGTGCATCAGACATGGTTGAGGTAACTTCAGATCCTCAGAGAAATATCTGAAGTTGATGGATGATGAAAAAAGTAATATGATGTTCTGATAAAAGGTAAAGATGTGTAGTACTAATCACATGTAAGTAGTTGAAGAAGTGATAATGAATGAGTGGTGTAGAGGTGTTTGAGGTAATAATGATGTTGAAGATGTGTAGTACTGATTGTTAACACATCAACCGAAACGTGTGTTACATAACACACGGTCTCTTGTTTACCAAGTTATAGTCGGTCATGTGTATTTTAGGAAACCTAGTTTGTTTAGGAAGTCATGTATCTTTGTGTTCAAGAAATCTTATGTATAAATACAATGTACTAAACACACGTTTAATATTCAGTTAATAAACTCAATAAAGTTCATTGTCTTGTCTCTCTATTCTTCCTGTTCCAGTAGCTTTGTTTTGGTATCATTCGGGTTCGTCGATCCTTTCCAGTTTTCTTCAAACCTTAGTTATGTCTACCATGTCTTCTACCATGTCCTCTCCTGAATCATCGACCATGTCCTCTACCATATCTTCTACCATGTCAACTATGCAGTTTTCTCAACCCCATCACCTCATTATAGTAAAACTAGACGAATCGAACTATTCGTTGTGGCGTGCTCAGTTTCTACCATATCTACAGGGTTATGATCTTGATGGCTATATCAATGGAAATACACCTTGTCCACCTGCTCCTGTTGAAGATGTACTTCCCACACCAGCGTATTTGGCTTGGATTAAACAAGATAAAATTCTCATTAGCTGGCTGTTTTCTTCTCTTACACCAGCAGTGTTTCGTCATGTTCATAGGTTGACAACTTCTCGTGCAATCTGGTCATCTCTTGAATCTCTCTTTGGTTCTAAATCAGATGCTCAAGTTCATCATCTTCACTGTGAACTCCGAGCCTTAAAGAATGGATCTATAACTATGCGCCAATATATAGATCGTGCCAGAGACCTCGTTGATAGCTTAGCAGCAGCCGATACTATTGTCACAGACAAAGAATTTCGCCATTGTCTCTTAGCTGGTCTAGACAGCTCTTATGATTCTATTGTTACGTCTTTAACTACTGCTATGAGCTCGTTATCTGTCGAAGATTTTCTTACCTTTCTTCTTACTTTTGAGTTACGTATAGACCAGCAGACGAAATCTTAGCATTCTCAGCCGGTCGCTAATGTTGCTGCACAGTCACGAAATCAACCATCTTCAAAGTTTTCTTCACCAGCTTCCGCATCCTGGCAGCAACAACAGTTCTCTGGAAATCAATCTATAGCACCATCTCGTAGGCCTGGAAACCACAACCGAAGCCCATCTAATTCATCTGGGCCTGTTCACTTCAACAATTCTCATGGGCCTGATTCTTTCACTAACTCGCGTGGGCATGTACGTTTTGATAATAACAATGGGTCAAGAAATACTAATGCTTCCTCTGTGGAATGTCAGTTGTGTAAACGTCCCAACCATGAAGCTCAGGATTGTTGGAATCGTTATGGCAGGATTTTCCGTCCATCTCGGCGTCCACCACCGTCATCTTTTCCAAGGGCTTATGCTGCTTATGGACCTGGTCTTCTACCATCACCTTCATGGACACCTGATAGTGGTGCTACGGATCATATCACCAATGACTTTTCTTGTCTTCAATTTCCTACTGAATATACAGGTCCTGATCAAATACAAATGGGTAATGGTTCCTCTATACCGATTTCTAATGTTGGTTCGTCAGTTTTCAGCACTCAGGATCGCCTCCTGAAACTTCGTAACGTTCTATTTGCACCAAAAATTTCTCATAATCTCTTATCTATTTCTCGGTTTACTACTGATAATGATGTCTTATTTGAGTTTCATCCGGATTTTTGTTTTGTGAAGGATCGATGTACCGGGAAGGTTCTTCTTCGCGGAATTAGGAAGGGTGGTCTCTATCAACTTGATGTCTCGTCTCAATTTCCTCAAGCTTGCATAGGAGAACGTGCTAGTTTACAAGCTTGGCATGCTAGAATGGGTCATCCAATGTTGCGTACAGTTCGCAAAGTTATTTCTCAGTTTTCACTTCCAGTTTTTAGTCAAACCTTTCGGTTTTGCTCTTCTTGTCATGAGCATAGGAGTCATAAATTACCTTTCAGTCCTAGTAAAACTACTTATTTGAATCCATTAGATTTAATTATCTCCGATGTGTGGGGACCTTCTCATATTTTATCTAATGAAGGATATAAATATTATGTTATTTTTATTGATGCATATAGTCGTTTTACTTGGATGTTTCCGATGTCTCAAAAATCTGAAGTTTTATCTATTTTCTTCATGTTTCAAAAACATGTTGAAAATCTTTTTAGTCGAAAGATTAAAAATTTTCAATCTGATAATGCTGATTAGTACCGTAAATTAACTCCATATCTTCGAGATCTTGGAATTTTTCATCGTTTTTCTTGTCCTCATACTTCTGAACAAAATGGTTTGGTTGAACGTCGACATCGACATATTCGTGAAACTGGTCTTACTATTCTTAATATGGCGTCTGTGCCATCCTCATATTGGTATGATTCGTTCTATACTGCTTGTTATTTGATGAATCGTGTTCCCTCGACTTCGGTTAATAATTCTTCTCCATATGAAGTTCTTTTTGGTCAATCTCCTGATTATACTTCTCTTCGTGTTTTTGGTTGTCTATGCTATCCTTATTTGCGTCCATATCGATCTCATAAAATGGATGCTTTGTCTTCACCTTGTGTTTTTATTGGCTATAGTCCAGCTCATAAAGGTTATAAGTGTCTTCATATACCTACGGGTCGATTTTATATTAGTCGTCATGTGGTTTTTGATGAGACTACCTTTCCCTTTGCACCCGCATTACCTTCTTCGGTCTCGACTCCTTCATAGGTAACTTCTTCTACTTCTTCAAGTTTGGATATTTCTTCTCGGAATTCTATTTCTTCTGTGTTACAACAGCCGTCACCCATCTCCGGTTCTGGTCTGATTCCTCCTCAGCCGTCATCTGTAGCCGCCGACAACAGTTGTTCTTTACAGCCGCCACCAACAGCCGCCACTAATCATCACCATCCACTTCAAACATTACCTTCTTCACAGCCGTCATCTACAGCCGCCGACAACATCCGTCAGTTACATCCGCCACACACAGCCGCCACCAATCATCACCATCCACAACAATCATTACATCAATCATTACCTCTGTTGCCGACAGCTCATGTTCTCTGTCAGCATCTCCCATATTTGCAGCCGACACCTTTTTCTGCTCATCAGCCGACGATTTTTTTTACTACTCATCAGCCGTCATCTGCTCCTAATCATCAGCCTCCATCTATTCCTAATCATCAGCCGCCAACTTCAATTTCTCATGATGCGTCGTCTACTATTTTGTTGCCACGTGTTTCAGAAACTTCATCAGCACCTCCTCTTCCAGGGCATCCAATGGTAACGCGAGCTAAACATGGGATTTTTAAGCCAAATTCACGGTATGCTCTAGTCTGTGATTCTTTTGAACCCACTTGTATTTCTCAAGCTCTTAAAGATCCAGAATGGCGTGTGTCCACTGATGATGAAATTAATGCTTTGCTTCGAAATGGCACATGGTCTTATGTTCCGTATGATCCTTCGATGAATATTATTGGTTGTAAATGGGTTTTTCGCATCAAACGTAATTCTGATGGTACAATTGCGCGTCGTAAATCTCGTCTAGTTGCACAAGGACACAAACAACAAGAAGGAATTGATTATTCTGAGACGTTTAGTCCGGTAGTTAAACCATGCACCATACGTATTATTCTTACATTGGCTTTATCTTCCAATTGGTCTATTCTTCAACTTGATGTACATAATGCTTTCTTACATGGCGAACTTCAAGAAGAGGTGTATATGAAACAACCTCCAGGTTATGTTGATCCTCGTTTTCCTACTCATGTTTACAAATTACATCGTTCTCTTTATGGACTTAAACAGGCTCCTCGTGCATGGTACCATTGACTTAGCAATTTCTTGTTGCAAATTGGATTTGTTATCTCCAAGTGTGATTCCTCCTTGTTTATTTATAATGGAACTCATGGTGTTATCTATTTGTTGGTGTATGTAGACGATATTATTGTCACTGGTTCTAGTACTCCAGATATTACTTCTATTCTCACTCGTTTACAACAAGAGTTTGCAATAAAAGATCTTGGTCAATTATCTTATTTTCTTGGAATTGAAGCGATTCGCACTTCTTCGGGGTTATTTCTCTCTCAACAACGTTATGCTCATGATCTTCTTATTCGAGCTAAAATGGATGGGGTCAAACCAGTTACCACTCCACTCAGTACTTCTGGAGATATTTCTTCTGATCGTAGTCCGTTATTAACTGATGCTACTGCATATCGTAGCATTGTTGGAGCTTTGCAATATTTGACATTTACTCGTCCAGACCTTGCGTTTGCTGTTAACAAAGTTTGTCAATTTATGCATGCTCCTACAGAATTCCATTGGGGATTAGTTAAGCGTATTCTTCGTTATCTCAAGCATACTAGTACATTTGGTATACTTCTTCGGCCATCTCCTGCTCTACGATTATCTTTCAGTGCGTATACTGACTCAGATTGGGCTGGCTCTCTTGATGATCGTCGTTCTACTAGTGGTTATTGTGTTTATTTGGGTGGTAATATTATCTCTTGGAGTGCTCGTAAGCAGAAAACCGTATCTCGTTCTAGTCAAGTCAATACGAGGTCTTGCGATTGCCACAGCTGAAATTATGTGGATTCAATCTCTTCTTTCAGAACTTCGTGTTTCTACTCAGTCTCCTCCAATTCTGTGGTGTGACAATCTTGGTGCTACTTATCTCACAGTCAATCCTATATTTCATGCACGGACGAAGCATATTGAGATTGACTATCATTTTGTTCATGATCAAGTTGCTTATAAACTTCTTGATGTCCGATTTATATCATCTAAGGATCAGATTGCAGATATTTTCACAAAATCATTATCCAAGGATCGTTTTTCACTTCTACGGTTCAAGCTAACGGTTCAAGATAACCCGTTACGCTTGCGGGAGGGTGTTAACACATCAACCGAAACGTGTGTTACATAACACACGGTCTCTTGTTTACCAAGTTATAGTCGGTCATGTGTATTTTAGGAAACCTAGTTTGTTTAGGAAGTCATGTATCTTTGTGTTCAAGAAATCTTCTATATAAATACAATGTACTAAACACACGGTTAATATTCAGTTAATAAACTCAATAAAGTTCATTGTCTTGTCTCTCTATTCTACCTGTTCCAGTAGCTTTGTTTCTGATAGTAACAAGTGATGAAGTAAAAGTGGTTGAAGATGAAGTAATGAGTTAGTGAAGTTGGAAAGTAGTAATGGTGTAGTGGCGGAAGCAATGGTAGAGAGCAAACCCTAAAGGATCAACCCTCGTGATACCATGACAGAGTTTCACAAGTAAAGAAAGTTGTTGTATTAAGACGTGCCAAACAAAGGAGAGAGTTGTGCCTTAAATAGCAGCAACACAAGTACAAGAGTCACATGCTAACCTATAGCAGTCAAAGTAAAGACAGTACAAGAGTCACATGCTAACCTAAGGCAGTGAAAGATAAAGAAGTAAAAGTAACAAAAGAAGAGTTCACGGCACTCTTGTTACACCAAAGGAAAGAGAGATAAATACACTTCTAACAGATATACTTGGTTGATTGAGTACAAATACAACAGAGGTACCAAGAGGAAGGTGAGTATGTACTTTCCAGAAGAAATATATATCCGGTTAGTTTGATTAACTATAAGTTCACAACCGAGAGTCCAAGACAATAACATTTATTATCCTCATGTACCGTTACATGATGAGAACGATGATTGTGAAACACAAGACATCTTATTTGGTAATGAAGAGCGACTAAAGTTTGCAAAAGAAGATAAAAACGAAGCAAATAAATTTATCGAGTTCTTCTTTATTATTACTAGCTAAGCAAACTTAACGATCATAAAGATAAAAAAGGGATTACTATGCAGCTTTACAAGGAGGAAGTGGGGAGCCACATAGGCCAGAGTTGCCCTTGAAAGACGAAGCAGGAAACGGTGTGGTATGCGCAGGAATTTCCCCTGTCAACTTGTTGTAGGACACATCAAATTTTGCAAGGCTCAGTAAATTTATTACCCCTGAAGGAATACCACCCGTAAACCCATTCTTTTGAAGCTTTAGAGTATTCAGTGATCTACTCAATTTCCCAAGAGATTCTGGTATCGATCCTTCTAAACGGTTATTAGATAGATCTAGTGTGTTAAGCAAGTCCATTTCCCCTAGGTTCCCAATATTGTCTATACGACCAACAAACATATTGTAAGAAAGATCAATAAAACCGTAATGAAACAAGTTACTATCTTTTGGAAAAATCGAGCTTAATCCTCCAGTGAACTTGTTCAAGTGAAGATCAACTTCCCGCAAAACTGAAAGGTTCTTGAACTCAATCGGTATAGCTGAATGGAAACCGTTGTTAGATATATTAAGGGAACTTAATCTTGTCATGTTCCCTATCCATGCTGGCAATACTCCGGCTAACCTGTTACTCGATAAATCAAGATTTAACAAACTTGTTGAAGATAACCATTCCGGGAGTTCTCCAATTAACCCTGTTCGAGCTAAAGATAGTCGCTGAAGGTTCATGTTTGAAATCCAACTCGGTATGTTCACTAGACTCAATGGGTTGAATGATAAATCTAAGGTTTCTAACTTTGCATTTAACTTAACTAGTTCAGATGGAATTGGACCTGACAACCGATTTCTAGAGATATCAAGGAATTGAAGATTCAATAGATTGCTAAAACTTGAAGGAATCTTACCCTTAAGTAGGTTGTTTTTTGCAGATAAATGTTCAAGTTTTGTAAGATTACCAAGACTTATAGGTAATTTGCCTGTTAACATGTTGTTATCAAGTATAAGAAACCGGAGCGCAGTGTCGCCGATCAATGCCGGTATACTACCAGTAAGTTTGTTATCTGATAAAACACAAATATCAAGAAGACTTAGCTTTGAAATTGAACTCGGTATGCTTCCGCTAAGACTATTCTGACTGATAAAGAGATTTTTTAATTTGGATAGTTCTCCAATAGATGTAGGAATGCTTCCAGAAATTTGGTTATTGGATAAGTGTAAAGAAACCAAGTTCTTAAGAGTACCAATTGTATTTGGTATACTTCCTGAGAAATTGTTTAGATGGAAATCGAGCCTCTTCAATGAAACTAGTTTATCGATGGATGATGGGATTCCGCCGGATAACTGATTATCATATATAACAAGTTCCAAAAGCGAAGACATATGTTGAAAGACACTGGTGGGGATCGTACCTGATAGACGATTTTCACTAAGGTATAGCCCATTGAGTTTACGAAGATTTTGAAATGACGCTGGAATTGAACCCTCAAGTTGGTTGCTGTAAAGGAAAATAGTAGTAAGGTTGGATAACTTTCCGAGCTCTGGAGGGATTGGTCCTACTAACTGCCTGAGGTTGCTGAGGTCTAAATGGCGGAGAAACTTGAGTTTACCCAATGAAGGAGATATGGTTCCACTTATGAACGTATTGACCATGTCGTCCTCGGTAGAAAATGAGCCAGTACGTGCAACGGTTATGACTCGACCGTTGGAATCGCAACCAACACCTTCCCATTGGGTGCAACAATCAGTGGATCCATTCCACGTTTGTAATAGTTGAGCAGGATCAAGGGTGATCTTACTTTTGAAATCAAGTAGAGCTGCTCTATCAGTTTTGTGACATGCATCTGTGATTGTATGCAAAGAAAAGGTTAAAAAACAGATTAAGACAAGAAAGGAACTGGTTTTTGAGCTGGATATGAATGCCATTAGAGAGAGAGATTGATGGTTACGAGACTAACAAAGGCAGAAGTGATTGATAACAAAATATAAGTACTCTATATTTATTTATATAGACCGGCAGTTGACATTTTGGGTGGTTTAGCAGTGGTATCGTGACATTTTGTGGGTACATCTTTAACGCGTCGTCTGCTCATGCATTTATCTCTTTAATAAAATAAAATACGTTTGATCAAGACTGAGTGGGAGATACTCTGATTGTTTGACATATCTTCACAGGACATGAGGATGAGAAGTCTTTGGACTTTCAGGTTGTTTAGCATGGCTGCTAGTGGTATTGTTTGGAGTACTGTGGACACATCTTTAGCGTGTTCGCGAGAAACACTCAATCTATATGAATCATCTATGTATGTATTTTTCTTGTTTGAGGTGATATGTTTGACCAAGACTGGATGAAAATATGTAATGATCCAATCTCTACCGACACTGAGCCACTAGGAGGCTACCCGCGCAACATATAACATTAAGAAATGATCACCATCCTCTTGGCTGAAATTGATTTTCATGCGATGTGAGACTTCCGTGCAAACTGTGAAGCATGCCAATAATTTTTTGGATGGGATAAATTTTCTGAATGTGGTGAAGTATGCCAATTAGTCGAACCCTTTTTATTAATAATGTTTTAGGCTAATGGAGTTTGTCTTAACTTTCTTGTTATGCCTTTGTTATGTTTCATATTTAGAAGTGAAAGACTATTATGAGCTCAAACTAGGTTAAACTGGGCACTTAAAAAATGAATCCAAAGACCCTCGTTGTAGCAATGCATTTCAATGATTTCATACTTGGTAGGACGTACTGTGGAGAATGTGTACGCACGAATGTGGCATTTCAGTTAGTCACTTCCAACCGGAGTGCAGAAGAGTTCATTAAGATTAGAATATATAGAAGAAGCAGATCAGAAGTTTCTTTTCTCTACTCTTTCTCCAGAGGCGTCAAAAGCTTTTCAAAATAAACCAACAGACTTTCAATGGATCTAAAACCGGATCTTGTCAATATCAATCGGCACTTACCAACTGGATAACTAAGAATTGGCTTATATGACTCGTTTAAATCAATAGACACTATCAACTTAATAGCTGGCCTCCTGAAACAAGCCTATGTTCATAAAATAGAGGCATTTGACATTGGAACGCAGACCTTAACCTACATAACAATTCATGACTGTTTTACTTTGACAGTGTTATAGCACACATACTACTTTTGCCAAGGTAATCAAATCCCCTCACAAGTTCGAAAATGCCTATTTTATAGTTATAGCACCAGCAAGGCATTCCCTTGCATATGCTACATGTCCATCGATCCAGGAGCAATTTGCTTGCAGTGACTTCATATTCCTGGCTGTACACAGTTCAAATTGTGTTGGGCCATTTAGAATCAGATTCATGGTAGTGTAGGTTCATTGGTTTTTTTAGTCTGTGTGTTGAATTTTGACGAGCCCTCCTAGGATAATTAGGTCGTGCCGACGTGGTATCAACAACCTAAAAACTCTCACACCACGTCGAGAGTTGCGGTAACCTCCCTCCTATTGGCCGGTGAACAAAACCCTCGCTCCTGATTGGTCGAAAAGCAACTTATACCCCCTACATTTCGTGGCTGTTAATTTTTAATAGAATTGGCTCGATCAGACGCTCCAAACCGAGTGATAGCTTAGCAGATTCTTACACCGCGTTTACATGATTTTAATAAAATCTGGACCTTCGGATTGGCTATCGAAAAAAATTGGGAAAAGAATATATAGAAAAAAAAATGGAAAAAGAAGCCGTGAATTTTAAAAAGAATCCATGAATTTCCGTATTTAAAAAAATAACATATTTAAGTATCCAAAATTAAGAATAAGATCTAAGAACTTCCAAAAATTATATTCTACCTATGGTATCTTTGATGCTGGGTTTGTGTAGGTATCCACGAAATCTAAAAACTTCCGAAAATTCTATCTGAATTATGGTATCTTTGCATGTCTCTTCAAGGGAAAGAGATGCTATCATTGGAAGATAATGCTGGGTTTACGTACAAATTATATTCTACAAACTATGTGATATTGCACTTCTATTGAATGGAAACAAATAAGGAAGTTGCTTGGAGTTTAGGGTACAGAGATGTATATAAGCTACACAGTGTTCACAGATTTTTCACGGCCAGACGAAGTCTTGAGCAGTCAATCTCTCTTCTTTTTTATTTAGAATCAAGCAAATGATATCATGCACTCAGGGGGTGAGGATGAACATCAGGGAACGATGAAGAACCAGGAACAAGGTTAGTAGCACTTTTTGTTTTTGTTTTTTTTCTTTCTTTTTTTTAGTGTTGAACTATCAGCCAATTTAAAGCTGATTGATTTTAGGTAACTTATACAACCAGTTGTTGATTCCGAGTGTGGTATGTATGTTCAGTTCGGTTTAGCATAGGTGTGGCCAATAAGTTTACAGTTAGAAAACCTAGGTATTTGAATTGTAGGATCTTACCTTACGGGTGTGGTATGTATGTTCAGTTCGGTTCGGTTTAGCATAGGTGTGGCCAATAATTTTACAGTTAGAAAACCTAGGTATTTGAATTTGTATCATTCTATAATATAATATAATTTGTGTGGGATCATTTTTTTATCCCTTTTGTGTTGTTTCTGGTGTTTTCAGATGGTTGATTCGGGTGGTTAGTTGTTGATTTGATTTATGTGCAATGCAAAGTTTTTGCTCACAAGCTTGGTGGATGGTGGAAACTATTTACCTGAATCATTGCAGACTGTTGACATTGTTTTTGTTGTCTTATCAAATAAAAACCTATGGTAGAAAACATTCAAAACATTCGATATCTGCAACACTGTTCTAAATCCGCGTGAATCTATTGTCTAATCTTCGGTTTCTATACTAACTAAGTTTACTACCATTCTTATTGTTGATAAGATCTTTTGATATCTTAATTTCTACAATTCTTATTCATACGGAGATCTTTTATCTGCAGTGCGAACAAAAGCCAACCCTGAGTGTGCAAAGAATCCTGCTTGAGCATTACCTTTTTGGTCGAGAAAGTTATATCTGGAGCATCTTATCAAATTCAGCTGCATGGAATAGCTTACTAGGTATGATGTAAAAATGGATTTTAGCGAGATGCCTGGAGATGTCGATGTTAATGCTTAAAATGGTTATCTTAGATGATCTCTCATACCAAAAGGAGGATATCTTTGATAGTGATTTTGTGAACTTTGAGATTCAAATATATGCCAAATGTTTTGGAGTTGGAAGGTTAGCTTCGACTTTGGTATGGTTCACCTACATGGCTAACATTACAAATTAATAAGATACATTAAATTGCTTTTACTTGATTTTTTTATTTATTTTAGTAATTTGTCCACTACATTTGGATGTCTATTTAGAAGTAGGCTTTCTGTGAGAATAGCTAACCTAGAAAGTCATTGAAAACTGTGATAGCCACTCTAGGTAAGCAACTCTAACCTTTGGTCATTACTAGACTTTGGAGTCAAAAGTGAAGCATTTGACACAGTCTGGGGGTGGGGTGGTGAAGGCATTCTCCTTTTCCAGATAAAACGCATTTCTGTCAGCTCAAACAATGAACCGTCATTTAGCAAAATCGCTTCAGTGACACCTTGGCTTATGACTGAAACAAACATATTTTTTTTTGTGATGGAGGATAGTGGAATTCGTCATTTTCTATGGATTTTAAGAAGTCCTGGAGCAATATATGGCACTTCACTTCTCGGAATTGAAGTCCTGGAGAAATATATGGCAATATATATAACCAGTACATTGCACGTATAGGAGCTCCTTGCAGAGTATGCAAAATTGTTTTCTTACTCCAAATTCATGACCTGTTTTGTGTCCTTGATTTAGATCAAGTTCCAGATTTTTGGTTGTATTGGAGGATATGAATGGTAAAGATGACCGTGGTCTGGGGTAATTCTCTCTTTCATTTTTATTATTTTATCTAATTTGTATACTCTCCGCCCTGTCCCCTTTTTTGTTTTGATTTTGTTTCTTGATTTTCATTCATTTTGTTTTTTGTTTTGATTTGTCTTGATTTTGTTCTTGATGTATGTTCTGTTTAATTGACCACAGGTATGGCATAAAATCAATATCTAAGCAATCTTTTGAATTGCGTTGATGGAGGAGTTCCAGCATCAACTTCTGTGCAAACAAAGAGCAAGAGCAAACTGAGGATGAGCTTCTCGATGCAGTAATCACAATTTCCTATGAGGATTACAAAAGGAATAATTACAAAAAACAGTACCTTACTCATACGGGTATTGTGGCTCTTAGAGATGACAAGGTTGATGAAATAAATAAGGGGATGACGTCCATGTTTCCAGGAGAGGAACATATATACCTAAATAAAGATTATATATCCTTTGTTGTTGAGAATTACGCTGAAGCAGTGCAGTTGTATCTGGTAGAAGTCCTGAACAAAGATGAATATACGTACATCCCATGTTATGAGCTACGATTAAAGGTTGGGCTGCCAATTGTTCTATTGAGCAACCTAGATTATTACTGCACAAGACAAGGCATAATACAAGGCACAAAGTTGATTATAACACAACTGGGAGAACATCAAATTGGGACAGAGGTTTTGACTGGGGCCGCTGCTGGGCAAAAAATAGTAATACAATGAAAGGTGATAAAATCTAAAGAAACGGTACCACTTACTAGGTATCAATTCCCAGTCAAAATTTGCTTTGCAATGCACATAGACGACAGCTAGGCACAGTGCTTGCACAATGCAGGATTCTATTTGTTCGAGAAAGATAAAACTCCAGCTTATGTTGGCATTTCGAATGGGACTTATAGGCCATCAAAATTAAAAATTACTGTCATAAAAAAAATGGTTTGCCAAATGGGTATACCAAAACAATTGTGCGACAACGCATTCCCAATAATTCCAGGTTTATATACCATGTTCTCCAACCGCTGGCCCATTAGCATGGAGATTTGGTTTCATTTTTTGGTTCCACTGGTTTACTTATTTTAGTTTAGTTGATTTTTGTTGCGAGTAAAATTTTTTTTAATCTGTAATTTGTTCTACACATGTATTAGATGATTTTTATGGTGTTTTAGTTTCAAGTCTGGTGCCCATGGTTTACTTATTTATATTAATTGTTTTTTCTGAATTATTATTTTTGAGGGATTTCAATTGGTTTAATGAAATTGTGCGCATTTGTGTTAGTTGCTTAATCTTAATAGTAGTATACTACCAGTGTTTTTTTGTAGACTTACAAATTATATAGGTATTTAGAAATAAGCATGAACACTAAACATACTATATAGATTCGTAAATTGATATCCAGCGTGCCTAATTTGCTGGGAAAAACTACGATATTTCTTGGAGACTTACATAATTTATAATCCTACAGAGGTCGAAGTATGCTTTGACGATATTTCTCCACTGCATTTGATTTGATATGGTTCTGATAACAATTGAAAATATACATGAAAAGAATGTTTTGACGCTTTAGCAGGACTGACTTTTGAGGATATAATTAATATGGACTATCGTGAGGTGTACAAATTCATAGACCTGAATTTCCAATAAAAGAATGAGTGTCCATGAAAAGCCTTAAAATTTTGCAAGCTTAGGTATGCGTAGATTGGTACCATTATATCCTTTCGGGTTGGTTGTTGGAATTGCGTGGAATCTTAGCCAAGTATACTCAAAATTTCCAAATATTGTGCTTACGTGCATCTCAATACAGGTTTTTCGTTCCAATTATACTCCTAAAACCATCCATATATATCAAACTAAATGTAGATGTATCAACAACCGAAAAACCCCACGTCATCTCTCACACCACGTCGAGAGTTGCGGTAACCTCCCCTCGCATTGGCCGGTAAACAAAATCCTCGCTCCTGATTGGCTGAAATTAAATAAACTTATACCCCTACATTTCATGGCCGTTAATATGGATGATCTAATGCTCCATATTGTTCGGTAGGATTGTGATTTTCTTATATCACGTTTACATGATTTTAATAACATATATATTACGTAAATGTGTATACTTATATTTCAAGAAACAAGTCTAGAACTCCAAGATCACGTATTTACCATTCCTGTTAAATTTAATCTGAGGAATAAATCTATCTTATGCCAAAGTTAACTACCAAAAAAATACAGAAATTTTAGAAAAACTATTTCTGAGAGTTTACTTGATGATTGTGACTTTGTGAGGCACATGATGCATGGATTTTTTTATTACAGTAACACACCGGGTAAAGTCTCAACAACCTAAAAACCTGCACCATCTCTCACACCACGTCGAGAGTCGTGGTAACCTACCCTCTCATTGGCCGGTAAACAAAACCCTCGCTCCTGAATGGCTGAAAAGCAACTTATACCCCCTACATTTTGTGGCCGTTAATTTTCAATATGGATGATATGATCTAATGCTCCATATTGTTCGGTAGGATTGTGATTTTCTTACACCACGTTTACTTGATTTCAATAAAATTCATGCCTTCGGATTAGCCGGAAATAAAATGTCATATATATAATATGCTAAAATATCTACGAAATTTTTTAGAAAATAAAACGTAAAAAAGAATAACTTTCGAAAGATCCGATAATTTCCATATAAAAAAATTATTTCCCTAAGAACGTATTCAACATTATATTTTTTTCAATATTTGGTTAGAAATAAAAACAGAAATATTTTTATAATATTATTTTAAATTTAAATGTAGATTTTTTGTTATATTTTGGGAAGCAAATCTAAAAACTGCTATAAATCATTAGGACTAAGAATGTATATATTACATAAATGTGTATACTTATATTTCAAGAAACAAGTCTAGAACTCCTAGATCACGTATTTACCATTCCTGTTAAATTTAATCTGAGGAACAAATTTATCTTATGCCAAAGTTAACTACCAAAAAATACAGAAATTTTAAAAAAACTATTTCTGGGAGTTTACTTGATGATTGCGAGGCACATGATGCATGGATTTTTTTATTACAGTAATACACCGGGTAAAGTCTGCCTCCTTTCTTCAACTTCTGTTTTAAGTTAGATCTGATTTTACATCAGAATCATCGTCACTTTCTTCAACTCCATTTGTTTTGTTTTTCCGAAGTCCCGATGAACAACACCAGCAAAGCAGGTAAATCCTGTATTTTTGATTTTGTAGGTAATGGTTCTCAATCCAACCAAACAAATATTAGGGTTTCGGTCATCATGTTGTTGTTAGGCACTTATTGGCTCGCTCTGTTTTTTTCTACTATAATGTAGGTTTGATCTTGGTTATGTTTTTTTTCTTCTGGTTTTCTCTGTTTTGTGTTTTGAGATTCAATTAATAATAATAATAAATATTTAACGTGGATTTTGATTTTTTCATATAGGGCTTGCACCTGAGATCCTAAAGGTTTTGTATCATTTGATCTAGAACGCTCTTGCTATCGCAGGTTTGTTGTTTCGGATCAATGGCTTTTGTTTACTTTAGTCAATCTTTTATGGTTTGTGGGTATGTTGGGGTTCAAAATATTTGTAGTCCAGGGCTATATATTGATTTTACTTCTTCCACAAATATTATGCGAATTATGGGTAACAATCACAAATGAGGATGATTGCAGTGTAAGATAGCTCTTACCTATCTAACTCTTTTTTTTTTAATGTGTGTTATTTGATTAATCTCAGGGTTCCTTTGGTTTTATGATATATGGATATTTAGGAATGTGAGGGGCGTTCACAATTGATCTTCTTGCAAAGACTCAATAATTTATATGGACTTCTTTTTGTTTGCAGAATATGTACACCACATTGGTAAATGTAATCTCAACTTCGTTGCATAGTAAGATTTGATTTAGGTTTAGTCTTTTCTTGACTACAGTTTAGATTTTAATCTCCACATATCAAACTGTAATTGGTGAACTTGGTTCTTGAAACTCTTTTCTAGCTTGACTTCAGTTTTTTGAAAATATCAATATATATTAAAATTTAGTTATTGCATTTACAACAAAAACTTCGCGGATATCGTCTTTATAAACTATGCACATATACCATGGTGGACGACAAAGCATATCCAGTTTTTCAACAAGACGCTCTCACTACATAGGAATCTGAACAAAAGATCTATATACCTGCTTCAGATCGCCTTTCCCCTTCTTCTGTATCCCTCCATATCCCACCAATGATAATACAACACGTCAAGCTTAAACCTACCTATTCAACTCCGTTACTTTTTGAGAGCAGCGGCGTTAAGTATTTTTTATTCATCGTCTTCCTGACTTTTGGGTTTCTTTTAATAGTTAGATTAATCTTAGAGATTCATATATTTTTTTTCTTTCTTTGATTATCAGAAAGTTGTAGCTATTCCTCAGGTTAAAAAAATCAGTAAAGAATGTGTACTAGCGATAAACAAAATTAGAGATAAACATCATTTGGAAAAGGGTTTGTGTTTTCCTATCGATTACCGACTCAACTCAATACAAAATTCAGGATTATACTTTTAAAAAAAAAAATCATCAGGAATTGAGAGATTGAATGAATGTGTGCTAGCGAAACTAAGGAAGACGATAAACATAAGAAGGTACATAACACCACTATTTCTGTAAAGTAATGGACTGATGGTGTTAGCTAGGTTTTAAATTGATTGACACGTGTTTTTTTATGGTTGGCGGGACAGGGAGGGATAGGGTAATTGGGGACAGGTGATCCAGAGTCCTATATACCTCCATAATTGGCACTGAACAAAGTGCCAAGGACCAGATATATTTATCAATGAAAGTCCAAGTCAATCATTTTGCTACATCAAAAATAATTAATTTCTGAACATTTGAAATCATATATTTAGTCTTTAGTGCTTATTCATTAAAAAAATTTGATATTAGATTCGTCTTCCCAGACAAATGAAATGAACAGTTTATTGAGAAAAGCTTTAATTCCTCCAATTGGACATTATACAATTACTAATTATCTTATTTTCAGATGCACAAATTTAATATATTCTCACCAGAGATTTGTTACCAAATGATATCAAAATTTCGTACTCTTCATATAGGCATGCAAAGGTGGAATATTTAAAATATTTTGGAAAATGTTCCTATGCATCCGAAAACCGGAAGTGGCTTAACACCCCGGCACGTAGAACGGGTTACGTCTTTTCATAATAAGAACCATTACATCTTTTCCGATAGTCATTTTTATCATTAAAATCTAATTTTAGCAAAAGGGTGTAAAATGGTACTCAAAGGAGTTCGATGATGGCTCAGACAACTACAAAGCTAGGTTGGTAGTTAGGGATTTAAATTAACAAGCGAAGAATCCTTCGTCTAAGATGTGGTCAGGCCACGCACAAAATGTATACGACGCATTTTTATATTTTGACACGTATATAACTTAAAAATCTCCCCCCTCCAAATCCCTTTATTGTTTTACTTTTTGAGAAAAGTAGGAAGTTAACAACAAAGTAAAGACGATTGTTTTGGAAATGATTTTCTTCTTTATAAAACGTGTCAACATAAAATTATCGGCCCGACCGACAATGAAAAAATCTTAGATACTGTGAAAAGATTGACTTCATATTTGGCGTTTCTGGTTTTCTATCTAACATTTTTTTTTGCTCATCTAGCCATAACTAAAGTTGTCCATGAGACTATACTGTGATATTAGAAATTTGGACGATAACTGGAAAAGAGATGGATAAGAAAATCCAAGAAAGGAAGAAAAAAATGTTGGAAAAGGAATTACCACCTCCAACTCTTGCTCCATCATTTCCATAATACCAGTAATCTTGCTTCGTGCCCACCTGTAACATCAGTTACATGATTAGTTATAACTCTGGAAATCAAGTGGTTTTCTAGAAGCACATGCATGTACGGACATGTAAAAAAAAAGTAAAAAAAATAAAAAAAGAGGAAAAGAAAGGAAATTATTCCGAGAAATTGTCATCATTAAAATTTCTGAAAGTTTTCAAATTCATACTAAACACGAGATTCCTCAAAAGCTCTCTTTCTCCTTAATGATTCATTCACGATATGAAAAGATACAAATAAATCTAAACAACTTGAAATCAAATTTCATTCTGGTTAAAAGAACGTGCCTCTGAATTGCTCAAACTTAAAAGCATACAAACATTAGTTTCATGATTGTAAGCATCAAAAAAACACAACAAAAAAAAAATCTCATTATTGTTGTTTTCTATTTCGGTCATCAGTTTCATGGGTTCGGCTTTAAATTGATTATATATTAAAGAGTTTTGTAAGAGATTTATAGTACATACCTCTACTAAATTCATCGATATAAGCATGCACAACAACTTTCCTTCCAAGAATTGGATGCTTCTCGCTTAGTGGAATCTGCAGTTCGACAAAGAAAAAAAATGAGAATAGATTATGTAAAATTTAAAAATGGCGTAATAAGGAATGAATTATAATACCTGGGTATCTTTAACATAAACATTGATTTGATAAAGATATTTCTATATAATAAGTTTCATTTGTGGATCTTATATATAAAGTATAGCGAACGATTTCGCTATTTTGATGATCTTTTTATTTGGTGCGGCAGAATGGATTTTTAAAGTATGAAATCGACTTCATTTTCAGTTTATGTTTAAACATACTGGCTCTTTCTTTTCAATTCTCTATGTTTATAGTATTTTTTTAAGGATTTTAAGTAATACCACGTGAATTATTGGAGAAAACAACAAAATGTACAACATTAATAATATGGCCTCCGGACTGTATTGTTTTAGAAAGTTCAATTAATATCTTATTTAGTGTTAAATACATTGGAAGCTGAAATGCAGTTTCAAAAACCTACCCCTTGCAATTCCAAGTTGGAACGCGAGGTCTATGTTCTGATAAAACATTAGCACCAAACCCATTGCTCAAGCCATGAAATATACCTGCATAATAACCATTCTAAAACAAACTTGAAATGCAAAAATAATGGAGGGATGTCTCTATTTTTTGTGTGGAGGAGCCTATGAAGGAGTTGCAATGATACATTATTTAAACATACGTGATTCGGGTCCAAGGGAATAACTCAAAGGTATTCCATCAACTCCAGTAAGGAGGGTTCAATCCTCCACAGCAAAGGTTGGTATTTAAATTATTTATATAGAGGAGTTTGGTGGGGTTGGGTCTGGAAGTAGGGCCAGTCCTACCGGATGGAGTTGGGTAGGGGCCTAGGTTCGGATTTAGCCTATCCAAAAAGCGAAGAAAAAAAAAACATGATTTTGTTATCCAAAAACAACGTAGCACGTTGGAGAATTAGAAAAATCCCACATTCAATGATTTTTCAACCGACATATAATGAGTTGCGAAGTTTGTAAAAAAAAAAAAAGTTCAAGCTAATATTTATTGATTGTTCTTGGTTAAAATGTCTCACAAAACCATACCCTATAAATCATCGATAAAGGAGAATTTGTTTCTATGATGATCTGCACATATTAGAGAACATCCTCTTAGTACTCTTAGATATTTTTCAAGTGACACATGTTGTCCAATATAATGATACATGTATATGATATGTGATTGGGTATAACATGCACGATTTCATTTTACAATTCATGGTGCCCATAAATTAACTCAGTGAAATTAAGTCTAAGTATTTACTTATTATGTACGGGTACCCAACTCTCACCTCATAATGCAAGAAATCAAGGAATAATTTGTGAGTAAACATATATTTAACAAAATCACTCACCCATTTAACAGTTTCTAATTTTTTAGCAATGTGGAACTTACGTTCATTGACTACACAATTTACTCCATATATGAACGACCTGGATAGAGCTATTCATAATTAAGTTACGTCCATTGACTACACAATTTACTCCATATATGAACGTCCATTGACTACACAATTTACTCCATATATGAACGACCTGGAAAGTGTTTAATTTGTGAACGAGACATTCATAATTAAGTTATTGATTTTAGAACACAACATAACAAATTATCAGATAATTTCGAATTATTGTAGGTCTATGGAATGCTTCTGAGAAACTTAAAGGTGGGGCTATCCAAAAAGGATTGTAAAAGAAGTGCACTTAGAGATACTGAACAAATGGCTCCACATGCCCCTAGAAAAGAGGTTGAACAAAATGCTAAGTCCCGAGAAATAATAATGAAAAGCTTAATCAATCATCTCTAATTTTATCATTTGAAATCATGTTCAAAGTTATTCGGTTTTGGTTGGTCGCTATTTTGTTAAACATCTTTGATGTTGGATTCATTTTTTAAACATACTAACAAACTAATGATTATATGATGTTTTAATTGTTTTAGTCATATCTAACAATAAATATTTATTCGTTATTTTCTTGCACAAATGCACTTTTGCATAGTATTAGTTAGTGGAAAAAATGATGTAGAAAACTGTAAAATTTTATAAATCATATTCAGTTGCATAACAAGATATAATTTCTGTAATTTTACAAATCATATTTACAATGATTTTCGTGTGACCGTAATTTAAAATTCAGGCTTTACAATAAAATTTGCATTTTTTATTTGCTTTATTCTTTCATAGTTTTAGTATGAATGAGAAGATTTACTATTTCTTAGTGCACAAATATAATTATAGTGAGAATATTTATTTTATTATTATATAATATTACATACATAAATTACATATCTCCACAATATATTGAATATCCAAGGGTATCAAAAAAAATTATTAATTAAAAAATAATATAATAATCAAAAAAAAATATTAAATGCTCCAAGGGCATCCGCCACACCAATCGACGACCCGGTGCGTAACACGGGTTACACACTAGTCTCACTAAGAGTACTTGTTTGCTGGCCATTAGTTTCTTATTTTAGGAGGAAAACTGGGCCCAGCTAGTCATGATTGCTAAGGCCGATGCCAATTTTTTTAGGGGTACCATCGTATATAATCCCGACTCTCCGATCACACAAACGTCCTTGCTAATTCCGGTATTCCCTTTAGCAATCATGCCAGCTAGTCACTAAACTGTTTGAACTTTCTATTCTGGCATGGGACTGCGCTTTTCAAGATTGTCTTTAACTTGGCCTTTGAGAACCTGATAATCCTAGTCATTTTTAGCCGTGAACGCGCAATAGACACGTATGATTGAACTCTCCTACGTGTCTCTAGGGCGAAATTCATGCATGTTAAACCATGTGAACCGTTAACCATGCACTTTGAGAACTAGTGTAGAGAGACTCAGTGGTGGCAGAGTTTGTTTGTCTTGCAATGCTTTCTAGTTATTGTTAGTCAGTGTCTGCAGGGTAACCTTAACCTAGAGGTGTAAAGTGGATGTGCAAAGATTTGAAACAAATTTTTGGAAGACGCTAAAATTTGAGCACAACAACCAAGACGTGACTTAGCGACGACAAAGACGTTAGTTAAATGGGACGCGGCTGGTTTGAATAATTGATAAAGAGCACAAAGATAGACGCTTGTACGGATAAGACGTGTGACCAAAGACAAAGACGTTAAGAAAGCACGTCATAATATGTACAAGTACACCATATAACAAGGCATAATACATCACATTTTTTTGTATATTTCACAAAGAGTCACTATTCTAGCTAGTTTTTAACATTTTATACTGACTTATTTATAACAACACATATAATATCTTAATATTTGGAAAATATATTTCAATATCGTTGTTATAATATCGTCATCTATATTTAACTAGAACATTAATTTACATGACGATAATCCAATTTTATATTTGATGGACTATTTATTTTTATTGAATAAACTTGTTAATTTTACTTAAAATAATATCAAATGGTATGTTGTCAATTAAATTCTTGTGATAATGTCCGATTTAATGTATACATTAAGTGATTTCAAATTTTTTATAAGACGTGTGCTAACCTAATGAAGCACCATTGACGTTTATTTGTGTGATGTATGCGTGGATGTGTTGTGCTAGCTTTGACTAGTAAAGACAAAGATAAGACAAAGACGCTTAAATCGTTAGCAGACAAGATCAAGATTGCAGACATGGCACGCAAGACGCGACTTCACATGTCTTCGGCTCACCGAATAAAGACGTTTTACACCTCTACCTTAACCTATACAAATAACAATGTACAGCACTAGTACGGTTACCAAGGTACTGTCGAAGTGTCGATATCTAGCTGCCTTTTGTCCACTACTTAAAATCACAACGGTAGGTTGTTCTTGACGGATGAATATTGGAGGGAAATTATTGTTTCTTATGAGAACCTGTACTGTTTCTGTGTATCCATTTCCTGGGTTATTTCCCCCTCGCACCTGCAACCTGGTATCCCTGCAAAATAAGTTTTCCCGTACAGAAGAAACCAGACCCTTATCATTTTTAGTTTTCGAGTACCAGGGGTACCGGTTAGTAGACATATCGTATCACCAATGGATATCGATACTACGTACACCAATACATAACATGGTGAATCATGGATATGACAGCTCATGCATCTGAAGGGGGAGGCCAACTAGAGCCTCCCATATAAAAGGGTGACTATTACCCAAGATCTTTATTTTTCTTTGGTACGTCAAATATAAAAAGTTTTCCCCTTGGAAGTTAACTTCTTCACATTTATTGTATCCATCATGTATTAACAGTATAAGGCCATACACTTCGGTAATCATTAGTTGAGCCGCCCGATTAGAATTCGGATGCTAAGAAAACTTGATTATAAAAAATGTGCATTAAATATGATCAAATATGCGCAATGCAGCAAAAAGCCGGAAATTTCGTAATTATGCGTTTAATGTGTTTCACGTAACTACTGCTATCTCGCTTCTCAATGCCAAACTAGTTTTGTGCAAAAAACGATCCTCAACAGTCTCTACTCTGGTGATAAAGGTGTTATTTTTCAGCAAGCTTTGCGTTCTTATATCCAGGTATGTGGTTTTCCTTTTAACTATACCATCGATGACATTGCCCCTGTCTATGCATTCTTTGGCGGTAACTTACTTCGATGAGAAGCAAATTCCTATCAATTTCAAAACGTCAGAGCGAGACATACTGCTCTGGCAGAGTAACAGACTCAAGCATGCTCAAGATTATCTTTTAGCTTTACCCATCAGCTGACGAGGCGTCGAATCTCGCAAAAATAATATTTCTCTACTTTTTACACTAGCGGCAGTATAATGTAAGCAGGATCGTCCCAAGGAGGTATGAAGTTTCTAGTTGTTAAGC